>JAHZTW010000001.1:162463660-162499664 GCA_020283515.1 Alliaria petiolata
TTTTTTTTTTATGTTTTCACTCTTACTTTTTTTTTTATGTTTTCACTCTTATTTTTTTTTCTTCTCTCTTATTTTTTTTTCTTCTTTGTTTTTTATTTTATTTTTAGATGTGTGAAACAACAATCAGAACTGAGCTATTTATAGATTCTTATATTTTATTGCAACGTATTTGCGACGAATTTGCGACGGGATTTAGCGACAGACTTGCGACCAATTGTACATTTGCGACGGATTTGCGACGTTATTGCGACGGATTTGCGACATCTGCCCACAATTTTGCGACGATTTACTCCTGCATGTGAGGTTAGGTGAGACTTATGGAAAACGTGGTTTACCAACTTTGTCTTCATCGCAGTTCCCTCGCGATTCCGTCGCAAATATTGATTCGGATTTATCGCGTCGCAAATCCGTCGCAAAATTTGCTACGGATTCTTTCCGTCGCAAATTCCTCGCAATTTGCGACGGATTTGCGGCTGTTTCGTCTACCGTTGCAAATATGTCGCAAATTAGTCGCAATATGCAACGCGTTTGCGACGTATTTGCGACGTTTTTTTGTACTGTCGCAATATACACGCAATTCCGTCTCAAATTTGCGACGGAAAATTGCCGTCGCAAGCTTCCGTCGCAAATTGCCTGTTTTCTTGTAGTGGTGGACTCCTCGATTGTGATGTTATAAACACCAATGTACACTAGTTGCACAAAAAAAACACCAATGTAAACTAATCACTCCAACAGCCTACAATATGTAGCCACTATTTGCAACCGTTTGTCTAGTTTACCGCCACTGGAAAAAAAAAGACGAAGATAAATAATTAAACTTAAAATTTATGTTCTCTAAATTTCTTTGTAGAAAGTAGAAACTATGAAACTTACCATAGTTTGTGCATCTCCAAGTCGGTCAACAAGGAGCAGCTAACTAGCACTGGGCAGAAATTCTCGAGTTTGACATCTATGTCCATCAGTTTCAGCTTTGTTAAATAAGTCATGATGCAAAAAAAACAAAAGAAACGACAATCAATTAGCTAAATATAGATGATATCAATATACAGGAAAAAAAAAATTAGCCAATAGTTTGGAGTGGCCCCAGAACGCTACATGTATATGAGACTTCAACGTATGAATTAGTGCAACCAAGCGCAAGAGACATGAAAAAGAATAGAATTTTCAAGTCAAAAAAAGAAAAATCAGATTTTTCAAAATTATACTCAAAGACTTACATTATTTGACCATGATTCCGCCGCATGTACCTAAATTCTGTGAGGTCTGTTGCACTTGAGAGATCAAGTAGGTCGGCATTCCTGTAAGAAACAGGAAAAAGACCAACACTTGAGAAGAGTTTGTAGACACACTCAACCTAAGCAACTTTGGCAGTGCCTAACATAGACATAACCTGAAATAATTTATGTATATGTCAGAATATTAGATGAATATAATGGATACATAGATCATGTGAAAAATATTAGGTGGGAGATGTTACCTTCGCTGTGAGGTCTAGACAAAGAGGCCACGACCCTTGGTTATGCAATTTTGCAGATTTTCTCCAGGTGCGGGTGAATGACAAGGCAGCGACCATATATGTATCCACTAAATTTGATAGCAAAATATCCATCATGTTCGATGTTAAAGTTGGTGTCGATGAGCAAAAGAGGACTATGACTCATAGAAGGTTGTGTAGCCAAATTTAAGAATCTGATATCTTCCGGTGGGGTGTCATTGATTCCCAGGAAAAGGCAGCCACTTGCTTATGCCTAGAATATCTTTTGTGCATAATATGTACGTTAATCACTATAATAGCCTACAATATGTAGCTACTATTTGCAACCGCTCGTCTAGTTTACCGCCATTGAAAAAGAAAAAAAAGAGACGGAAGATAAATATTTAAACTTAAAATTATATTCTCTAATTTTCTTTGTAGAAAGTATAAACTATGAAACTTACCATAATTTGTGTAAACTGATCTTTTAAATATTAAATATTAATATTTTTATTTTTACTTTTATACCATTTTATCAAGACAACAATACTTATTATCAATATCTATGTATATATTTTTCTGATATATATGCATATGACACATATCACACTATACTCTAACGGTAGGTTCTGAGCAGTTCATAAGATGGTGACTCAAAGCCCAGACAACCACTTTCTCAACACCTTTTAACACAGTTTTTTTGTTACTCAAACAAAGCTTACTTTCAGATGGAACTAATAATTTCTAGTATTGTCTTGCATGTTTTTATACTTCTTCGTACCATTGCATTTTGCATTTTATCCCAAAGCTCTTGGGCCTACATGATATCATTTGCATCGGGCTTTTCTTACAAACCAAAATTTTATATAATTATTATATAAAGTAGGATGCATCAAAGTTAGTTTTTAACATGATCGTGACATGTGTCAAGTTAATCGATTAGATTTTGACACGTGTTAAAAAAATTAAACCAATTAGATTTTAACATAATGTTTACATGAATCTAAAAAATAGTTTTAAAAATAAAAAGGAAAAATAAGTATATTTTTCAATTTCAATTACTAATACAAAAAAAAATCAAAAAAGGTAAATAAGAAAATTAAGAAAAAGGAAAATAAGTTTTTTTAATGTTTTTCATTTAAATTAAAGAAATTGTATGATCGATTACTAATACTAAAAGGAAAATCAAAAAGGTAAATAATAAGTTTTTTTTATCAAAAAATCTAAAAGGTAAATAATAAGTTTCTTTTATGTTATTCATTTAAGTTTTTTCTGTTTTTAATTGTTAGAAAAGATTTAACCATTTTGGTTATTCGGTTGTTTAGCTACAGTTTATAAAAATAAAAACGTCAAATTTATCGATTTAGATTACAATAGTAAAATAAAAGCAACTGGATATATTACAATTTAAGAAAAAGAATTTAAAAAAAAAATATTTCAATTTAAGAAAAGAAATATATAAAAAAAATAGATTAACTATGATATATTTCAATTAAAAATGGAAATTCGAGATATTAAAGATATGACATTAGACAATGATGAACTCAATGAGGAGGATGATAGCAAGAATCATGTAGAGAAACTTTTGATGCGAGTCTTATGAAGCATAACTTCTCTAGAGAGCAGAGAGATCATATAAGGGAGATGAATGTGAAGAGAAAGAGAGATTTTATTTACTTGAAGAGAGTTAATGGAAAGATCGTTAACATATTCGAAGGACTCAAATTAAATACCCAAGTTTTTAACATAGCGTAACAGAAAACGATAATTGATAAAGTGTGTGAACTATATGATAAGTAGGGTTAATGTTGCTTAGGATCCGCAACACATTCTGAGGGGTGTATTGAAACTGAAATTTGGGAGAATTTGGAATGATTTGAGTTTTAATGAGATTTTAGATGATTTTGGGTCAATTACGAAATTTCTTATGATTTGTTACTAAAGTCTATGAAATCCTACATACAAATATGAGATTTGTTTTTTTTATATTTTTAACTAACAAACCCCACCAAAACCACTTGAAATCACCCAAAATCTTCTAAAATCCACTACTTAAAATATTTCCAATAACATGGGATTTGATTTACTTTTTATAAATTCTTGATTGAATAACATAGGATTTGGTAAGACATTTAAAAATCATTAGTTCAATAACGGGGGATTTTTAAAGAACCATTAAATCTTTTAAAATTCTTAATCCAATACACCCTCCCCTCCCCCCATGTTTTGAATATTTTAATTGAAAATAAATGAGAATTAAAATAAATAAATAATTTTTAGGTTTAGATTTTTTGTTTTCCATATATTTTTTTTTAGTAATGATCAGATTTTGCTATACATTTTCTTATAAAAAATATTTTAACGGGTTTTAAATTTTATTATTATAATACGCGGATCCTAATCTAGATTTTAATTATGATAAAACTAATTATAATAAAAGTAGGATAATTAATTCGTCAAAAGTTTAGAATAAATATATATATAAAGTAAATATTAATAAAGTAAATTTTAAAAAAATAAATAAATAAATATATATAGCATTAGAAATAAATATAATTTATATAAGAGTATTAAAACATATATATGTAGAGATATTAATAAAAGTAAAAAACTTACAGATTATTCGATTTGTTTATAATTTATTTTTACGGATTTAAAATATTTTATTAAAAATCCGCATATATGCGGGTCCTATTCTTGTATAAAATAAAATAAAATAACAATTTACTTCATTATCGGCCTCTTGGACAGTTTTTTAACCACACAAAAGGACATCTCATAAATATGAGAATATATAATATCTTGATACGATTTGTTTATGTATTTTTAGACGTATTCACATCTATAACATATATGAAATATATGAATAAACATTATCATTTGATTTTTTTTTACGAGGAGTATTATTATGACTAAAACTGGAAATCTCGTCATCGCTCAAAGTGGTTCTTCAGATTTTTGTTTTCAATCTTATGTTGCAGTCGGAGCTCTTGACTGCGATATATCTTTGACAAAGAGAAAGTTTGTGGCTCTGTTTCCATCGTGTAATCCCTTCTAGTTTTTGGTTCTTATAATCCATTTTGGGGCCTACTTGGGAATGTTTGTGGGTTTATACGTTTGTTTAAACCGATGGCCTTTTGCTTTTACCCTATGTTGTATGGAAACGAAAATGGGTACATGAAAACGAAACGTTTAGAAACGTGAAAACACCATTTTAAAAAAATATAGAAATGAAAACATTTTGAAAACGTATATATATATATATATATTAAGCATTAAATATCTAAATTATATTATAAGTAGAATATTTAAATCAACAAAATTTAATATATAATTTTACATAATTATTAAGTAATAAAAATTCAAATATGTAAATTCAAAAATTTAGAAAATTTTCTTTATTACCAATTTCATTAGTTCCGTTTCCAATTCTAATTTATCGAGAGAACGGTTTTCAAATTCAATAATACCAAAGTTATTCTTATTGACCATATCAAAATAATTATTAGCAAATTAATTATTTAACTTACTATAAAAAATTAAATTGATCACTTAATCTTATTTTTATAATTATTTATTTGTTCTAAAAATTAAAAAATTAGTTTTTATATTTTTTTCAAAATGGAAACGCGCGTTTCTAAAATGGAAACGCGTTTCCAAAGTGTTTCCAAACTGAAATTTTTAGGAAACGCGATTTTTCGTGTTTTCGACAAGTTTTTTCGAGAGTTTCGGTTTTCGAAATGTTTCGGAAACGAGAAACGCACCTCGGACGGAATTTACATGTAACTTAGGTTTTACCTGAGTCTGGACTTTTATTTCACAGTGATATATATATATATATCTTTCTTTGTGAAAAAAAAACTGGAAATCTCGTTTAGTACATACTCCCTCCGTTTCACATAATTTGATTTTTTAGGTTTTATTTTTGTTCCACAAAGATTGATTTTCTAGATTAAATTTAATATATTCCTTTTTTCAAGACAATAAACAAACAAAAAGTAATAGAGAAAGTAAATTTAAATTCAAAAACAAACAAAAAGTAATAGAAAAAAGTAAGTAATGATTGTTTCTTAATATATGTGAAACATCTAAAAAATCAAACTATGTGGAAGAGAGAGAGTATATAATAGAAATACATTTGGGAATGCTTAGAGTTTAGTTTAGTTTTTTTTACAATCATAAAAAAATTTAAACTAAATTTATTTTTCTATTTGGTAGGAACAAAATGCTTATAAAAATAGTTTTTTGATTTTTCAATTTTTTATTATTTTTAAAAACCTTCTTCTAACTTATATATCATTTTTTATCTAAATACTGCTTGCAATATCATTTTTTATTAAAAGGTAATTAAAAAACCATTTTAATTTAAATTATTTCTCAAGCACAAGGAATGGATTATGTAGAATTTGCATTATAACTGGTAAATAGTAGTATTACCAAGTTTTTGATAGTAATTCATTTTTATATGTACAAAAGTCAAACGTGGCAACACACACAGTTTTGCACGCTTCATCGACACACACGTAGACGGCAAACCATATCCGCTCATAAATTTATTGGAAAAAAAAACGCAAAGATTTTCGAGAAATTCAAAGGGAAAAAGGGAGAGCTTTTGTGTACTGTTACCAATTGTCTCCTTCGTACGGGTAATAATCTAAAAATCTGGACTTTTTCCTTCATTTCTGTACAAATTCGCGATCCCTGTACAAATTCGCGATCCCGTTTAGGGTCACAGCTCTCCTAAAGTTCTCAANGTAAATCCGCGCAGCAAGCAGGTTATATTATTCTAGTAACAGAAATTACCTTGACCAGGCATCATGGGTCTAGGCAGAACAGGAGGTCGCATACCCATAGGCATACTTCCAGGTGGTGGCATCATAGGAAGGCGAGGCCTAGCGAGCATATGCTGATTTAACACAGCACCAACCTGTTGGAATGCTGCAGTTTGGCCAAGATGCTCTTTGATTCTCTGATCAATCAGACTTTGCGTTTGCTGCTCCTCGAATTGCTGATAGTATATTCTCACATTCGCCTGAAAGATCATCAAACTCTTAACAAGCTTGTAAGAAAGGTCTTATATACACCACACAAAAATATAAAACATTGTTGACTCTTTATCTACCTTGTGTTTGTAACCGGCGTTGTGCTGCTTCCTCACTGATGGCTGAAAAAAAAAAAAACAAATTTGACTAATAAGAGAAGACGGCACAATCCGTGAAGCATGATTAGATTCTTGCTCAACCCGAACGAAAATCATGAGTTGATTCCTAGAAATCAATTATATTCACCAAGTAACTGAGCCAGCCAAAGGCAATAAGCGAACCAATGTAACAAGTAAATAACCTACTGTTTTTTAAATGGAATCTAAATCGGAAACCTAATAACTGGTACAGCCTGAGATCGATTTCAGTACAAGCCAACCTAAGTTCATCAACGACGGCGAGTTCTCGATTACTACGCAAGTAAATAAACAAACAGGAAGGTGGAATTTAGACTTACGGAATCGTGGGTGAGATATGTGTCGCAATAATCACAGTAGTACCTGCGAAAATCAACATAAAGAAGTAACTAAAACCTAATTCGAGCTGAATAATTATATATGTATCACAATTACACTGAAGATCTAGAACCCTATATACCTCGGCATCGTTCAGGAAATTCCAAGAACCCAGCGAGAGTGAGAGAGGCAGAAAATTTCGGGAGCAGCGAGAGGAAGAAGAAAAGTGCAGAGAGTCGATTTTTTTTCTTTTGCCTAATTTTAATAAGAAGGATGGTTTTCATCCAACGGTCCATATTCATTTACGATATCTGACTGCTATCAATATCCTGAGAAGTGTCCTTAGTAACCGGCTATCAAGCGACGTCGTTCCGCGCGACTCATATAAAAAAAGGGTAGATACCATTTCCCAAGAAAAAAAATTTAAACAAAGGATTTTTTTAACAATGATCGGAGATATCTCCCCGCCGGTCGCTTCAATCCCAGGTTCGTCGGATCTTTTTATTTTTGCGACATGATGCTATTGATCTCGGTACTAGTTTCATGTTAAATTTTCGCGAATCATGCTGATTCTAGCATGAATCGAGATTTCTTTTCTCCGTTTTTTTTCCCCTATAATTTGTTGATGCGTCGCGAATTTCAATGGCGGGGATTTGTGTAGTTGTTGAAGGAAATGCGGAAGTGAGGAAGAAGAAGAATCTGCTTCCGCCTCTGTCGGTGGTGGCGTCTCATTTTGGCACAAGCGGAATTTCCGTCGCGTTGGCCACCGGCGTGACTCATCCTCTCGGTTAGATTCCTCATGCCTTGTCCACTCATAGTATCGTATGAATCAAATTTTGGAAATGTGGGCTTTTTGGTTTAGAAATTAGAACCAGAGTGCTTTAGCTCAATTTTTACACACTTTCTGTATTGGGAGTATTGGATCCACCATAGAAGAGAAACATGGTGTTTGTAATTCTATATCTGGAATATCCAATGCCTGCAATTTCCTGTTCTGGAGAGAAACAAATTGCATATTAGAGTTATTTGATATGTTATTAGCTGCAGAGAGGTGTTTTATGTGGAGATTTGTAGCACTTGTGATGGGTTTGGGATAGTGATTTTGGATAATGTAGCAGAGAGGTGTTTTCTGTGGATTTAAAGACTTCTTTCTTCAATAGTGATCTTCGGATAAAGTAGTAGTTGTGACTTAGTGCATAAGTCTCTGATCAACTAATGTAGTATATATAATGTGGCATTTACGTTTAGGGACTCGGAGATATCACAGAAGAAAATTATTTGTCTTTCTGTCATACTCTGCTTAAACGGGCTCCTTTCCATTATCTTTGTTTCCAGATGTACTAAAAGTAAGATTGCAGATGCAGCATGTCGGCCAAAGAGGCCCTTTGATTGGAGTGGTAATAATGTTCTAATGAACTTCCCTCTTGATGTTATTTGGGATTTTAAATTAACTTTAGTTTGCATTCTTTGAAATGCATTTCAGACTGGAATCTTTGTTCAACTAATGAAGAATGAAGGGCCTAGGTCTTTATACTTGGGATTGACTCCTGCTCTCACTAGATCAGTACTTTACGGGGGTCTCAGATTGGGATTATACGAACCCACCAAGGTTTCTTTCGATTGGGCGTTTGGTTCTACCAATGTCTTTGTCAAGATAGCATCTGGCGCATTTGCTGGAGCGTTTTCCACTGCATTAACCAACCCGGTTGAAGTTGTGAAGGTAGATGAAACCTTAAGTGTTGTTTAGATTCTGCTCATTAGATCTCTTTCTTGGTTTCTTAGACGCGTATCAATTTTCCTTTCTGTTAGGTAAGGTTGCAGATGAATCCAAACGCAGTTCCCATTGCAGAAGTGCGGGAGATAGTCTCTAAAGAAGGCATAGGAGCTTTTTGGAAAGGAGTTGGTCCTGCCATGGTTAGAGCTGCAGCATTAACTGCCTCACAGCTTGCAACATACGACGAAACCAAGCGGGTCATATTCTAAGACTACTATTTTCCTTTTTTTTGTAGCACCATGAAGTAGTATCCATATGTTTTTTGCAATTGTCAAATTATCCTGCTCGTCATCCGTTTACTTATTCAAAAAAAGTTGCTGCTTTCTAACACTCCAGCTCCTAAAGTTTCTTGTAATTGCAGATTCTGGTTAAACGAACTTCTCTAGAAGAAGGGTTTCATCTTCATCTGTGGTAAAAGTTTGACAACCATTACCCAATTCCACTGTCTCATCAGGCAACAATTTCATAATTTTTTTGCTGAAACTAACTTACTCTAGCACTTGATGAATGAAGCTCAAGTGTGGTTGCAGGTGTAGTAAGCACTCTGATAACCGCGCCCATGGACATGATTAAAACCCGCTTGATGTTGCAGCAAGATTCCGAAAGCTCCAGAATCTACAGAAACGGGTTTCATTGCGGTTACAAGGTATGTAAACGGTCCCTTCTTTTATACATTCTATAGTATATATTTTCACTTGGTTTTGCTTACGTTGATCGTTAATGATCTGCATCTCTGCATCATCTCTCAGGTTGTTCGCAAAGAAGGACCTTTGGCACTTTACAAAGGGTTAGAAAAAGTTGAGGATATATATAAACAAAATGTTTAATAAAATAACTAAAACTGTTCTTGTTTTTTTTTTTACTTGACACAGAGGCTTTGCGATTTTTGCACGGCTCGGACCACAAACGATGATCACGTTCATACTCTGCGAGAAGCTAAGATCACTCGCTGGACTTCACACAATGTAGCCACTGACCAGTTCGTGCCAAGCTTGTCCTGTACAAGCTAAGTTCTACTCCATTTTTTCATTATTTATTTCACATTACGTGAGATTTTTTCTCATCACTAATTTATTGTTTATTTGTTAGTGTTTTAATATGTATTTATTTAAATTGGATACAACATTAGACATTTCTCAAATTATTAACAGTTGTCCAATTTTGCGGAATCACAATCAGTGCTCTATGATTCCATCATTTGACTCACTTTATGACAAAAAGAAACGATTATGTGACACTTCAATTTTCTTTCAATTAAATTAAGTTTTTATGTGGTTTGCTATTAGTCGGAATTAGAATAAACTTTTATTATAAAGAAAAAGTACTTTTTAGTTGGTATATTCTTATTGTCTTGTAGATCCAAGCTTGATGGAAATTGATCCTTTTGCTCAATTAGATTGGATAGGCATTGAAATGAAATGATATCTATCCAAATAAAAATAGAGATATACGTAGTGGTTATGTCGAAATCACTTCTATATTACAAAGTTTGTGTGTCACTCTAATAATTATACTAGTCTCCATCACGAAGAATACAAATTATTTTTTTAAATAACTGTTGAATATTGACTAATTATCCAAACAAAATAATAGTAATTATTAGATTTGTTATGGTGGAAGTTGGTTGTAGACAAGAAGAATACGCTGGACTGTGTGTATGGTTTTTTTTTTGGTTTGAACGAGCTAAATTATACAAACATCGCGTTAAAAAACTTGTAGGGTCAAAACGTAAAAAGTAAATAAATAAAGGGGTCTATTTGTTGGAAATAGAAGAAAAACAATAATTTTGTGGCGTGGAGAAAGGAGCAAGTTGGAGCTGCTCGAGTCTTTAGTTTTCTGGTCGCGTTGGCGGGACAGTCTGTCATGCTTATGTTTTGCCCCTGGGTTTACGATTTATCTACGGTTTTGCCATTGTATTTTGCTCTGACCATTTTGCACTTAGACAATGACCTTTCAGTTGTGATCTTTCTTCTTTTCATTAGTTGAGATCTACGGTCAAACTCTCTTTTCGCGTTTATCCATTTACATTAAGTATGTTTTTTTTTTTTTTGGGGACGAACATTAAGTATGTTTCTTTCTTTCACTTTTTAAAAAGGGGTTTCTTAACTATAAATATTACTAACAAGAGTTCACTGGATTGATTGGTTGACGACAAAAAAAATAAAATAAAACTGGATTGATTGGTTTACCTGATACGGCTGCAAATGCTGTAATTTGTGGAAACAAATAAAGGATTTTTACTATTTTTCAGAAAAATCAAACGATTGTCTTAAAATGAACATGTCGAATTTAATTTTGAAACAAGCTACTGAATTTCATCTTTTCACATATTTTTATTTTTAAATATTATATGAAAAAAATTTAAACAAAATTTTACGAAACACCAATATATTATTTCAAAGTAAAATATATTTACGAAACACTAATATATTATTGTATAAAAAATTCTATAGATATGATATAAATAATGTTTTGAAATATGTTTTTAAATAGATAATAACTTAATATTTGTCGAAAAACTAGCAATGGATATATGGGCCGATTGGTGTTAGGGCTGTAGACTTTAGAGCATTTAACAGTCTTTACATTATTTATTTATCCAATCAAACTTTTTTGACTGTATTATTTTTTAAAGTCTTTAAAGCCTAATAACTGTTTTTCTTATTGGTTTTCAATATTTTTTTAAAGTTTAATTTTCAGAACTTTACAAATTTTAACAATCTCTCTCTCCACATAAGTAAATGAAGTTTTTTTTAATTATTTTATTCTTTCCCCAAAACATTTAAAAAGTCTTTCTAAAACTATATTAAATTTGTCATAAAAATTTTTTTGACTAATTAATAGTTAACTTATTTTTTCCAATCTTTTGAGATCCATTTTTCCTATATTCAATTAATTTTTATAATATATGACTAATTAGATTAAAAACTAATATAATTTTTTTTTTATAAATTAATATTAATCATAAATTTTTTAATACAGATGATGATATATTTAAAATTTACCATTATAATTTATGTCAACTCCATAAATATATCACCACACATATTTAAATTCAATTTAATTTTATCTTTGACAAAAAAATATCTAACAGTCACTACTTTTACAGTTTTTGTTAGAGTTTTCTGCAAATAAACCCTCGATTGTGTTTTTTTTTGCAACTATACCCTCCACTCTCGAAAAATGCAGGTCAACCTCACCACCTCTTGGTCAACCCGCAATATAACCCTCGGGTATAACAGACGTTATATCATTAACGGAAACGAAAACGCTGCGTTTTGTCCAATGTCTGAGGACCGAAAATCATGTTGTTTTTTAAGCATGACATGTCGTTATCGGGCTCTTAGTATTAGGTATGGGTCGTCGGGCATTTGGGAGAAAAAATAGAATTTAGGGTTGATATATCATGGTTTTTACCCATTTTTAGACCATGATATAAGTGTTTTTATAGAGTCTTTTGGTCTTTTTAGAGTCCTATTAGAGTCTTTGCAGGTTGAACTACGTTTGGAGCATAATTGGAGATTTTGAAGCTTTTTGGAGCATTGTGGAAGAAGTTCCTGAAAAGATGAAGTCGGATTGAAGTTGGATGAACAGTGTCGATCGACACTGTTCATGTGTCGATCGACACCCCCCAAAATCAGAAGACGGTCGTGATTTTATAAGTCTTGAAGGAAAAGGAAATTGCCCAAAAGTTTTCCTTATTTGCAAAAGTGCCCCAGCTCGTGTTTTTGCCTATAAATATAGTTTTTCATCCATTGTTTAGGCCACACTTTATTTTACACAATAATTTAGAGAGAGATTTATAGATAGTTTTTGGAGAGAAGAATTTGTCTCTTTTAGAGCAAATTTGGAACTCCCTTTATTTATTCTATTGATTTCTTTTATGCTTTCTATTCAAGTTATGATTTCTGTTTCATTAATCATGTCTGAGTAGTTTGCTTGTTAGGTTTAGGGTTTTTCAAAGGTGATTGATGAATTGTTAGGTCGAATTAAATTGTTAGGATAAAATCATTAGAGTTCTTCATCTGGATTTGTGTTTAATGCTTATTCTATCTTCATGACCTAGAATCTGATCTTAGGTTAATTAATAGATGCGAGAGTATTATTGATTGCCTGAACTAATGTTAGATGAGCAAAATACCTATTCGCAAAGAGATTTGGTTTAGGGTTTTGTGAACAATTGAACCTGAACTTTAATGCTTGTTTGAATTGTTAGAATTTGTAAAGAGATTTGGAATTCTAGGGTTTAGACATAGATAATCTTCGCAGCGAGAGTTGGTTGATTTTACATTAGTGTTTCGAGTTCTAGAACGGATCTTCATTATTCCTAACATTCGGTCTAGACCTGCAATTTAGATCACCTGAGAATTTTCCTGAACCTAGCGTTTCGTCTCCTGAACTTACACCGTTTTTAATTGCTTTCTGTTTTTAAATTCCATCTTTCTACTTAGCTTAATTCGAAATTAGAAGTTCGTTGTGTGACTATCCCTTCTCTGTGGATTCGATCCCTAAGTACTACAACTGATCTCTTAATTTGAGAGAGTTGCTTTAAGGTAAATTTGACCCATATCAAGGGTTTTGGTCGAGCTTCTTCTCTTGTGTTGGTTCCATTATCGACGAAATTGAAGCTTCTTAGTGTTTCATCTGCTGCTTCTGAGGTTAGTAAATAACATATGTTTTTGAATTTCGAATTCTGTGGTTAGCGAAATCTATGGCTTTGAAATCAGATTAGTGTAATATGAAATTTGTTTCTTAGTTCCCGTGATGCTCGAATTCTGAGATGCTTGAATTAGTTGGGTTTGAAATGTGATTTGTTCGAATGCTCGAATTCCGTGGCTTTGCAATCTGATTAGTTCGAATGCTTTTGGCTTTGAAATCTGATTCTTAGTTCCTGCGGATGCTCGATTTAGTTCTGTGATGCTCGATTTAGTTATGTGATGCTTTGAAATCTGATTCTTAGTTCCTATGGATGCTCGATTTAGTTCTGTGATGCTCGATTTAGTTATGTGATGCTATGAAATCTGATTAGTTGGAATTGTCGAATTATGTGATGCTTGAATTAGTTTTGTGATGTTTAAAAATCTATTTGTGTTAATAAATAGTTCATGTGATGGTCGAATGTTGTAGCCTTGAATGATGGTTAGTGAAGGTGTTGTATGTTTGTTTCTTGCAGTTGTATAAGAGAGATGGCCATTCAGAGCTATATTCAACCTTCAACTAGCGTTTCAAGTGGAAGTGGTGAGACGAGAAACGCTGCAAGTGTTGGAATAAAAATAAAAGAGTATGGGCTTCTAAAGAAATGTTATTGTGGAGCTCGGGCTGTAATCGATACTTGTCATTCCCAGATTGACTCGGGAAGGAGGTTTTACACTTGCCCAAACGCAGGCGATGGGGATTGTCACATTTGAAAGTGGTGGGACGAGGCAGTAATGGAGGAGTTGAGTCTCATTAATGTCAATGCTGGTGAAGTGGCGGAGAAGATGGAGTTCGTGACTTACCTGGATGATTTTTGCAAGGCTCAAGAGGAAATTGATCAGCTCAAGGGGGTAAATGTTGAGACTGCGCAGAAGATTGCGAGTTTGGAAATGGAATTGGGTGAGATGAAAAAGAAAAAAAACGGCATAAGAATTGGCTTGGAGATGCAGATTGTGATTGCTGCAGCCGTTGTGTTCCTCTTAGCCAGCATGATTATCTGTCTTAAGTAAGACATTATGTGTTTGTAAGACCTTTAAGATCTTAGTTTAAGACTTCTAAGTTTAAGACATTTAAGACCTTATGTTAGTTTGTAAACGGTTGTAGACCCTTGATTTTAAAGCCTTTTGCAAGAGTTTAATATGTATAATATATGCTTTTGATTGACTTTGACATTTTGTATAATATATGGTTATTGTCTAATTAGTGTGATCAAACGACCCAAATATGATTGTTATGTAAGTTGCAATTGTTGGATAATGGTTATTGTAATCAAGTCTTATACACAAATGTTACATATCCAAGTCGAGGTGATACATAATCAAGTCGAGGTGATCTTTGTACTTTAGACATCAAAACAAAAGAAAAAGATACAACACAAAGATTCATACATAATAACCAAGTCATGAAAGCAATGGATACAAAAACGCATACATAATAACCAAGTCATGAAAGCAAACGAAAAGGATCCAAAAATGTTACATAACCAAGTCATACACAACAAAGTTTGACAATCAAGAGAAACAGAGTTTGACAATCAAAAGAAACAGAGTTTGACAATCAAAGGACACAGAGTTTGAACGATAACCAAGTCACTTCCCATTATTCTTCACACGAGCGCGAGCAGCCAATTTCTTCTTCTCTCTTGAACGATAGAGTCTACTAGGTAGGATGGTGTTGTCATTTGTATATGTCACACGTGAGCCAACCGAGATGTAGTCATCACCAGTGAAGAAGCTTGTAAAGATACCAACTCCTTCCTGCAACAATGTGTTTAGTTTACCAAGATGTAGTCATCACCAAGTGTTTACACAATCAACAGAGATGAAGAACTTACCCTAGGGAGATGAACTGACCCTGTATCATAGATAGGTTCTTGCCGAGTAGTAAGGTTCGGTTGAGAGGAAGAAGCACCATCAAACTCGCTTTTGCGAGGTCTTCCCCGAACCCTTTTTGGAAGAGCAGCTGAAAGGCTTGGAAGATCTTCCATTGGTTGGCTTTGTGCAACAAGTTGAGAAGAAACCACCGGTGGTTGAGAAGATGATGCGGATGCCGCCACTTGAGAAGATGATGCGGATGTAACTGGTCTTATCCTTGGCCTCCAAGGTGGGTTCTTTGACGGCTTATCAACAGGTAAACTCTTACAATATAGTTTGTTGTGTCCTTCTTGTCCACAGAGGCCGCAATGCTGTGAAGAGTACACATCGGTTTACATATTTTGGCAAACATAAAATAGATTATTAAGGGAAAAGATTCATAAATAACACTTACAATTTTAGTTCCTCTCTTAGAAATCGTTCCTGGTCTTGCTTCACCAGCTTCTCTCTTTCTTTTTTTTCCTGGAGGTCTGCCAGGAGGCCTCTTATATGGAGGAGGATTTACCCGAGCATCAGTGCTATCCCACATGTTCATGCCTCCAACCGCTTTCAATGGAGTATCGTAGCAGCTCCTTAACTTCTCAACGGTGAACCAGTGAGAAAGAAGAGTATTTGGGTCTTGATCTAAATGTCTTTCCATACGCAGAGCAGAAATTATATGACAGCAAGGGATACCACTGACTTTATACATTCTGCAGCCACAACTGATTTCCCCTCTCATTTGCACCACAAATCTGTCATTAAAGCATGCAACCTCATACTCACCCAAACCACAACTTAAAGGGATACAATCCTTTGTTTTGTGGATCTGCTGATCCAACAAAGCCTTTGCTCTAGGAGTGTAATCTCCTTTTGCTTTCTCTGCCTCAGACCTTTTCTTCGCATTAGAAGACATCACACATCTCCTAATATCTTCAAGCATCTCAACCACGGGTTTTGTCCTTGCAATTCGAATAGCTGCATTGAATGACTCTCCTAGATTGTTTTCAACCGCATCACACTTAGAATACTCACTGAAATATGCCTTGTCAATATAAGAAATAAAGTTAAACACTGCACTGAAATATGTCTAGAATGACAAAACTACATATAGCAAACTCACCTTGACCATGGGCAGTAAACGGATATCTTCAAGTCGTCATAAGCATACTGAGATAGATGCTTTAATTCATTCATCTTCCTCTTAAAAGCGGCAATGTAGTAAGAATCAGCAGCTCCCCAAAATAAATCTTCAAAATCTGCTCCAGAATATTTCTTTTTCCAGTTTGCGTGGACATGTCTTGCACATAACCTATGTTCTGCGAATGGGAGCACATCTTTAACCGCTCGTACCAACCCTTTGCACTGGTCGCTAGCAAGAGTTAGACCATTCCCAGTATGCAGACCCAAATCTTCAGACAAATGTTCAAAAAACCATTTCCAATTCAGCTTATTCTTTACATCTACAATGCCCCAAGCTATGGGAAACATCTGATCATTAGGGTCTCTTCCACAAGCTACTAATAACTGCCCAGTCATCCTCCATTTCAGAAATGTCCCATCTATATGAATTATCTTCCTACAGGATGATTTCCATCCCTCTTTGAAACCATGAAAACAAATATAAAACCTATAGAATTTGGATTCTCTTACCTCACATTCAACTGTTGATCCAGGATTGGTCTTCTTCAACTCGGCAACATAATCATGGATTCTTGCAAATGACTCTGCTTGCTCATCATCGAATGTTTGCAAGCACCTGAGTCGTGTCCGTTCACAGATTGTTTCTGCAACATTTATATTGCGTTTCATCAGCTTCTTCTGCAGTTGCTTCGCTGAGATATGAGGATTGATCCTGAATTCTTCTATGTAGATGTCAGCAATTCGAGCATTAGTAAGTAGCGACACCTTGCCTTGCCAAGTGCAAGTGTGCACATCATTGAAAGCCCTAACAACCACTCTAATACTGCTGATGTTGATAGACGCAAAAATCTTCCATGGACACTTCTTGTTTGAGCAAACTGCCACTATACGCTTACTATCTGACTTCTCATACTTGAGGTCTCTCCTCTTCCTCACTGCGTATCGAGTAATAGCACTCTTAAAAGACTCAATTGACTTGTATTCTTGACCCAACCTAAAATTACGATACTTACTCTCATCTACTTGTGCCACTACATCGGCCATATCACTTTCACCACTGCTATCAGTCAGCTCTTCTTCTTCTTCTTGCTCGACAATATCATCATCAGCCTCTGAATCTGAACTACTACTATCTTCTTCAGGAATCTCATCTGACAAGCCCACAACTTTGATACCTAAATGCCTACCAATATAGGGATCATCTTCCCGAACCACATATAATGTCATCGCTCCTGAACCCAAAGCATAATGCAACACTTCTTCTTAAAACTTCATCATTATCTATGTCTTCTTTCTTGCCAGGCGTCTCTGGGGAAACCACGAAACTTTCCTCATGTTTTCCTCATACCCGTATAGCTCCTTCACATACATGTAAACCGAGTTTAAGCTAAATGACTCCTCAGATATCTTACCCACCATATGAGCCTCTCCACCATGATACATACCCTCTTCTGACCAGTAACCACCAACATACAAGAACCCGATCAAAGCTGCACGAAGAAGAGAAAACATCAAGATATGAAAACATGATTTGAGAAAGAATAAAACTCCTCTCATTTTAAGGATAAGCATAGGTCAATGGATTCGAAAATATATACTAGTGAACTAACAAGTACAATGTCTAGAGGTCTACTGAAAATCTGAAAACTCAAAAAATTATTTCTTTTCTAACCCGATGTTTACACAGAGACTCAAACTTAAAACGTAAGATCCTCTACCGGGTCTACAAATGAGTACACGATTTTAATCTTACCTCGACAATCTCGACATCCTCTACAACTATTTGAATCCCGATACGATTCGTGAAGACTCCAATCCCCTCGAATGCGATTGTCACGATTTGATTCGCGAAGAACTCAATCCCGTCGAATTAGATCTTGATTACGTGAATCGATAAACCCTCACCAACCCAATTGACGATTCGATCTAACCTCAACAACCCATCCTCACAAAATCTCTCATCCTCACGCATATTTTTCAGAAATCGAAAGTTCAGGTTTTTGAAAAAAAATTCCCCAATTCGATAGAGTTATACCCCTCCCGTTTTTTTGTGTAAATGGCAGACAGTTCTTAAACTTCATGTCGTTTTTTCTATTTTAAAACGCTGCGTTTTACATCCCGTCTCATTTACAAACGACATCCATGAGTGCCACGTGTCCGTTACACCCGAGGGTTATATTACGGATTGACCAAGAGGTGGTGAGGTTGACCTGCATTTTCCGAGAGTGGAGAGTATAGTTGCAAAAAAAAAACAATCGAGGGTTTATTTGCAGAAACCCCTTTTTGTTAACAATGAGACTTTAAAAAAAAATTAAAGTAACAGGCACAGTTTTTAAAACCAAAATTTCTACAGTCATAAGTTTACAGTGACAGTTTACAGTCAAAGTCCTTACCAATCAGGTCCATAATTTAATAACTTGACCTAATTTGACACTAACAAATGAAATAATTTGACTATTTTATGAAGAAAATGAAATTCGCATATATATAAAGTACCTTAAATTTTATTTATCCTCCATATATACTATAAAATTCAAAAAAAAAAAAAGTTTAACATAGTTTTCAACAATATTTTATTCAAACTTGGTATTTCATTTAATATAATCGTTTACTTATCAAAAAATATAGTCAAAATACTTTATTTACCATCCATCATATTCAAAATATTTGGTCGTTAGATTCTATCATTTGTTACATTATTTTTAGACTTTTTAGTATACATGGAAGATATATAAACTTTAACTTAGTTTTCTAACGAAGTCTTATTTAATTTCAATATTTTAATTTAAAGCAGCCGTTTTATTTTTCATAAATAGTTAAAATATTTTGTTTGTTAGTCATCTAATTTTGTGAACTGTTAGATTACGTCAAATTTTATATTCAATTAATTGGTCAACTTATTTACAAATTTTAATTTATTTTCTATTAAAATATATTATTTATAAGGAATTTTGTAAATGTATCACAAATATCAATAATTGTTTATGAATTTGACGAACATATCTTTTTCAAGTAACAAAAGCATATGATGCTCTTTTCTCTCGGTCATGATAATAGTTTAAGATCTCTAAATAATTAGAGGTAGTTTCATATTTCAAGTTTAAGATTCGAATTTTTTTTTATAATCGATCATCAATTTAAGGTTGGTTTGATTTTCACAAACAAAATTTAGTATCTGACATTTTGAATTATGAAACTTAAACATTTTTTTGATTAATGTTCGATTGACAGTTGATGAATTTTAATTATCATGTTTGATTCAAATAATATTTTATTATGATTTTGGGTCAAGTCTTGATAAATTTTGGTTGTATGGTTGTCTATTTTTTGATAAAACAATTTTCAATCTTTTTAATATGGTTTATAAACTGATTTCTTTTGTGAAAAACATATTTTGGAGATATTTTTTCAAAATAACCCTTTTTATATGCTATCTATATAACGAGTTTTTTTTATGTTAACATACTTTATGATTTGATTTTCGTATATTATGAAATGTTTTTTGGTTTTCATTTTTTTTTTTAATTATTGTTTTGGGACTTCCAACATTTCATCTTGTTCAAAACGGTAATTTTTATTTTTAGATTTTAATTATCCAATAAGAGGTTTCGAAATCTCAGCCTAATTGTATAATGTATACTTTATAAAACTGACAGGCAGCTTCCTTTTTTTTAACTAAACAATACAAGTTGATGTCAAAAAATTTTAAATTAAAAAAAAAAAATCTAAACAAAACATGTTTGACTACAACAATATATTATTTTCGAATAGGAAAACAGAGTGAGAGAGAAAGAAACAGAAACAGAAGAAACACAATACGACGCGAGTAAAAGGGGAGGTCAATTTGGTAATTTAGATTGCATTCCCATAACGAGACAAAACAATCCGAAGTGTTCCCTCGCATCATAAAGCTTCCTCGCCTTCCCCTTTGTACAGCTGTAATGGCAAATACCGTAAATTAGTAGTAACAGAAAGGGCGATTTTTGTCAGCATTTAATTTAATTCCAACTTCTCAAAAATTCCACCATTTTCTTCCTCTCCTTCATAATTGATTTTTTTATTTATTTCCTCCTTCATTTAAAATAAATAAATTTTAGAAACAAAAAAAGGGGGTAGAGAGAGAAACTCAGAGGAGAGAAGGAGAAGACGACGAAGACAGGAGAGAAGGAGACGACCATTTTGTCGAGAGAGAGAGAGAGAGAAAGAGAGAGAGAGAAAGAAGAGAGACGGAGACAACAATGGCGGAAGGAAAGGAGGAGAATAGGGAGAAGAATGAAGAAGAAGAGAGCGTTAAGCTTTTCGTCGGACAAATTCCGAAACATATGTCGGAATCTCAACTCCTTGCATTGTTTCAAGAGTTTGCTGTCGTCGACGAGGTCAATATCATCAAGGACAAGATTACACGCGCCTCTCGAGGTTTCTTTTTTTTTATTCTTCTTCTTCATGCCTCTTTATTTCTCATCCTCTGTTTCTCTTTCTTCTTCTTCTTCCTCCTTCGATTTTTTTTTTTGGGGTTTTTTGGTTTTTGAAGTTTTCAATTCGAGAATGTGGTGTTTGATTTGCGTGATTCGTCGAGATATATTTGAATTTCGAAACCCTAACCTTTTTTTTTGTTCCGTCCCGATTTAGGTTGTTGTTTTCTGCTATGTCCATCGAGAGAGGAAGCAGATAAGTTGGTCAATGCTTGTCATAACAAAAAGACATTGCCAGGGGTATGTTTTAATTTCTTGACTCTTTTTTTTCTTTTTCTGGGAATTTTTTTTTTTTTCAGAATTTGATTGATGTTTCTGTAGTTTCTATTAATTGAATTTCCCCTTTCGCTCATTTATTCAAGTCAGGTTTAGAAAATCTCGAGAATTTTTAGTTTTCAATTATTATTATTAGTCTGATTTTGTTCGAACTGCATTGTACTAGTACTACTTTTTCTTGGTTTCTGTTTCGATTCCAGAATAGGCAATTTGTGATTTCTATGCAAGTTTCGCACGAAGCGTTTTCTTTCTGCATTTAGGGCGAACGTCAGTTTCCTTTGCCCGAATCAGATTCGAATCTCTCGATTTGAGCGTGTTTGTTGTTGGAATCTTACGACATTGTTTTCAAGTTATTTCTTCACACCCAAGAAACTGCAATCAATATGGTACAACTAGTAAATTGCTTAGAAAGAGATATCAATGGGGCTCGGGTAATCACAAGAAGAGAAACATTTTTTGTTTCACTCTTATCGCTAGATTTTTTTTTTGGCTATAATGTGCATTCTGTGACAAAAAATGCAACATTGAGAAGTGTGATTTATTCTCGGACAATGGTTCTTTCAGATTTTTGTCTGTGGCCTTTTGTCGGTAACCTTTTGTCGGTAACCTTTGGGACGATTATCGGTCTCTAAGCTGTTTTTCTATGGTTTTCTCAGGCATCCAGTCTATTGCAAGTAAAATATGCAGATGGCGAATTGGAAAGGCTAGGTAACGCCATCACTGGTTTTCAACTGCTTCTATGTGATTTATTGTTGTATCATCAACTGATGGATGTATATGTACTGAATTTTACAACCCAGAGCACAAGCTTTTTGTCGGTATGCTTCCAAAGAATGTCGCTGAAGCTGAAGTTCTATCGCTGTTCTCCAAGTACGGGACCATAAAGGATGTACAGATTCTAAGAGGAGCTCAACAAACAAGCAAAGGTTAATAATCCATCTCTGTCTTCCGTCTCTTTTTTTTTTTTTTTAACATTTCGCTTTACCAAGATTTGATTTTTTCGGGTTTTTGTTAGGCTGTGCATTTCTTAAGTACGAGACGAAAGAACAAGCTGTTTCTGCCATGGAATCCATCAATGGAAAACATAAAATGGAGGTGATTTTGCGTTTTGCTAGTTTGAAAACATGCCTTTCATATATAATACATACTTTCCTCATGTCTAGTGTGACAGTATCAATCATATTGTCTTTTTGTTTTCTTCTTAGGGCTCGACTGTTCCTTTAGTTGTCAAATGGGCAGACACAGAGAGGGAAAGGCACACAAGAAGACTCCAAAAGGCTCAATCTCACATCGCTCGGTTAGCTAACGCTGATCCAACAAATCCCTCACTGTTTGGAGCATTACCCATGAGTTATGCTCCACCATACAATGGATATGGTTATCATGTAAGCAAGCCTGATGTTGCTTTAGTTCAAGCCATAATAACATTTACGTAACTAATAGAATCCTCCTTTTTTAATTTCCACAGCAGGCTCCTGGAACTTATGGTTACATGCTACCACCAATTCAGAACCAAGCTCCGTTTCCCAATATGATTGCACAACCAAACCATGGTAGTAACAACGCGTTGCAAGGAACCTCACCTGACTCTGTGCCACCTCGTTTGGCCCGTAGAAACTTTCCTTTGCCTCCGGCGAATTACATGGGCTCTGCTTATCCCGCTGTACGAGGTCTTCCTTATCCGTTAGCTTATCCTAGAGGAATTATGACTCCTCGTCCTCTAAGCAGCTCTCCTGGATCCATCTCACCTGGCATTGCCAACAGCGGCGTGTCAGCACCTTTAGGAATCGGTTTGAGTTCCGTGGTTCAAACCGAGGGTTAGTGTTTAAAACCTTAAATTCTTTTTCTTCTCCAATTCCTTTAACATTATTTTGGTTCTTCAGGTCCGGAAGGTGCGAATCTGTTTATCTATAACATACCTCGTGAATTCGGGGATCAAGAACTCGCGGCTGCATTTCAACCTTTCGGCATTGTTCTGAGCGCAAAGGTTTTCGTAGACAAAGCCACTGGCGTAAGCAAATGTTTCGGTAAGCTCTTTTCTTCTTGTTTGGTTTTTTTTGCTACTCAAGATTGGACATTGTAAAAGGTAGAATGAATGCATCTTTTTTTTGGTTGTTGGTTGTTGGTTGCAGGTTTTGTTAGTTATGACTCACAAGCAGCCGCTCAGAACGCTATTAACATGATGAATGGTCGTCATTTAGGCGGTAAGAAATTGAAAGTCCAGCTTAAGAGAGACAACCACAATGGCCAACAGAGTAGTTAAACTCCTAAGACTCTAAACCATCTTTCTCTCTTCAACTACAAAAGTTCATGACCAAAAAAAAAAGAAAAAAAAAATTCGGGTTAGTGGGTCGACCCGGTTCAAGATTGGACCGTTCTTGTATAAATCCAAATCTCATTGTGGGTCAAAATTTCCCATCAAACCAAAAGCTGCAACTTCTTCTGCAAATGGATCATCTTTTCCTTCTCTTTTCATTTTATTTTTTTTTTAATTTCTGCAAATAACAATTTGTAATTTATGTGCATCATTGAAATTCATGTAGACATTTTATGATTTATTAACATTTAATTCATTTAATTTTTCTCTTTTTGATGATCCCATGTTGTCTTTAGAAGAAGGATTCAGTGTTTCAAATTAAAGAAAAATATCAGATTATCTTTGCTACAAAACCAAACAGCACAACACAAACATGCAAACACAAACATGGAGAAGGACTACAACAACAGTCAACAGACAGGTTCAGCCCTTGTTGAACCCTAATCAGACTCAACAATCAACAATCCCTAAAGACCCTAACAAATTGGACAATAATCTCTGTATTGATTTACAGACACAAACCAGTTTTCTCCCTTCTTGTTTGTTCTCTGCAGCAGTTAGAGCAGAAAACAAGAAAGCTACAAACAGATGTGATTGCTACAGGATACCGTGGAAACTGCAGAGATCAGACTTTGAATTAGAAGGTCATAGCTTCATCTTAGCCGCTTGTGCTTGAGCCTAAAGTGTTGTTTTTGTTGTCTGTGAATGATACTAGCGGAGAGCATTTAGGGCTCCAGTCTTCAGAGATGCTGGTGTTTGAAACTCTAGCATTGTTGTTGAGCTGGCTCAAGAAGCATTTCTCTATCGAGCTTAAAGATCCAATATCGTTTTCATCTTCTTGGGTAGAGCGGCGGCCGAGATGTTCTTGTTGTTGTTCTTCTTCTCCTCCTGATTCTGAATCCGTGCCTTGTGATTCACAGCTGACTTCCATGTCTTGTGCATTGTCAGAGTCGGAGTCAGTTCGGGAATTTGATGAGTGGGACGTTGAATATCCTTCTGATCCGGTTGCGGTTTCTTCGCGTTCAGCTAGAGTTTTCGTGATGAGAGTCTTAAGCAAGTTCATCACTTGAACAGCATGCATAAGAGCCGTTAATGGATCTGTCATCTAGAGTTAGAGAATGAGAAGAAAAGTTAAAAACAAGAATCAGTGACTTCAGTGATTGTAAAACCATTAGGTGATATCGAAAAAACAGCAAGCTTATGTTTGTTTTTACCTGAGTCATATTAGGAGCAAAAACCATGGCTATATTCCTTGCATTCATCTTGTTGGACTCTTCTTCTTCAACAACATCGGCCATAAGATCAACAGCCCAATTGAGCAAAGCAGACTCAGTAGGCTTCAGCTGTTTTATGAGTTCAACAGATTCTTCCTCGGTGTTGCAGTTGAGAACCTCCTCAGGAGAAAGATCGAGCACCCCACAAGGTAGCTCTCTAAACCAAGCTTTTATAAGACCAGCCAAGCAATGTACATCAATGTTCTCAGGAACAATACCTCTGTTTAGTTGGTCTCTTACATGTTCCTCTTGACTGTTCTCAGGGTTTATCCTGAAAATCCCTTCAGCCTATTTATCAAGACAACAAAATGAAAAAGTATAATTATCAATTAATCAAACTTGTCTCAGAATTCTCAAAAATCTTTGTTTTGATTTCCATTCCCATACCTTGAGACCTTCTTGAGAATATAACCTTTCCTGCATTAGTAAAAGAATAGTTGGGACACTGTTCCCTTTCTCGTCATAAGAGCATTGCATTGATTCCGCCGAGACACCAAACACGCTCACACTGCATTTATCAGAGAACCCAAAGCTTTTTACAACTTTTGAAACTTCCAAATTATTGCCAGAGAAATGTAGTTTTTGCTGATAATAATGACCTAAAGATCCAATTAAGAAGCATTTATTAAGCTAATTCAACAACTAACTGCAGATCCAGTTTCGAATTCTGAGCTTTTTAATGCGGAAACGAAATTGAGAAATGGAGATTTTCGATAACCCTAGAGATTTAAAGTACCAATCCAACAGTTACCTTGCACTGGGGACTCGACATGGGATCTCGACCTGAAGCTCGTGTGGGAGACCGAGAAAGCCATGGAATCGATCGAATGTCACATGAGTGATGTGTCGAACGTTTGTTGGCCATCCGATCTCCATGTGATGAACGGCGGAGGAAATCCCTCCGCCTCCTCCTCCTCCGACTCCGCCGTCGTCTTGCCGGTTATCAACACGGCAGGACACCACCGATTTACGCAGCGCCGTCAAGAGAAACTCCACAAGAGACAGCTGCTGATTCTGCTCCTCCTCCTCCTCTTCCTCGACCGCCGATTTTGCCCTCCCTCCTTTTCCTCCGCCACAACCGACGCCTTTAGTCACCATCACAAGCCCCGTCATTGCTCTCACAGAAACTACTCACAGGAGAAAGAGACAAAGGAAGTAGAGACAAAGATCGATCCAATTGCGTCTCGAACAATGAAGATTTTGCAGCCTCTCTCTCTCTCTCTCTGGACTTTGTGCTTCTTCTTCTTCTTCTTCTCTCTCTCTCTCTGGAAGAGAATGAGTGAATTTGATTTTTGAAGTTCTCGAAAAGGTTTTTTTTTAATCTTTTTTGAATTTTGATTTAATCTTTTATTTTTTTGGTTTTGAATTTTGTCTTTTTTATTGGATTTCAAACCCAACGGCCACTCATTTCAAATTTCTCTCCCTCTAGGGGGAGTCTGATATGCTTTTATGAGTTTATCTAATGTTGGCTTTTAATGGAATCACGTTTTACCCTGAGAAGTTTTATAAATCTACGATAATGCCACTCGTTGTACTTGGTTTCTAGTTGTTGACGTGGTGTTTCATTTATGGATCTATTGAATTCTTTTCCTTTATGTCAAATTCACTTTTTTTTTAGATTGTGGTATCATCGGCTCAGTTTATCCATGCGAGAGTGGTAAATAGAAATGAGGCTTTTAACTTGGTTGTGATGTATGCAGCACCCTCTGTGAGCAGACGGAGTGGCTTATGGGAAGAACTTAGAGATGTGATTAGTCTTTTAGTGGATCCGCTTATCATTGGTGGGGATTTTAATACAATCATCCGATTGGATGAGAGAACTGGGGGGAATGGACGTTTGTCCCCAGATTCTCTAGCGTTTGGGGAGTGGATCAATGAGATGTCATTGATTGATTTGGGGTTCAAAGGTAGCCCGTATACATGGAGGAGAGGGCGTGTAGAGAGTACGTTTGTGGCGAAGAGATTGGATCGCGTGTTGTGTTATGCGCATGCTAAATTGCAGTGGCAGGAGGCGGTGGTGTCTCATCTCCTGTTCTTGTCATCAGATCATACACCGCTGTATGTTCAGTTATGTCCGCAGCAGGTGACTGACCCACGCAGACGGCCGTTTTGGTTTGAGGCGGCATGGTTAAAACACGATGGTTTCAAAGAGTTATTGACTGCGTCATGGGATCCTAATATATCGACGCCAGCGGCTTTGGAAGGGCTGTAGGGGCGGTTGAAGAAGTGGAATAGGGAAGTATTTGGGGATATTCATGTACACAAAGAGAGATTGTGTCGAGAGATTAAGGAAGTACAAGACTTGATTGATGTGGTTCCCTCCGATGATCTATTGGCTAAGGAAGCAGAATTAATGAAAAGTCTCGACACCTTGCTGGAACAGGAGGAAACATTTTGGTTTCAAAAGTCTAGAGAAAAGGTACTGGAGCTGGGCGACAGAAACACGGCTTTCTTCCACACTTTTACGATTATCAGACGGAGAAAGAACAGGATCGATATGTTGAAAGATGCAGAGGATAGGTGGGTGTCAGATAAGACTGAGCTGGAGTCGCTGGCTCTTGAGTACTATAAGCGATTATATTCGTTAGCAGATGTGAGTGAGATGCGGGGAGACCTACCGAAAGAGGGATTCGCAGCGTTGACGAGGGCGGAACAACATGAGTTGAATAAGCCATTTACGGCGGAGGAAGTGGAGGTGGCGGTGAAAGGTATGGGGCAATTCAAAGCTCCAAGACCCGACGGGTTCCAGCCGGTATTTTACCAGAAGTGTTGGGAAACAGTTGGGAGCTCGGTTACGCGATTTGTACTGGGATTCTTTGAAACATGGGAGATGCCACAGTCGACGAATGATGCGCTAATTGTGCTGCTGGCTAAAGTTACGAAACCAGAGCGTATTACTCAGTTTCGACCAGTGAGTTTATGTAATGTGTTGTTTAAAATTATGACGAAGATGATGGTGATTCGGCTAAAGAGTGTGATATCCAAACTCATTGGACCAGCTCAATCGAGTTTTATCCTTGGGAGGTTGAGTATAGATAACATTGTGGTCGTCCAAGAGGCGGTTCATTCGATGAGATGGAAAACAGGGCGGAAAGGATGGATGTTGCTTAAGTTGGATCTTGAAAAGGCTTATGACAGAATAAGATGGGATTTTTTGGAGGAGAAGCTGGAAGTCGCGGAGCTATCTGGAGAGTGGATACGGCGGATTATGGCAGGTGTAACAGGTCCGTCTATGCGTTTATTGTGGAATGGGGAGAAGACGAGTTCATTTACGCCTACTCGAGGACTGAGGCAAGGGGATCCTCTCTCGCCGTACTTGTTCGTATTATGTCTTGAAAGCCTGTGTCACCAGATCGAGTTATCAGTGGGACGGAGGGAATGGAAGCCGATTAGAATCTCACAAGGGGGGCCTAGTTTATCGCATGTATGTTTTGCTGATGACCTGATTTTGTTTGTCGAGGCGTCAGTAGCTCAAGTAAGAATTATTCAACGTGTACTGGAAAGTTTTTGCTCTGCATCCGGGCAAAAAGTCAGCCTTGAAAAATCTAAAATCTTCTTCTCCAAGAATGTTAGTCGGGACATGGAAAGGTTGATAAGTGCGGAGAGTGGAATCAGTTCAACAAGGGAGTTAGGGAAATATTTGGGTATGCCGATTTTACAGAAGCGAATGAATAAAGAGACTTTCAGAGAGGTGTTAGAGCGTGTGTCGTCTAGACTGCTGGTTGGAAGAGCAGAACGTTGAGTCTGGCCGGCAGGCTAACACTGACGAAATCAGTGTTATCATCGATTCCAGTACATTCTATGAGTGCGATCTTACTACCAGCCTCGACGTTGGAAAGTTTGGATAAGTTATCAAGGACGTTTATGTGGGGCAGTACAATAGAGAAGAAGAAACAACACCTTATATCGTGGAAGAAGGTGTGTACTCCTAAGACAGAAGGCAGACTTGGTTTGCGGCCTGCGCGTGACATGAATCGAGCGTTACTTGCGAAAGTGGGGTGGCGTTTACTGCAGGAGAAAGAAAGTCTATGGTCGAAAGTGTTGAGGAGTAAGTATAAAGTGGGAGAGGGTCATAACTATTCATGGTTGATCGTAAAGAGTAATTGGTCATCAACGTGGCGGAGTGTGTGTGTTGGGATCAGGGAAGTGGTTTCGTTGGGAATAGGGTGGGTACCCGGAGATGGGAAATCTATTCGCTTCTGGGTGGATAGGTGGCTGCTGAAGGAGCCACTCTGGATGCGTGTGAGTAATTTTTTACCGCAGGAAGAGATGGGAAAACTCGTGGAGGACTACTGGGTGGAGGGGTCGGGATGGGATCTTCTGCGTCTCTCTCACTATCTCCCGGGGAACATCATTCATATGCTAATGGCGGTAGTGGTGAAAGGAATTCCTGGACAGCGCGATGAGCTATCATGGCAGGGTACGACATCTGGGGAGTTCTCTGTTAGATCGGCATATTTACTATTGAAAGTGAGTGTCGAAGCCAGACCTTCTATGGAGATTTTTTTACATGGATTTGGAGGGTTCTGGCACCTGAAAGGGTGCGTATGTTTCTCTGGCTGGTGAGCAACCAGGTAATTATGACGAATGTGGAACGAGTCCGACGTCATATAGGAGATGATGCGGTCTGCCAAGTGTGTAAGGGTGCAGTGGAGTCGATTTTACACGTGCTGCGAGACTGCCCTGCGATGGTAGGGATTTGGACAAGACTGGTGCCGCGAAGAAGGCAACGAGAGTTTTTTGGTAAGACTTTATTGGAGTGGTTGTTTGATAATTTGGGGACCGGATCGAATATGAGGAATGAAGATTGGCCGACTTTGTTTAGCATAGCGGTTTGGTGGGCATGGAAGTGGAGGTGTATAAATGTGTTTGGGGAGCGAAGAACATGTCGGGACAGAGTGAGGTTCGTCAAGGAGATGGCGAGGGAGGTCAAACAGGCTCACACCGCGGCGAATAATGGAACGAGAACGCTGGAGAGAAGCGTGAGGCAGATACGGTGGATGGAGCCGCGCATAGGGTGGGTAAAAGTTACCACCGATGGGGCGTCACGCGGGAACCCGGGGGTGGCAGCTGCTGGAGGGGTTATTAGGGATGGAGAAGGGGCCTGGTTGGGTGGGTTCGCGGTCCACATAGGAATATGTTCAGCTCCATTAGCAGAGTTATGGGGTGCGTACTATGGATTGGTCATTGCATGGGAACGGGGATTTCGCAGAGTGGAACTCGAGTTGGATTCAAAGTTGGTCGTGGGTTTTTTACAAACAGGGATAAGCACTGCTCATCCGCTGGCTTTCCTGGTACGTCTGTGGCAAGGCTTTCTCTCAAGGAACTGGTTAGTTCGGGTTGATCATGTGTATAGGGCGGCTAATCGTCTAGCTAATGGATTAGCGAACTATGCGTTTACATTAGAGTTAGGTTTTCATTCTTTTGATTCTTGTCCGGACATAGTCCATTCGATTATGTTAGAGGATGCGAATGGGGCAGAGTTCCCACGAGCTATTCGTTTGTAATTCGTTCATTCTTTTTAATAAAGTATGGGAAATAATTTTCTCCCTAATCCTACAAAAAAAAAAAATTCACTTTTTTTTTTTTTTTTTTGAACAATAATTCACATCTAACTTTGGTATCATAGTTCACACTACTCGATCGCATTTGTCTCTCCCTTCTGAAAACACCACTTATATATCTTAAAATCACACATCTAAGCTCACTATCAAACATATTACATAAACCTAAGCTCAAAACTCATCTCTCTTTTTTCCTTTCCGATTTTGGCTTGTTTTTATCAATCAAGTAGTTTTTTTTTTTCGAATGTCGGAAAGTTTTCAGGAATCACCACTTTTTGTTAATCAAATAGTTAATATTCCGTTAGTTTTAAATTGGTCAAATCGCTCTCGTTTGAATCACATAAACTCATAAAAATGACGTCATTTGATGAAAACCACCACTACGACTCGGCGGAAATCATATTCGAATAATATAATTGATTTTTAAGTTTTCTTCTAAAACTTCAAATTTGAATTAAAAAACTAGTATTGTAAATCTTTTTTTTTTGTCAATAGCTTTGATACTTAAAACGGTTCAGAGATTAAAACAGAAAATACCGAATTTACATAAGTAATATTATAAAGATAATCACGAGCACTGTGTGCCAACTTATTTGCTTTTGTATTATTTGTGTGTGGGATATGCGAGATAAAAAAAAAAGTAAACACTTTTTTGCTCATCGCTATTTCTTCCAAATATACCGAGAGCGCATGCCACTCATCTGGTATAGATACAATCTTTACCAACTCGAAACAATTCCAAAATATAATCTTGTGATTCACAGTCATGTAATGCATGATCTATATAAATACTTCTAATTTTGCATGCAGAAGAGATAAACTTCTGCAAAAAGTCCTAGCACCTAAGAGAACCTTACCGTCACCTTCCTTAAAACAATATCACTCTAAGTTGGAGAAAAATTTGGTCTCTTTCCAAGCTCCATCTATGAAGTATTGTAGACTTATTATTGTAAGTTTATAACCAACACTAGGAAAATTATAACATTTTTCATATTTCTTACCAAAATGCTTGTGTGTCTACATTTATTTTAATTATAAAAAGTATATTTCAATACACTGTTAAACCCAAAAAAAAAGTCATGTACATTTTCAAAAACTGTTAAATAATTTTCCAGTTAAATCCGTATAAAAATGTTTAAATTTTATTTTCTATATCCACCAAATAAAAATTTCAACATTTAATAGTACTTAGATTATCTTTGTTCAACATTTTCTAATTTTATTTTTGTTAAATTAGATTTCTTTGCTTGATGAACAAAATACAATTATTTGCTACTACGCTAATGAAATCATATTAATCAGAAATTCATTGCCTTTATAGTAAATTTATTAATTTTCCTTTTTTACCCTTATTCTATAAAATGAGAATCTATTTTTTTTGTTAATATATATAACACATAAAAATTATCTTTCATTGCTAGGGTTTTTGTTGTATGTTGCAGGATGAAGCCGCCGCCGCCGCCTCCAAAAGATTTGCTTCAAGTGAGTCGATTTTTTTTTCTTTTAGTTTATAATTAACTGACACCAGATTAATATATTTGATCTTTACAGAATATGTGTTTTCGATATCTTATCGAATCTAAATTATATGTTTATTATGTCTTTATAGAAGTGATGTGAAAATAAATTTAAGCGTTGAGCATTTTTTCTTCGTTAACTTTTTTTTTCAAAAAACCAAATGATATGTGAAGGTGTCTATTTATTTGATATGAAACATATGTTTAAAACTTTTTATATGATCTAAGCGGCTAATCATATAATTTTAGGTGCTTAGTTTTTTTTACTACGTATGTGCTTTGTTTATGTTGCACGATGAAGCCGCCGCCAAGAAATTTGCTTCATATGAGTCATTTTTTCCTTTTAGTTTAGAATTAATTGAAACTAGATAAATATATTTAAGTTTTACAGAATATATGTTTTCGATATTTTATCGAATTTAAAATATATGTTTATTATGTCTTTATAGAAGTGATGTGGAAATCAATTTAAGTGCTGAGCATTTTTTGAAAATCAAATGATATGTAAATGTGTCTATTTATTTGATACAAAACATATATTTAAGATTTTTTTTATTATCTAAGCGGCCAATCGTATAAATTTAGGTGGTTAATTTTTTTTACTACTAATGTGTTTTGAATTTGAGGCTTAAATAATGATAGATCTTCGAGATATAGGTGAACCTAATCATTAAATTAGCATAAATCTAAAAATTTAGGTTGATATCAGTGGTTAAAGCCTCAAATGTTCTAACCGGACTTTAAGCCATTAAATAAAAATATATATCATATTCTGATAATGCATTTTGTATTTGAAACTAAACACTATATAGGAAGGTAAAGTGTGTGACTGTGAAATATAATAAATCCATTTTGATAAGTTTTTTTTAAATCTTTTTATTGCTCTAGCCTGAGTTTCTGTGGATTTATCTATTACTTTTTCTCTCCCGGTGATAAAAAAAATATAGTTATATTTTTTTTTTTTGTCGAAATCATTTTGTTATATATTTAGAGTTTATTAATCAGAGCTATTATGTTTGAAATTTGTATGCAAGATTTGAATGCTTGGGTCAAGATTTGATCTTAATCATTCTTAATTTATTTACAAGTTTTGTTTTTCCTATGTTTTTGTTTTTAGGTCCTATTACAAACGTCACTTTCTAAAGCAAGAGTGTCAGCAATATCTGCTAATACGGTAAGTGTCTTTTTAAATGTCAAATGAATTATTATTTTGGGCGTGGTAAAAATGATTTGCATGTTTTAGTTGATCATTTGCTAAAATTAAATTTTCATGAAAATAATTTTGTTCGTTTTACCATTAGTTGTCTAAAATACGATTGACAATAACTAACGCTTTCAACAAATAAGTAAATAACACATAGTGTTATTCTTTTTGTTTTTTTTGAAGTCATGATTTTAATATACCAAAATGACTCAGGGGTGCTTGGTTGAAATTTCAAAAACTGCTCACTCTAGGTTTTTATTTTAATAAAATCTGTAGAGAGTTTTACTGTAATGTAGAAGATTGTAATTAAAAAAAGAAAAAAAACCCATTTATTTGTAGCTTTAGGAAAAAACAAAAGACTTAGAACAAAAGTTGGTTATCTAGTCTGTGAGATATTTTAAGGGTTTTGAGTGATTTTAGGACAATTAAAATTTGTTTGGCAAAATTTTAGTTTAACAACTTTTATTTATTTTAAAATTTTCAAAGTTGTAAAAGCCTTAATGCCAAGCAGCATATCAAATGAAAATGATTTGCTAATTGTAGTTGATCAATTGGCAAAATTAATTTTCATGAATTTAAAAGGATTTTGTTCATTTTACTACCAGTCATTTAAAAAAAAAAAAAACAACATTGAACAACTTCAACAAATAACACATTATGTTATTCGTTTTATTGTTTTAGAATTAAATTTGATCTTAATTTTTCTTAACTTACTTATATATTTTGTTTTTCTTATGTTTTTGTTTTAGGAAATTTCTAAAGCAAAAGCGTCAACAATATATGCTGATACAGTAAGTATTTTATTTAAAATATTTAATGATTATTTTGGTCGTGCTAGAAATGGTTTGTTAGTTCTACTTGATAAGTTAGTAAAACTAAATTTTCATGAGTTTAACATAATTTTGTTCATTTCACCATCAATCGTTTAAAAAACAAATGACAATAAAAACAGATTCAACAACTAACGCATAATGTTATTCATTTTGATGTTTTAAAGTTGATATAACAAAGTTAAAAACTTTGAAGTAACTAACATGGCAAACAAAAATTACCAACAATTGGATCTTATGTCTTTTGTAATTTATAAATAAGTTTTGATAATTTTAAAATCAAGAAAAATAAAAATCAAATCTATATTGACTCATTGAACTGACTATATTTGTTTTACCAAAAAAACAATATTATTATTATATAAAGGGTCAATTTGGTTAATAACCATAGCAAAAACAAAAATTAAGAAAGTAACCAAAAGGTAAGAGAGAGAGAGGGAGAGATAGAGAGAGAGAAAAAGGGGGGGGGGGGGTTTGGTTAGTTTATAGGTTTTGTTTTTTTTATGGTTATTGACTTAATTTTCCCTTATATAAATTAACCTCCCAATTCTATTTTCTACTCTGCAAAATTGTATCCACCTGATTGATTTTAAATGCTTTGTATTATGACTATGTAAGCTATTTTTGAATATATATTCGTTTTGTTTTATATTAGTTGTTGTTTAAAGTTTTTTCATAGATATTAAAAAATAATATATTTTTTTATCTCTTATTAATATATTATTTTATTTTAAAACGACAATTAATTTGAAATGGTTGAGTACATCACTTTTGCCGGAAAAAAGAAGTGATAAAAGTTATTTAAGAAAGTTGGGCCAAATTTATATATATTTTGGGCTTTGATGAAAAGAAAATCTGCGGTGGGCATTGATTAAGTGACTGACTTTGATTAAAAAAAGAGAGAAAGAAGTCACGTGTTCTCTCACGTGATTGTCTTCATCGTTACATTTGGAGAAAAATGTTAGGGTTTGAAATTGTAGCTGGGGCCAAATAATCTGATAAGCTTGCTGTGTCTATGGCAGAGAGAGAGACTCAGTGTCATTATACCTACAAATAGACCTCCCTAATTCTAAATATTTTCCATTAAGTCCCTATACCTTGAAATAATTTCTGCTTCCGCTTCTCCGTTATCCTCTCTGCCTCTCCCCCATTGATTGTGATTTCTTATCTCCTTCTCTGCCATAATCTGACGCTAGAAATCACGGCGACACAAAATTCTAGTCTCTGATTGCTCCGTCGCCGTATTTTCTCACCGGAATTTTAGCGTCAGTCACTGTTGCATATGAGTAACATGGTTGAGTTGTTGCAGCCTAAACACTTGATACCAGCTGTGAAGGGTTTGCATTGGCGAGGCTCTCTGGAGATTCATAAGCTTCTTAAAGATAATGAAGATTTCTGTATTTGTTACAATTCTGGAGAAGATGGGGAACCACCAAAAAAGGTGCAATAACCTCCTTTGCTTTTTCACATGTTGTCTCCATTTTTTGGGGTAATTACTGATTTTGAGCTCTCCCAGATTCATGTAGAGAAAATGGTAGGGATGTTACCTCTGCATCTCATAGCAGTGCTTATGACTCCTGATAGAGATGACAAGTTTCAGTATTTATTGTGTGGGATCAGACTGTTGCAGACGTTCTGCGACTTAACATCTCGTCACCCTAAACTAGAGCAGGTTCCATCTTTGTTTGTGTTTACGAGCTTAAAAAAGATTTGGACTTTATGTCCCTAACGGAAAAGTATTTAGAAAAACTGTCTTGTTTCTGTTTTCTGCATTTTGTGATAGGTCTTGCTTGATGATGTGAAACTATCAGGACAGATGCTTGATCTGGTGATCCTTACGATGATAGTTCTTGGCGGTAATAGAAAGGTTCTTTTCCAAAAAATCCTCTTTGTGTCTCTTCCTGTTTCTCTCTCAAGTTGTGATTCATCTCTGTTGCTTGTTTCCAGGAAAGCTGGAATTCTGATAGCGACTCATTGTTAGAAGCCACATTGGTGGCTTCTTGTCTTTACCTGTTGCACGGGTTTATCTCTCCTAACTACCAAGATCTCGTTCAAGTCTTGCTTGTCCACCCTAGGGTATGACCTTAATATGATGTACTTGAAATGCCAACATG
>JAHZTW010000001.1:162499928-162530946 GCA_020283515.1 Alliaria petiolata
TATGTTAATATATTTGTGAAAGATGGGTTTTTTTCTTACATATAAAATGTTATGTTTGTTCTAGGATATTCAAGGTGCGGGAGGGAATCCATCTGGTAAGCAGCAGAGAAAGGAGCCTCTGAATCTTAACAATGAGGAAGCTTCAGAGAATTCTGATGTCCCAGTGGAAGGTGCGGCGACAAAGCAAGGTGCGAACGAGGAGGTGGAAATAGTTGAACGGTTGAAAGAGAGCGATGCAGATGCAAGCAATCTTGAAACCAGTGGTTCAGATACAAGCTCTAACAGAGGGAAGAGTCTGGTTGATCAGGTTGAAGATGAAGAGTTGGTTCAGACTTTGAGCAAGCGGTTCAAAGGGAGAACGTCGGGAGAGGTGAATGAGGATGAGAGAGCTAAAGCCTTTCTTGTCTTTGAGAAACAGAGGAAGAAACGGAAGCGTAGTATTATGAATGATGATCAAATGGTGATGATCGAGAAGGCTCTTGCTGATGAACCTTATCTGCAGCGAAATTCAGCTTGGATACAGAAATGGGCCGATAAATTGAGTCAAAATGTGAGTTCAAGAATTATACTCTTTTTAATTCCCAACCGGTATTACAAAGTCTGAGCTTGTTGAATACGCGATTTTGCAGGGTTCCGAGGTTATTACATCTTCGCAGCTGAAAAACTGGTACTTGCTCTTTTTTTTGTTTGTTTGTTCATCTCTCTGTCCACTGCAAAGAGAGAGTCTCGCAATCACTATATCTCAATCTGACATTGACAGTTTTTCTCTCAGGCTGAATAACCGAAAAGCGAAACTAGCTCGAGCAAACAAGCAAGGGCCAATTCTTGATAATAATAGCTCAGGGGATTTACCGGAGAGCCCTGGAGATGAGAACACTTGGCAGCAGAAAACATCAGTACCATTTAAAGATCAAGGTGCATCAAGAAACCCGAAAACAGGAGAGAACCCGATGAGATCATCGTCATCATCAGAAGAAGGGCTAAAGCGAGGGCAACAAGTGATGCTTATGGACGAGAGAGGAGATGAGATCGGGAAAGGAACGGTGTTGAGAACAGACGGTGAGTGGTACGGTTTAAGCCTGGAGACAAGACATGTTTGTGTAGTTGATGTAACGCAGCTTAGTGGGTCATCTGATTGGAGCAAAATGATCATCCCATATGGATCTGATGATGTTGGGAGGACTTTTGGAGAAGCGAATTCAAGGTTTGGAGTTATGAGAGTGGCTTGGGATGTGAACAAGCTTCAGTATCAGACTCAGTTGCATTGAATTGGATCATTAGGTTTTTCTTCTTTTAACTGTCTAGAGATTATCTTTGGTGAAAGATTCTATGTGTTTATGAGCTCTGTCTCTGTATCTCTCTCTCTCTGGTTATTTTACAGGTCTGAGACTTTGAGAGTAAATATTGAAGATTATAACAGACGGAAGAGATTGACTTTTCTCTCTTTTGGTTGACTTTAATGCTTTTTAAAGAAAAAAGTACTGTTTCGGGATGAAAGGATATATATCTAAGAAATAATCAATTTAAGCCTTTGACCAAAAAAAAAAAAAATCAATTTAAGCCTATAGGCAGTGAAAACCATTATGACTAATGATGATTATTTGGAAATACTACCTATAAGGCTATATAAGCTCATTAGTGATTCAATCAAATTCTTTGAAAGGGGTATATAGAGTTTTCTTAAGAGAAAAATTCAAATTTTCGTTTTAAGTGTTAAATTAGAAATGATTATCTTGGAGGAATTGTCTGCATTATGTGTCTTGTTGTAACACTAGATGACATAATAAGGTCATAAATTTTCCATTGCCACTGTAAACTTTTTTTTTTGGGTTAAATAGTAGATTATAATTATTTCAAATAAACAAAATTGATTGAGGGATTCTAAGAGTTGAAGCTGTTGACAAAAAAAAAAATTGATCGAGGGATTCAAATTTATTAATGGACCTTAATGCAACTCTAACGACTATCATAGTAACAAATAATATTTGAGTGATCAGAATCAAGAAAAAACAATTTAGTTATAGAAATTAGCAAATCTTTACGATTTATCTAATATCTCGACTAATCTCTCAATCAATCAGCTGTCGACACAAAAGAAAAAAAAAATTAAAAATACATTATTTCCGTCCAGGGGTATTCTCGACATTCATACACAGATAAAGCCGTTGACTAGAAAAGAAGACTAAAGTACAGCTCAGCGCAAACGCCTTTTCTATCCGCAGAAAACTGTGTCCTCGAAAATCCGCCGGAGCAAAACATTTTAATTTTATTTTTGTTTTCTCTTTTTTTTTTTTTTTTAAAATTGTCTCGGGAAAAGAAGGAAAGGTTTACTTAGGGAGAAAGGGAGAAGACAGAGTCCGCCGTGAACCGCCACCGTCGTCCGCCGTGAAGTCTTACTCCTCCGATCTGAAGTTTCTACGAACTTCTTTTCATCAGTGCCGTGGTCTTCCTTCGTCGATTCGATTTTTCTAGGTTTCGTTTCTCGTTTTTGCTGTTGCTGTGGCGATTTTAAGTGGTTTCCATGGGCACGAAACCGTGGCTACATCCAGCTCCTCAGTACAAAACCCTAGAAACCTTTTGGGACGATGAAGATGACGCTCCTGGTCCTAGATGCGCTCATACACTTACGGCGGTTGCAGCTACCAAGACTCACGGCCCTCGACTCATACTCTTCGGCGGCGCCACCGCTATTGAAGGCGGAAGTTCTTCATTACCTGGGATCAGTAAGTATCCTCGATTAAACTTGAATTTCTTTCCCGGATTTGCGATTTTTTTTGTTTTTGTTTTTGATCTGAAGTTGCCTGATGCTGCTGGGGTTGTTTTCTAGGGTTAGCGGGTGTGACCAATTCAGTGCATTCTTATGATGTTCTGACAAGGAAGTGGACAAGGTAAAATTAAGCAATTTTTTTTTCTCGAGTGCTTAGATTTTGTTGTTTGGTTTACTGTTTTCTTCAAAATCCACATTATGGTTTTGATTGATGGAGAGTTGCTTTGTAAATTTACGGAATCGTCTAGGCTTAAACCGGCTGGTGAGCCTCCGTCTCCTAGGGCTGCTCACGCTGCAGCTGCAGTTGGAACCATGGTCGTTTTTCAGGTTGTTATTACTTTATTTATCTATTTTAATCAGTTCTTGCTAAGCGCAAATGTGAAAGGCTTTTGGTCATTTGTCAGTGAAACACTGTCCTTCTGTTTTTTTTTTCTAATTTAACAGGGTGGCATTGGCCCGGCCGGGCATTCTACCGATGATCTTTACGTACTTGACATGACTAATGATAAGTTCAAGTGGCATAGGTGAGAGATCATTTACAGTTCTCTGAGTTCCGTCTCTTTTTGCTGTTTATTGTATTGATGACAATATTCTTGCATTTAATGCGTTTTCAGGGTGGTGGTTCAAGGGGAGGGTCCAGGCCCTCGCTATGGTCATGTTATGGATTTAGTTTCACAGAGGTATCTTGTTACAGTCACCGGAAATGACGGTAAGAACATATCTGTGTTTCTCTTGATTTATTATCCGTCATTTCATGAGCCTAGCTTCAGGATTTCTGTTTACCCTAACAGGAATCAAATAGTGTAGTAATACGATTGAGAAAACAGTAAAGCATGTCTCTCTTCCACAAACGCAACTATCTCAGTCAAAATTCTAATGGACGGACCATTAATCGTCATACATTGCTACTTAGATATGTGTATGCACTTTGCTTTCAACTTTATATAGTATTATTTTATATATATATGGTTATGAAAACTTTCCGTGCCCCTAGATAATTTATGTTTTTACTACATGGAAACTTTTAAGTTTAAATCATTCTTCTGTTTATATTTTAAAGGATCCAAATATCCTGAATTTTTTTTGTCCTTCTGTGTATGGAACAGGGAAACGAGCTCTCTCTGACGCTTGGGCATTGGATACAGCTCAGAAACCATATGTATGGCAGAGATTGAACCCTGATGGTGATCGACCAAGTGCTAGAATGTTAGTGATTTAGTTGATTTGAATGGCTACTGTAGAACATCTCTTTCTTCAACTGATCTTTCATATTTCTATATTTCTGCATAGGTATGCTACTGGTAGTGCTCGTTCTGATGGTATGTTTTTACTCTGCGGTGGAAGAGACACCTTGGGGGCGGTATACTTATCTTCTCCTTTACATTTTTTTGTGTGTGTAGGAAGTAGTAGACTTCTCTTTTGAGGATAGGGATATATAAGTTACGAACATCTCCACTTCTGGAACTTGGCCTATCTTGCTATAGGATCTCAGTTTTAAGATGTTATCTCCTCTATGAATTCTGGCATATTCGCTGATATGTCTTTGCATCTGCAGCCACTGGGAGATGCTTATGGTTTACTAATGCATAGAAATGGTCAGTGGGAATGGACTCTGGCTCCAGGCGTAGCTCCTTCTCCAAGATATCAACATGCAGCGGTAAACTAAATCTTACTCTAGTTTTAAAACGTATGGAAAATAAGTTTCAGAAGCGTGGGCTACTAGAAGACTGCACATTGTATCACAGTAGACTGCACACTGTAGCCTGAGAAACTAAGACAACTCTTATTTGCCTTTAAGATGAAGTGATTACTGAGGCGTCAAACTTCAATTACTATACAGTGCTCTAATCCGAGCCATTTCAATGCGTTCTTTTGATTGTTTTTCTCATCAGGTTTTTGTAGGTGCAAGATTGCATGTCAGCGGAGGTGTTCTGAGAGGAGGCCGCGTAATAGATGCTGAAGCAACTGTTGCAGGTAATGTTCAATGGCTGTTTTCCTTGTAATATTAGTGTTCTATGTGATTATCCTTTTTTTAAGCCTCTCCTGGAGATGGTGGTCAATCACATGGAATGTATTGGATTGGGAATAGAAAAGCTGGGTTTTACTCCCTCGTAGCCATATTCGTTATTGGTAATTATGATGGTATCTTTCTTCTCGCAGTGCTTGATACTGCTGCCGGTGTATGGTTGGATAGAAATGGCCAGGTGACTTCTGCGCGCGGCAGTAAAGGACAAATCGATCAAGATCCGTCTTTAGAACTGATGCGACGCTGTCGCCATGGTGCTGCATCAGTTGGCATCCGGATCTATGTACATGGTGGTCTTAGAGGAGGTAATCCTGATATTTTAATTTTTGTACAACAAGATGCATATGTTTATCTCATACATATACTTCAGCTCTATGGTTTCAAGTTGATTCTTAGGAAGTTTTTTGTGAGACACTTACATTTATCTTAGTTTAGCTAATGCCTTTCTTAGTATGACTATTGCCGTAATTTTATTTCGTCGCAGATGTGTTGCTTGGCGATTTTCTAGTCGCTGAAAATTCAACATTCCAGTCAGACATCAGTTCTCCATTGTTAGCATCAGATAGAACCCAACAAGGCTCGACTCCCAGGTTTTCTTATGCCGCACGACCTCCTTCAGGCTCTGAACCCGCACTCTCCATGTCCGAAGGACTGAGGTCTATCCCGTTTCTTACACTCTTTTGGTTTTGTGCTTAACTCTATCTAGTTGTTCAAGCATTATATATCTTTCTTTTCTCCTTTAACAATATCAGCTTGGATGAAAATTCCCTGGAGAAATTGACGGAGGCTTCTGCAGCGGAAGCAGAGGTAGCTAGTTCTGTTTGGCGAGCTGCACAATTAGGATCTGCTTCTCTAGATGAAGAACCCACTACATCTGATGGCAGCTCGCCAACAGTAGAAACCACTACCGACGGTCCTGAAACTGAAGGAGGAGATGTCCGGCTTCATCCAAGAGCTGTATGTTAATCCCTAATATTAAATATTTGTTGTTTCTATTATACTTTTTTATAGAATGTTTCTGTCTTTTATACCTTAGANACAGATCGAAAAAATCGAAAGGCCCATAACAATGGATGCTGGATCCCTTGTCCTTATGGATTTATTATGGTAATATGTCCTTTCTGCTCCTGCTTTAAATATCGATCACTATATCTTACATTAGTGTGTCATAATATAATTTTTCAAAGTACAGGTCTGATCCTACAGAGAACGATAGCATAGAGGGTTTGAGACCAAACGCCAGAGGACCCGGTCTTGTCACGTTTGGGGTAAAACCCCTTCTCTTGTTGTTTCTTTATTAATATCATTTTTTTTTTGGGAGCCAGTCTCTGACTGCATAAGTCTTGATATTGCAGCCTGATAGAGTCACAGAATTCTGTAAGAAGAATAAACTACAGCTAATTATTAGGGCCCATGAATGTGTAATGGATGGATTCGAAAGATTTGCACAAGGACAGTTGATTACGCTTTTCTCAGCCACAAATTACTGCGGTGAGGAGAAACAAAAACCAGTGGAAACTTCATCTTTTATCTATGCTTGTATTCTTGGATAGGCTTAAGGTAAACAGTAAAAACTTATGTGATACTTTTTTAACAGGAACTGCGAACAATGCGGGAGCTATATTGGTGGTTGGCAGAGGATTGGTGATTGTCCCTAAGTTGATTCATCCTCTTCCACCTCCCATCTTATCTCCAGAGAATTCTCCAGAACATTCTGGAGACGACGCTTGGATGCAGGTAACAACGCTTTTACTGCTTCTCTATGTTCCAAATTAAATCAAGTCGTCCACTCTTCAACTCTTTTACTGCCATCATAAGAACACATTCTCCACACACAAAAGCAAACTTAATCTTGTTTCAGCCACAAACCGGGCAACTTGACCTTGTGGTAAAAGATTGTCTTTGTGTCGTTCTGTAACAAGACGAGACATTTTCCTACCATGTACACTAGCATGATGTCTTTTGTTTCAGCCGTAAACTGAGCATGTCGATCTTAGTTAGTAGTTGTGTGAGTGCATACCAATAAAGTCTCCACAAGATTTAGAGAAAAAGGAAGGATAGTCCTGGAACAAGACGATATAATAGAGTTGATGTAGCCATATATGTTTTGTTGTAGCTAATAAAGAATCAGACACTGAAACTAAAAGTATCTGTTGCAGGAGCTGAATATCCAGAGACCGCCAACTCCAACGCGAGGGAGGCCACAACCGGATTTTGACAGAAGCTCGCTTGCATACATCTGAATCTAATTTCAATAAATCAATGTAGAAGCAAAAGACACTGGAATTTGGTACAATTCTATACAAGTATAGCAAGATTTATGGTTCATAATTTGCAGTGTTCGTTCATATACTCTGCCGCACATGTGTAATATAACCCTACTGTACCAGATATCGAGAATGGTATAGTACTCTCTTTTTNCAAGTATAGCAAGATTTATGGTTCATAATTTGCAGTGTTCGTTCATATACTCTGCCGCACATGTGTAATATAACCCTACTGTACCAGATATCGAGAATGGTATAGTACTCTTTTTTTTTTTTGTAGCGAGATGAGATTTTTCTTCTCCTTGCAGGTCGTGTGTTGGATATGATGTATTATGTTTATGCATATGCATGTGAAAATATATCAAAATAACTAAAACAATTGTCAATTGCTACATTGAAGAAAATAAAAATGCCAAACCTAAAAACATAAAAGTAATTTTGGATTGGTAACAAACCACCAAACATAAAGTCATTACACTCGTTTATTGTGAATATGTTTCAGAGAGCACAACACAAAGCGTGGAGAGTAGATTGAACTCTACGACCAGCTTCTGAGTGAAAGAAGTGGAGGAAATCGGTATATTCGAAGGGTTTGAAAATACGCGGATGTTCTTCATCGACAAGTTCTTTTGGTGAATCTATGATAATTCCTGATTTTGGAATCATCGAGAACATCTTCTTTGCCATCATCAGGACTCGGTGATATGGAGGCCGAGTCTTTCATAAAGCCTTTCATTTTTCTCAGCAAAAAATGTATTGCCTCCACAACTTTATCAAATGTCCATCGTCCCCACATAAAGAATTTATTCGCCTCCAAATTATTGATGATTAAGTAAGACGATCCATTATATTTCGTCCTTCCTCCGATTACTGTGCACTTGAAATAAAGGACCGCCATCTTCAACCGATCTCCAAAAGCCTTTATTGTCACCAACTTGTTTTTCACATCTTCCACAGTTATCGTCTTTTTCTTCTTAAAGTATCTTTCCCGAAAACTATCACTCCCCAGTTTTTCATATTTCTTTGGGTATTCATGACAGTCTAATCCACATACAAGTGTATGCTCTCTAATGGAATACCAGATGGGAACACCAAACCAAACTATTTTTCCTCCCTCACTATTCACAGCGCGAAGAAGTAACATCCAAATCCCCATAAACTTACAGTTTCGTTCTTTAGGTATGTGAAAGATGTGAAAAAACTGAGGGTCGCTTGTGAACCACTTTAACTCGTCTTCGCCTTTTAACTTATTTATCACACTCACCGCATTCTTCACTACACACTTCGATTGTATCTTAGGATAGTTGATAAACTCTGTGTTCTCGAAGAAAAGCTTAGGAGGATGCATATGTTCCATTTCCTCATCTGAATTCTGAATATAAGTATTCATACAATATTTAGTTAATACTTAAACTCAGTAATACTCAGTTCAACCTAAGAATACTAGTTATACCAATAATCAGTTCAACCTAAGAATACTAGTGAATTAGAATTCGAATTCTCAGTTCAATATTCTATTCGAGAAAACCTACCAACAATATTCCCAATACAAGCCCAACAATACTAAGAGCTTCCAATACTAACTTTACCTAGTTCTCCAAAATGAATCAAGTCGGTAACTCTTATTTTCCTATTTCTCCAAACCAAATTTATCGAAATGCACACTTACCTTTAAAGACATAGCTTCATCTTCTTCAGAAGTACTCTCTACTAGATACCGACGATTCCTCAGAACCACTATTTGGTTGTCTGGAGTTGGTTCTGGAGTTTGTTCTGGACTTGCTTCTGGAGTTGGTTCTTGAGATGCTTCTGGAGCTGGTGTTTCCGGAGATGTTTCTCTTAGGCGTGAACTCCTCTTTATCGCCTTTCTCAAATTCATCGTCCGAGGTGGCGTCTCTTAGAATCGGTTATCTGAAACCAATAATACGAATAAAACCTTACTAATTCTGATTTCGAAAACATCCTTTATTTATGAAATTGGGACTTAATGGACAGTTGAAAAAGATAGAGATGCTGATTCTGGATGAATACCTTTGGCGACGGAGACTCCTAGACAAGGAATCGCGAGAATAAGGCGGAGAAACTACAATAAAGCGAATGACGGAGAAAGAACAGACCGTCCTCCCGTGGCTCGCAATGTCAGATAATGCTCGAATATCGGAATTGTCGAGAAGAACGATGAAATAACTTGAAGAAATCGAAGAACGAGAGAAGGAGAAGAAAGAAGAATGGTTTGAATGCTCGAATTTTGGCGTTGAGGGTGAACGGTGAAACGTTTAGGTTTTTAGTAAATGAGTTCGGATCAGGTTCTTCAGATCGGATGGATATTAACTGGTTGGGTCTGTGATATTCAAATTTTATCAATGGCCTAAATGACTTACTCCATTTTCGATTTAAAAAAAAAAAATCAAAAACAATTTTTCAAACATAAAATGAGTATTTCAGCTTTTCTTTCAACATTTGAGGGCTTTCGATCGAGCAATTGATAGATATATCTTGGGAGATTAATAAATAACATAAGTATTTATCCCCTGAATTGTTTGTTTTGCGTTTGTATTTACATCAAAAAGTTTTTATTTTTTTAAATACCGTCAATTAAAAATGCAAACGTCTAACGCAACGCTTTTGAGCACGTTTGCATTTATAATGTTTTGTAAAAAGGTGAAATGTTTTAGATTTTAAAAATGTGATTTTTTTTTCTTTTTCAATAAATGCATAACATATGAATTTTGCTGAATGTGGAATATGGCTGAATTTTTATGTGTTTTTTGGCAGAATCTGGCTGAATAACTGCGGATTCAAATGGTAACCAAGGAATCTAGCTGAATAACTGAAAATATTTATAAGCTAAATGGTTACGAAATAAATAAAATATATTGCCAAGAATTTAAAATTTCTACTTCACTGTTTACTTATCATGTTATAAAATTATAAATATTCTATTTTTAAAATAACAAATAATTTTTTTATTTATTTAAAATTAACAGTTATTTTCGAGTCTTTAAATATTCTTTAATTGTTAACTGATTTGACCGTCACAAAGTCATCGAAAAATATTTTTTCATTGCGTTTTCGAAATATCATATTTATTTTTATAGATTTTGTCTTGTAAAGAAATAAAAAATATCTTAAATACAATGTTTAAAATCAATATATTTGGATCTAGAAAAAAATACATCTTGAATATAATTTTGCTATCATAATTATATTTATCCTACCGTATTTAATTATCTCATATTTTAACCGAAACTGTTATCTTACATAATTGTACAACCATAAAAATCATTAATTGTATTTATCCTACCGTATTTAATTATCTGATATTTTAACCAAACTGTTATCTTACATAATTGTACAACCATAAAAATCATTAAAAATATATTTAAAATTAATTGCCGTATAATTATAATTCTTACAATAAAAATCATTTAAAATACACTTGATTATTTTTTAATGAACTTTTTCATCTTTGTTAATGAAATTTTACAACAGTTACTGAAATGTTGTTCAATAATAATTTTACATATATGGCGGCCACATCTGTTTTTTGTTTTTCAGATTATGTTTTGTAATACATAAACACAATTTAGGAATTGAAAGATATACCCATTTTTGGTAAAAATAAAAATAATAAAATTTTGGTTTAGTGATTAATTCAATTTTGACTTAATCAGGTTTTGTATTAATTTAGTTTTTCCGGTTGTGTAAAATTCTTCCCATTCATAAATAAATAAAAAGAGAAAATGAAGAAGAAAACTACCAGTTGGACAAAAACTATTATAAACCAACACCAATCATATGTTAAAAATTATTAATATTAAAACTTACATTAGAAAAAGACAGCGACGAATTCAAACTTCCACTATTCCACAAACTCAAATGGTAATCATTAATCAATTCAGCTGATTCTATTCTGCAATTCCACAATTGATGAGTTACCATTTAAGGCCATAAATTATGTTTGAAACAATTGAAGCCATTGACACAAAAGCGATTAGGATTTTAGATTAAGCATGGACATAATATCCGAACCCAAAAATCTGAATTGATACTAACCCGAAATAAGTAGTTTGGATAGGATTTAGTACCTGTAAAATTCCTGAACTGGTCATGTCTTCGGATATTTCGGATTTCGGTTCGAATCGGGTGTTACTCGAGAACCGAACGGGTATCCAAAATATCCTAGAACTGAATGGATATGCATTTTACGTTTATGTTAAAAAAATATTGTATTTCTAAATATAAAATAATTAATAAATTACTTTTGAAAGTGTAAATCCAAACCGGCAATTCTGTGTTTAGTGTATATCTTTACAATTATCAAACAAACTGTGATTAAGATCTTAATTTGTTGGTTCATTTGAAAAAAAAAATACACAATAGATTTAAACGCAAAGACAAACAAATAATCAATAAACTGGTTAAAAAAAGAGTACTATTGTTAATGTTTCCAGACTTAAGTCAAATCTTTGTTATGTTTTGGAAGAGATGATTAACCCTCATAGTTATAGATTAGAAACATTATGGGTCAAAAGTTTGACAATAATATTTATGGGTCAAACATTGTGGTAACAGCTGAATTTTGCTAAATGTGGAATCTGTCTGAATTTTTTTTGTGATTTTTGTCAGAATCTGGTAGAATAACTAAGAATATTTATGGGTCAAACATTGTGGTAACCGCTGAATTTAGTTAAATGTGGAATCTGTCTGAATTTTTTTTTGTAATTTTTGTCAGAATCTGGTAGAATAACTAAGAGTTCAAATGGTAACTGAGGAATCTGACTGAATAATTGGAAATATTTATAATTTAAATAATCTAAATGGTTATGAAATAAATAACTTATATCGCCAAAGTTTAAATTTTCCACTCCACTGTTTACTTATCGTGTTATAAATTTTCAATTCAAATTTTATAATGTTAAAAGTATTTTTTTAAAAAATAAAAAATGATTTACTTAAATTTAACTATTATTTTTGTGATTTTAAAGATTTTTTAACTATTAACTGATTTGACCGTGAAAAGTCATCCAAAAACATTTTTGCATTGTGTTTTTGAATATCACATTAGTTTTTTTAGGAGTTCTTACTCTGTAAATAAGTAAAAATATCTTCAATACGAACCTTAAAATTAATATATTTTGATCTAGATCTGAGGTTGATGATATGAGATTTTACTATTTGAGTTCAGATCCAACTACTCTTTTTTTTTTGTCACAACATTTTCATTCTATTACTCAATATCTTCGGTTACAAAACATGAAGAAGAGGGAATTAAACATTCTCTTTGAACAATATAATAATGCATAAAAACATAGAGCAAATTCATCTTCATAAAAGATTGACAGCGGATTTGAAAACAAGTTCAAATGGGTCGAAAAAGCTTTTCCAGCCGAGCCGGAATAGATACCAATAGTCACATTACAAAGTGACATTGAAGACAAACTCCTCCCTCCATATATCATTAAAATGAATCCGGTTGCTTCTTCAAATCCAGAACGGACCACGCAAGAAGACATATAGACGAGGAAGTTGTAAAGATTTCCCGAAAGAATTTCCGAGAGATAACCGCCTCTTATGATGACAAAGTGTGGTAAGAGTAGCATGTAACTGAGTTTTTAGATAAGCAACCTGCTAGAAACTGGCTCGTTACACAGAGTTCATGGGCAATGCCCAGAGAAGTACACTCCGTTTGAAAAGAGGAAAGTTGCAGGGTTTTTTTCTCTAATCCATTAGGCATAAATGCACTTTCAGATTTGGAACCATAGAAAAACCAGAAAATACCAAGAGCTACGTTCAGCCAATACACACCATCGATCCCAACATTGCTCAACAAACAAGAACGCAAATTCGAAGTTCAGGCCCACAAAGGAGCAAATGTAATAAGTGAGCAGAGAGGTTAGTGTTACCGAAGATCTGTCAGATGATGAACAGTAGTGGATACGAGGGAAAATCCCAAGAAGTGATATAAGCTTGAACTTCAGATACATCGTCGGTGAGAAAACTCCACCCGGCGATTCTAATAATGCAGCAAATGAAGGAGGCAGGCGGAGGAGAGTTGTAACCGGTGGCGGAAAAGAGGGGGAAATAGAGATTTGCATCTCGCCGGAGAATCCGACTAGCCTCGCCGTAGCAGAGATGAAACCCGGCGTATCTAGGCGAGAGGCATCCGATGACAGTGGCAGAGCGTGGGTGAAAGGATGAGAGATCAAGGAAGGCAGGAGGGACCGAACTCGTTGATCCGGTGGATCCGGCGGATCTGGTGGCTCCGGAGGAAGGAGAGGAGCCGACTGCACTAGAAAGGGGATCCTCCGGTGAAGAGAGAGAGACGGTGCTCGCTCACGGAGCTCCGGCGAAGTGTAAAGACAGTTCAGAGGCTCAGTCCTCAAGAGCATCCTGGAATCCATCGATTCAAACGTCGGAGGGAGAGGGAGGCCGTAACACTTCTTGCCGGAGAAAGGAGATCTCGAAACAGGGACCATCGAAGAGCTTAGCAGAAGATGAGGCCCGTCGGAAAGTGGAGACAGCGGGGGCGGAGCAAAACTTCCGACCAGTCAAAGGGAGACCAGTCAGAGAAAGCTTCCTCCGGGAAGCTAAGCGCTAGGGACGGCCGAAGAGGAGAGGCGACCACGGAGACTCATCCTGGAGCGGAAACGATGAAGTTGCGACGACTGCCTCGAAGTCCGTGCCTGGGAGCGTTTCTCTTTTAGGGCGAACCGTTTGATAGCGATGAAAGTTTTCCAGACAACCGTGATCCAACTACTCTCATATATCCAAAATTTTGAATCAAATTTTCAATTGAATCTCGAAATTTTTATTTTATTTCATTAGCTTTTCGGATAATTCTTAATGAATCTCACAATTCTACATTGCTACATTTCTTCATGTATCATTTACAAACAAATCTTTTTAAATTATGTCTCGTTTAATAACTAAAATAATTGAAATAAAATCTGGATTAACTAATTAATACAAACATACTAAATTATTTGTAGACAACAAATTTTGATACGAACATACTAAATTAAAAACGAAAATATTTTTATCTTTTAGTTTATAAATTGTTTAATATTTTTCTTAGCACATGTATATTCGAGCTAATTTAGTTTTTTTTTCAATTATTTTTAACTAATTTATTTGGTTAACACTTGTTTATTTCATTCAGTTGACTTTTTAAAAATAAATCCTAAAATTCTATTTTCATTTTTTATGAACAGCATTCCATTTTTCAATTAAATTTCTTCACTCAATGAAATTATTGGAAAGTTTTTGACTTTATTATTCAAAATATATATATATATATATTTTTTTTCTTTATATATAAAAATATGGTACACATATAAAATTAAAAAATATATTGTTTTTTTGAGAAAAAAAAGTAAATGTTTTCTGAGAAAAAAAAAGTAAAAAAAAAATATTGCCCCAAAAAAAAGAAGTAAAAACTTCCTTTTGAAAAATTTCCTCTGAATTCCTCAGCATTCTCCTATTCATTCAACTGGTGACATGTAAAGAATATTCAGCCGAAATATAATCAGTGAATATTAGCAATCACATGTGTAGATAATTATTTGACAGAAGAAAGTTTCTATGGACGAAGATGATTGCGTGTGTAGCTGTTTCGACTTGTGGGGTAACAAATGTTTGGATGTTTATTTTATTGTTTATTTTTTGTGAACGGAAATAAATCGAGAAACACATGTCTATCTCTTGCGGGGCGGATCGTAGTTGTCTCCGCTGTGGAGCGCCAGATGAAATAATTAATCATATGCTGTTTGAATGCCCGTCTGCGCTCCAAATGTCGGCGCTTAGTACAATTCCATCTCCTCCGGGGGGTTTCCCGAGTCAGGCAATGAATGATAATTTTGCTCATCTACTTTGGCGAACAAGAGAACAAGAGGTCTCAGAAAAACTTATCGAAACTTTCCCGTGGATACTTTGGTATCTATGGAAAGTTAGAAACGATAAAGTCTTCAATAGAAAGGACACTGCACCATCTGATACATTCGACCTTGCTACCGGCGAAGCAGAAGCTTGGAAAATTACACAAATAGTAGAAGAAGAGATTGTCGATTGTCAAGAACAAATCGGTCAACAAATCCAAGAAGATGGTTTTGTTTCCAAGCCTCGTTGCCAAATCGATGCTTCCTGGGCAAACGAAAACACCCTTTCGAGTGGTGGTTTTGTTACGGACTTGATAGATGGGAGCCAACTCTTTGGCCTCTTTGCGATGAACAAAGTTATATCCCCCCTACATGCTGAATTCGAAGCCCTTTTATGGGCGATGGTTTCTTTAACTAGGAGGGGTATTACATCCATGGATTTTGAAACGGATTGCCAACAACTAGCAACACTGATTGAGGAAGAAGAGGATTGGCCTGCATTTTCAACAGAATTGGAAGAATTTTATCTTTTAAGATCTTCTTTTCATAGTTTTTCTCTACGTTTTATTCCTCGTCTTTTAAATGTCCGTGCTGACCGTCTCTCTAAGAGCGCTCAAACACGTGGTTATGTTTTCTCCCATGTAAACTCCTCTCTTTCAGAATGGCTGGCCTCTGAGGCCCGCCTCTTTGAAGTTTAATAGAATACATGGTGTCTTTGTTGTCAAAAAAAAAAAAAAAAAAAAACTACCGCTCTGTTTAAATAGTTAAGGACAACACTTCATGTTGTTTTTTGTCAACATGCACCACAGGTGATGACTACGATACTGCACACTGCACAGTATTAAACAAAAAAGGTTACTCCAACCGATATCAATCAAACAGATCGTACCTTAAAAATGGGCCTTAATTACTCCTTTTTCTCTTCATTGTCGCTTTACTTTACAAAATCAATCACTGGCATTAACACTTCTAAATCTTATACAATGGTTTAGAATGTAACTAGCTAGGGTTAACTGTTTAGTTCGTTAGCTAATTAAGGATACGACTTTGAATACTTGTATTTTTTTTTTTTTAGTTTTGAGAAAACTTTTTTATTCGCCATTAAGATTTTAGAAAACTAGTTTCTCTGAATATAGTAGATTATATAACCAATTTTTACCCTGCTACTAGTTTTTATTATAAAACTCAGAATCTCATCATAACTCAAAATCTATTGATCTTCTGAAGATGTTAGATCTTAGAGGTTGGTTCAGATTAAGGTCGTAACGTGTTACCAGTATAATGTACTAGGATTCTAAAACCCAGTGGACCCGGTCATTTTTGGGGGATATTGTTAGTGTTGTGTTGACTGATTTTGATACAATATCAAAATATTGAATCAAAGGTCTTTAATATGTAGATTTCATATTAGAATCTCATCATCATAACTTCACAAAGTCAAATGATTCTCGTCCAAAGCAAAATTGGTGGCAAGAAGAATTTCATTTTGATTTAGCTTATTTTGCTCATTTTATTTAAATGTGTATAATTTCTTTTAAAAGTAATTTATTGTAAAGATCCTTTGTAAGAGGTATAAAAGCTCAATTGTTCTCATTGTAAAAACATATAGAAATTTTTGGAAATTAAAAGAGATTTTTCTCTAAAAGCTTAGGCTTGTTTTTGGTTATCTAAGTTAGATGGAATTCTACACTTAGTAAACGTTGAATATATGTCTCTTGTGTGCGATTTATTGAGACTAGGTTTGTGAACTCATCACAAGAGCTTTCACACTCTTGAGTGGCGTTCTTCGATCCACCCCCATCCATTCATCCATTGATCCTTTCTGAGAGAGTTGAACAACCAGCATATTGGATCCCATCTCAATCCACTTCGAATCATCATCTAATCAAGCAAAGAGAGTTTCACAACCAGTTGCTTGGTTCCATCCATCCAAAAAGCTTGTCAACTCTCGATCATCTGGTGTTTGGTGTGATTCCGATCTTATATCAGATTTAAGGGGGGAATAAGTCATGACTTGGCTCTAAGATTATGCAACCTTTGTAATCGATCTTCTTCCCTTGACATATCTCTGATTTTCAGTGATAAATATTCAGCTTGACAAATCATCATCATGGTTAGATATTGAAATATGATTTGGCACAAAAGTTGGGTGAACTCGGCGAAGTTGCAGAAATGTTGATTGGGTTTGCATCAAATAGGACTTTTTGACGTCACTGGGAAATCGGATTTAGATCTCCAGAAAGTGATATGAAGGAAAAGGGAAGATGGAAACACGAGTCGCAAGAAAAGATGAACAAAAGGGGAAGAAGATTTATCGATTAATTCTTCTTTGATTTTGTTTGGACTGTGTGCTCATAGGGGATGGTGAAACTGAGTCCGGATAAATATCCAACGGATACATTGGAATGTAAGAGTGATTCTTCAGAGGTTTGGAAGTAACACCATCATGGAGTCTCAGGCAGCAAGGAATATACAAAGCAGGTGTAAATCTGAAGCATCTCTACGGCAGACTGGTTAGATTGAAGATTATATTCAACAATAATATCCATTGTTATTCAAACATGTGCGTTATATAAATCTGCATGAAAGCGATTCCTGACAATAATTTAAAATTGTCGCGACAACGTTAACAAACGAGAGAGACGTTTCTCTATCTCTTGTCTTTTTCATTATTTTTAATTTTTAGAGTCTTTCGAGTCACCAACTTTCCTTCTTTACTATTCACTAGATGAATAGGCGCATAATTTTTTTCCGGTTTTTTTAAATTTGTGTGTTTTCTATATTTTTGTAAAAACAAATATGATCGTTTAATATTTGTATATGTTAATAATATTAGAAACAAATATGTAATATGTGTTTGAACAATATTAAAAAATGAAGAATTGGACAAAAATAATGTAAATACTCAATAATCCTTTTTGAATATATATAACATAAATTATTATTCAACATTGACTCAAAAATGTTATGAAAAAGTCACTAATAAAAAACTCTTCATATTTTCTAAGTAGTTTAAAAAATAATACATTATTCAATATTTACACAAATTGTTATCAAAAAGTTACTAATAAAAAACTCTTCATTTTTAAGTAGTTTGGAAAATAATACATTGAATTTATCCATTAATTTGCTTTAAAAAATTTATAACATTAAATTAAATTAAATAACACATGTCATCACATCGACTAAAAATGATGATGTAGCAAACAATTGGAGAGAGTTAACCTATTTTATATAATAGATTCACATAAAAAGCCAAAAAAACTTAAAAGCAACATGCGTTTTTTCTTTTAAAAAAAACATGTGTTAAAAGTTTTCAGTATAAATGGGACACTCCAAAACTTACTTTCTCAACACGTAGAACGGAAGGAAAAACCAACTTGGTCTCTTTGAAACTCCATATATCGGTAATCTTCTTATGATTTTTTAATGTTTTCTTTATGTTGTTGGTATAATTAATTAAAGAGCTAGCTAATCTAACATTTGTAAACGTATTTCGATTTGCACATGCAGCAAAGGAAAGAAGAATGGGTTCAACTTCAAACACTCCTCAGCTTCCAGTCATCTATCTCTCGGACCAAACCCTAAAACCAGGAAGCTCAAAGTGGGTTGAAGTTAGGAGTGATGTCCGTAAAGCTATTGACGAGTACGGCGCTTTCGAGGTGTCATATGATAAAGTGTCAGAGGAGCTTAAGAAGTCGGTTTTGGAAGCCATGAAAGAGCTTTTCGAGTTACCATCTGAGGCTAAACAAAGAAACGTCTCCCCGAAACCCTACGTCGGATATTTGACTCACAATGGTCTTTCCGAGAGTTTCGGGTTCCGGGATTCTCAGGTTTTGGAGAAAGTCAACGAATTCACTCAGCTCCTACGTCCTGATTCTGAGCGTAACAAGATTATCAGGTGAAAAATACTCAATACTGCTTCATTTATAAAATACATATTGTTCGGACAAGTGACATTTTTTTCCACGTAAAATAAATTTGCTTTTACAGTATTTATTGTTTGTGGTGGTGAGAGAATCTTACAAATATAGTATTAATAGTTTAAATATTATTTAACTAGACAATTAAATTTTAAGCTATAAAAAAAAGTTAGAACCAATTACAGTATCTCATGATTTTTTTGTACGAGAACTTCTCTCTCCTCTTTTTTCAATTTTTATTTTTATTTTTTTAATGATCAGATACCGAAATATTGTCTATGGAACTGCTCTTAGTTCACTAAAATAGCATGAAACTAAGCAGAATCGATCTTGGACCAAGCCCATTGAAACATTAGCCTAGAGTTTCTAATTTTTTTTTAGTTTATTAGTATTAAAAAAGTTCCTAAATTTGTTTAATTAGTAAGAAAAAACTTCCAAAACATTTAAAAATTTCAAAACCCCCTAAATTTTGTTTTTTTTATTTAGGCCTCCAAATTTTCAGAATCAGCCATGAAACAAAAGAATCGAAATTTTGTTTTTTTTTGGAAAAAATGTTAGTTCGCACTCAAACAGCATGACATCAATTGGATTGAAAAAAAAAAACGTTAGTTCTTGCGTTTTTTTTTATTTGTTTCTACCAAAATTGCTTTAACAACTTTTTGTGTGTTGAAAACAGCGAAACAATCCAGACATATTCAGAGAAGTTATCAGAATTGGATGTAATGGTGAGAAGAATGATATTGGAAAGCTTCGGGATAGAGAAGTACCACGATGAATACCTCAGTGCAACGAATTACCGTATGCGGATGACGAAGTCTAATGGTGCTCGTGTTGATGCTAACGCTGGTGATTGTGCTAGTGTTAAGTCTAATGCCGAAGTTGGTACTGATGTTAATTATGCCAGTGCTGATGCTGGTGTTGGTGCTGTTACTGTTGGCTCTAATGCTGATGCTAATGCTAATACTGGTACTGATGTTGGTGTTGGCGATAGTGTTAAAGCTAATGGTGGTGATGATGATGTTGAGAAGGTATTGGGTCTACCTGCTCATACTGATAAGGGCCTTATAACGGTACTTTATCAATTTGAGTTCGAAGGTTTGGAGTTGTTAACCAAAGATGGAAAGTGGATCAGACCGAAACCATCACATAATACTTTCCTTGTTTTGGTGGGAGATACTCTATACGTAAGTTCTCAAATATATATTTTTTTTCCCAGTCCGCACACGTAAAATATTAACCGCTCCACATTATTTAAAGTCTATAGGTCTAACTCCCGAATAGTCGGACGTAAAGTCTTATAGTATATATATATATATATATATATATATATATATATATATATAATCTTTATACACGTTGGTAGATTTAGCTCTTCTTTCTATTAGGAGCTTAATATAACGCGTGTGAATATAATATAATCATGATTTTATGACATAAATATTTCATAATTACCTTTTTATATTCCAAAAGCTACAATCAAATTCAAAAAAAAAAAAAAAATGCTACAATCAAACTAAAGAAAAACTTTGGTGATTTTTTTAATAGTATTTCATGATTTTATTTGCTCTTGATCACACTCACTAGGGAGTAGGGGACCAATCAAATCCTTCAGAAATTAAACTAATATTTTCTGGGTTTTTTTTGCTCTTATCACTTTCACAAGCGCATGTTACTAAAGCTTTTATACACATCATACTCTTTTTTTTTGAACATTTCACATCATGTTTTGTTACAAAAAAAAAGAAGTAATAATCAATTGCTCGGTGATGTTGTTTTTTTGTTTTCAGGCACTTTTGAATGGTAGACTGTTTCGTTCGTTTCATCGAATAAGAGTAACGGAGAAAAAGAAGACAAGATATTCAATAGGATTGTTTTCGACTCCAAACGAAGATTTCATCATAGAGCCAGCAAAAGAACTTGTGGACGAGAAGCATCCACGTCTCCTCAAACCATTTACTTATGGTGACTTGATGGGTAGTTTCTATCAGATTGACATTCGTCGTAGATCTCGATATACTCTTCATGATCATTTTGCCGTCTCTGGAGCATAAATGTGTGCGCTTAGTTACGACTCGTGACTCACGAGTTTCAACAATAAATGTTTGGTGGTTTCAAGGTCCAACTAATTTCAAAAACTATGTAGCATCAAATAAGGGTTTTTGGATTAGCAGGGTTCTGTTTGTGTTAAGTATTGATATGTGGTTTCGGGGAGAATTAACTAATTACGTCTCTCGATATTATATTGTGTGTAATTACCAATAAATTGTATATGTGCATGCACATGTTCAATAATGTAATGAAAAGTTGTGTTTGTTAACGTTGTCGCGACAATTATAAATTATTGTCAGGAATCGCTTTCATGCAGATTTATGTAATGCACATGTTTGAATAACGATGGATATCATTAATTTTTGAATATAATGAAGAGGTAGACCCGCTTACCTTTGGATTTGTTGGGTCGCAGAATGCCAAAATCGAATATGGATAGAGACTCTTAAGAGCAGCAATAGAATCTTTCATCAAGTTTCTCAAAATATAGTAAAAAATAAAAAATAATATAAAATTAAGAGATTTTGAAGAGAGTCTCTCAACTTTTGAGAGACCTACATAATTTTATACTATTAAAAATCATGTTTACATAATATTATACTATTATTATTATTATTTTATGTTGATAAATTTAATAAAAGACGAGTTGTTTTCTTTTTTTTTTTTTTTTTGTTTTGTATAAAAAAAGACCTAGAAGTGGAAGGATATTACTTATTTAAATATATTTTGTATATATCCATTTTGCTTTCAACTTTATTATAGTATATTATATGGTTATGAAAAGTTTCAGTGCCCCTAGAAAATTTATGTTTTTACATTTACATGGAAACTTTTGTTCTAAAACGCGACCATCTAGTTGTCTATCCAGCCGCATAATCGCTAATCGATGCCAAGCCGTGGTAATTTTAGAGTAATCGATCACATTAAGCGGTGAACTGATTTTCAGCCGGCTAACTTGTAGAATTAAAAAAAATCACCGATTTAATTTCAAAAAACGCTTAGCCCAAACCTATAAAATGTTGCCAAATTTGGCCTAATAGTGACAAGCCCATGAAAATCCACCTTCACATTAGCTTCTCGGAAAAATTGGAAATACGAGATTACAAACAGTTATTTTGCGATAGTGAAATAGTGATTCATACCACCGTGGCCGATTTAAATCATTGAATGATGGAAAAGTTTTGTGACATTAATGACGAAATAGAGAACCTATAGAATCGAATTCGGTACATTACAATAGGGAAGATGGCATATCAAGTTTTATGTAATAAGTGAACCTTAAACATGTTTTAATCAAATATAAGTTTCAGAAATAATGATTGAGTTTTCTCATCGGAATCCAAATTTAGTTGTATCAAATATTATCAAGTGTTACTTTTTCGTTTCAGAATTTAGGATTTTCGAATTTTTTTTTGTTTTAGTTAAAGAATAGATCCGAATGGATCACACAATCGGGTTCGATCTGATTGAACTAGGTGGTTTCTTGAAATGGATGAATATAAAGTTGATTGGGTGAGTAATATTTTTCATTTTTGAATGTCAAACTTGTAAAACATCTATTTTCAATTTTAAAAACAGAAGATAAATTAAAAATTAGAAAGATGACATAAGAATTCCTTTTGATTTGGAAGGGTATTCCAACAATTGATTCCTTTTGTTCCACATTTTTCTGTTCCATGTACAGTAGAAACTCTATAAATTAATATTCGATAAATTATTATTCGATAAATTAATAAATTTCTTCGGTCCCGAATTGGATCGGTTCAAAATATAACACAAATCGATAAGATAATAAATTATGTAAATATATGGTCCCATTTATATCATAAATTAATAATTATCATAAAAATAATCTTATACAAAGATATAACTATGATAATCTAATAAAATATGAGTATATTGTTGTTTGTTTTTATTAAAATTGAAATATTTTATAACTCATCTCTAATTTTAAAATAAAAAATTTAAAAAATATTATAAACTTTAAATAAAATATTATTTTTAATTAATTATTAATAAATAATTTATTTTATTAAAAACCGATAAATTAATAATTCTATAAATTAATAAAATATCAAAGTCCTAATATTATTAATTTATAGAGTTCTACTTTCTACTGTATACACATTTTTCAATCCAATGATGCTCTTAGCCAGAAAACTATACAAACAAATTATTCCACAACATATAACAAGAAACAGAACATGTTTTGATTTTTGAAAAGAACATTTCTGTCGTTTACTTGAAATACCTTTCGTCACAAACTCTACTGCCTTTATCCTTTTTACTTTTGTTTTTGTCTTTTCACTAAAATTCCGAGATATTTTTAAAATGAACTATGAAACTATGTCTATTTGAATCAGAACAATCTGATTGACCATCACAAAGGGGAAGCCAAATTCAAATTGAAGAAGAATTCTGGTTCGTTGATAAAGTGAAAATGGATATAAGGGAATGCTGAGGTGTCATGCTCTTGTGAGACACAATTCAGTTTTTATATAATAGATGTTCCCAATTTATTTTCTATTTATCTTTAGTATTAAGAGTATCTTGTTTTTTTTATTCTTTTTTGTTATTCTCTCTTTTTTTTTAAGTGTCGTTCTAAACTTGTTTTTTTTTGTTTACAAATAATTGTCGTTTTCGGATTTCAATGTAGATTTATGATAAATTTTTCAGTTTTATCCCTACCTTTTTATCTTATTAATTATTCTTATCAAACAAATTGATGTTTTAATGAAGGGTAAAACAGAAAAATTTAATGTTTTTTTAATCTGTATGAAATATCTTAAAACAACACTTAATAAAAAACGGAGGGAGTATTTAGTTATTATTTTTGTCAAAAGGAATTGATTACATCTTTTAGTTACTTTGGACTTTTTACATACTCCCTCCGTTTCACAAAAAATGTCATTTTGACTCTTGATTTTTGTTTCACAAAAAGTGTCGTTTTTATGTTTTCAATGCAACTTTTTAAACTAAATCTCAGTTTTATCCCTACTAATTTAATCTATTAATTAGAGAGAGAAACTGATTTAGTGTATTAATATGGCATAAAAGAGATTTACAAGTTTTTCTTAATTTGTGTGAAAAATGTCATAATGACACTGTTTATGAAAACAGAGGGAGTAGCTGATTTGGACTATTTATTTGTTACAAACAAAGCATTAATTATCTATACTATTAAAAGAGAAGCACACTTTAAAAATGCTTAATTCCTACCATGGTATTTACTAAATATGCCATTACATTTGCTAGACAATTTTATTAATTCATTAAGGGTATTTTTGACAAATTTGATATGTCAAAATCGCATAGAACATTAAAATTAAGATACACCAGCTTACATACAATTATTCCACAATTACTCTAATTTTTGTTTTCTGTTAAAACAATTCAGATTCGTTCGGTAAATGATTAGTGTACATTTTAGAAAGCTTATCAAATACCAAACCACAAGGTATCCTACTTCGTGCATAATGCTGAATCAACAAATCAAAACACGAACTTGAACTAATTAAAGCTTACATTCTTAGTAACTACTGAAAAAGCGCAATAAAAATCTCACATGGCCTTCTAATAGAGACGAAGCAGAAGCTTTCCAATAGAGATGAAGCATGCCAGAAGAAATTAGCCTTGACCAAAACATGGATCATGATGCAAAAGAACATGGCTGAGTTAAACCAAACCATCACCAAACCAAATCATTATTAAACCAAACCGATATAAACCTAATTTAACCTTCTTCAATAATCGCATATACTCTCATATCTTAGTTTATTCTTTAATATGAATATTCACACAGACTTTAGACTAAATATATTTCCATCACTTAATATTCACTATTTTCCAAAATTAGTTGTACAACAACTATCGAATCTTAGCAAATCTCGGTGAAAATATACACAATTTGTTAAAACAAATATTTTTGGGAATAATTGGGATTATGAAATAATTTAATTGTAATCAAATATCTACCAAACATACACTCAATCCTAGATTCGTAGATCTTAAGATTTATATTGTTTACGAATATTTCCTAAATTCTGAGTAGATTTACTTTGCCTCCAAGATTGTATTTTAATCAAATATTTTACTTATTCATTGTTATATAAACAGACCACCAGCCGGCTATTGTCTAACAAAACAAAAAAAAATCACAACTTTAAAGTAGCAGTTTAGATCGATTGAAGAAGAAAAATAGATATTTCATTGGTTCCTCCCTTTTGGTTTCACATATCTTAATGATTTCAAGCCTTTCAAAACAGGTTTGTGAATCCAAATAAAGGTTCTTTCATGTTTGGAAGCAATACACAGCACAATCTGGATAGACGTTGGAAGTGATTTTAACATACGAAAACGTAAGTTTAAGTTTTATAAAAATCAAAATATATGGTTACGATTCTTAAATCAAAAGTTTCATTGTGTCTGTGATGAAACTCATGTAGGTTTTAAATCTTACAGGGTTTAGGGTTTATGCTTTCAGAAGCATACCTTAACACGTTAAAGGTATTTTAGCTAATACCAAGCTTCTCTCCTATTTAGCGAAAACTTTTCTCCCTTCTTTTTGCATTTAACGTCGCGACAAGGAAAATTATTCATTTTACAGATGCTTACTGATCTGGACAAGCCGTTTGGTTAAGTTTACATGACTCCGTCTCCCACAATAGGACATCATTTGACTAGTCCTTCTATGTGAAGACATCAGTTAAATCCTATTATTAGTGTGCTGAAGTTGGATAAATAAAGTAAGATCGTACCGTAAGTGTGGTTTGAAGGGCTTGGATCATGAGTCCAGGAATTAAATAAAGTTCCAGTACCAAGTCAGGAATGATACTTTTTAGCATCAATATGATTGAAAACAAATCACTTTTTTTTTAACGCCATCAAACCACTTACATTGTTCAAATTTGTTTTGCGTTGCACCAGCGCACTATTATTGTGTTACCACCTAGATCTCCAAGAAACCCAATATGCAAGGGCTGTGAATATCAATTAAGATCTAATAAAGATTAGCCATACTCTCTGTGTTGTTACTACATTTTTATCAAAGCGGCAGTGTAAATAGAGGAGCCTTGAGTGCATATAACTAAGAAAGCATTTGGTTCTTGATCTATGATTCGTATTAATTTGCAAAAGGGATTAACCTGATGGACATCTCCCATGTAATGTGATAAGAACATGAGAGCCTCTGTCAGATTATCTGCAAACGAAAAAAAATACTTGCCATCACACTATGCTCCATGTAACCTATACACAAATTATTAAACTAAAACATAAAAGAAGTGTCAGATTCACTAAAAAGTAAAAAGATAAACCCATGACATTATTCGTAGTTGCATCTTTATTCACCTATTAGCATTATTCCAGATCTTGAAGATCCTACTCAACCTGCACTTTAGCTCAGAGGGCTGCATGTTATCCAAACGCTTGAGACTAAAAGACATGTGGAACAACAACAACAACCGCAACATAGGCATAGCTGTGGGTTTTCCAGTTCTGTATCAAAATGATGCATATTCATTTTCAATTACTTGCAATATTATGGATAACGTTTCTTGAACTTACTGTTTTGTTTTTTGAATTCATTACCATGATAATATTACAAGTGAATTCATTGAATAGATAATATTAAAATTATTTTCCATAATATGAAAAGTTCGGCTAAAACTAATTTTAATTTGTACATATCACCGAAATTAGATTTGTACATAGCACCATGAATTCATTTAAAATATACTAAATGAAAAAAAATTATTTCTAAAATTTTTATGAACCAAATAGCTTGGTCTATTCAATGTGTTTTGTAATATTATCATGGTGCGGTGTACACAAATAATTTTAAGTTATTACCAAATATATAAAAACCGGATCATTTAACTATTTTTTAAATTATCCGTCAAAACTTGGTCAATAGAACTATTATTCTAATATGATTATGCTTTATTCGCAAATTAGTAAAAAAAAGTGGGTATAAATCAGAAAAGATGATTTAGGTATTGAAAACTATAGAATTCGAAATATAATTAACAAAACGAGTCAAAAACTTTGGGTAGCTAAAATAACTAATTTTGAATCATATATGTTATTCCACAAATATATTTTTCTTACAAAATATAAAACATTAAAACAATAATAAATAACAACTAACTATACACTCCTTGATACCAATACTGCGAACACTAACTTCGTACTCTTCATCCATGGCTGATCGTGGAACTGAAAGAGGAGAAATATAGGAAATTTTTATAGGCAATGATTGACTCAAAACTATCATACAAATTTATTTATTTTTCCAACGATTTTGACAGGTTAATGTGTTGAAAATCTAGCCATAGCAAGAGATGCCAGTGATAGAAATAAAAATAAAATCTGCATTCAAAAAAATGAAAACAATTGATGAATGAAAGATGTATTGTCACGGGCGGCTTTATGTTATTACCCAATATATAAGAACCGGATCATTTAACTATCTTTCAAAATATCCGTCAAAATTTGGCCAATGGATCTATTAATTTTCCGTGATTATGCTTTATTTGCAAATTTAATTAAAAAAAACACGGGTAGGAGTCAGAACATATGATTTAGATATTGAAAATTATATTTTAATAAAATATAGAACTGAAAATATATATAAAAAACGGGTCAAAAACTATAAATACAGTTGAAAAAAACAGGTCAAAAACTTTGAGTAACTACAATAAGTAATTTCCTATCATATATGTCATTCCACAAATAATATTTCTTACAAAATAGAAAACATGAAAACGATAATAAATACCGACTGTCGATGCACTCTTTATACCAATATCGAGAACACTAATTTCATACTCTTCATCTATAGCTGATATTGGAAGACTCAAAGAAGATAAAGATAGGGGTTTTTTTTGTAGGGGATGATCAACTCAAAACTATCATACAAATTTCACCTCAACGATTTGGACGGGTTAATGTGTTGGAAATCTAGCCATATCAAGTGATGCAAGCGATAGAAATGGAAAGAAAATATGCATACAAAAAAAATGAAAAAAAAAAATGATGAATGAATGATGTATTGTCACGGGCGGGTTCGAATCCATACTAATTTGCATAAAAAAAGAACTAAACATAAAAAAATTTAGATTAGTCCCTATAAATGAGATGAGATGAGATAAAGAAAAAAAAATTCACGGAAAATCTAATCGTTTTAAATGAGCCAAACGTTTTTTAAATATAAAACCCGCGCAAGTGCGCGGGTCCAAAATCTAGTTATTAATTAATCCTTAAACAAGATGAAACGCAACGTCCACAATCCAATATGGCACAATACTAATTCGGCCCAATATTATTGACCCAGTCCAGTAACATTCTAGAAACAAGAAACTCATCAGAAATTCACATATCTTTGAGTGTTTTTTATTTGTCTTTTGTGATTTATTTTGTTTTCGAAATTTTTAAACATCTTGATTTTTGTTATTCGAAGACTTCTGTAATTTATAAAAGCGTGAACTTGAAAGTCGAAACACTTAACAAATTGACATTTACAAAAACACCAATGCAGAAAATTTATCCACGAGCTTAGTAAGCAGAAAAAAATAAGAAGATGATAATAACATTCACAAGTTCCAATTTAACATATGACACTAAAAAACCCCAAACAGATTGCTGCAATTAGATGAAAGATGGGTCTAACAAAAAAAGCCATGACAAACTAAAAAGAGCATTCACTTTCTCACCCTTGCTTGCTTATATTTATATAACATCATTCTACTTAAAAACCATCTGTAATATATATATCTATATATACTTTAAAAAAACTAGATTCTTATCTCAAGAGTTAGCATCACAAGATCATATCAAATACTTTGCAACTTAGAAGAAGACCTCTTACAACAGAGCTGGTTTTGTTGTCTCTTGATCAGGCTATCCTGTGTCTGTTCTCTCTGCCTTCTCTTAAGCTTCTCCCTCTTCGGTATTCGATCTCTGCATCAGAGCTTGAGAAACCTGTGGGATAGCTTCTGCTTCCTTTCACAGAGCCCACTCTTGATAGTAGAGCCTCTTCATCCGCGTGAATCCGGTTTCTTGGTCTGTGATCTGATAAGCCACACAAATATGATACAATCAGCACGATGAAACAACTAATTAATGATAGTGAAAGACTCAGCAAGGTGATTTGAGATCAATACGACAATACTCACCTTTGTAGCCATTTGATGATGCCTTTGGTGAATGGAAGTCTACAGCTTGTGAATCAATATCAGCTTCTGATTTGGGGCTCGTTTGACTCAGCAAATTCGCTTCTCTTCTAAGCAGCTTCTGTCCATCGCTTGGCGAGTAAGCCGCTGTGAGTAAAGAATCATCCATCACGTCAGTGATCTCTACATACTGACTGGTCGTGATGATCTCATCTGCACTAAACCCAAAGGAAGCCCTGTAAGCTTCTAACTCCTCCATGTCTTGCTTGGGACTTCTCGTCTGCCTGTTCTGGCTTCCGTTTCCATATCCATTTGCAGGATACACGTCCGAGTCCTTGGACACGCTTAGCCTTCCGCCGTTTTGAGGAACCGAAGGGTCGTGGTCCAGGTAAAACTTGGCAAAAGTTGCAGGACAGAAGAAGTTCGACTCCTGCAAAGGCGTCGAGACTCCATTTGTGTCATATCCAAACGTGTTGCCAGAATCACTCCTCGAGCATTTACCGTTTTGTGGCGACAGTAGCCCGTCTCCCGAAGCACGAGAGATTGGTGATCTAAGAGTGCTGGCTGGACTTCCCGGATAAAGAGAATACGTAGACTGAAGATCATTAGGAACATTGTAATGGCCTTTACCAGAGTTCTTGAGATCCATGGAGGAAGTCAAGAAACGAGCATAAGGCACATCAGGTGAAGAAGGGGTAGTGAGATGTGCAAGCTCTGGAGGAGGAGTGAAAGGAGCAGTCGATGGCTCGGTGGTGAATGTAGAGAAAACAGGCGGCGAGACCAACTGGGTTTCATGAGCGTATGGCCCAGTGGCATACATACTCGATGAAGGGCCTCCCGGTGAGTTTGCAGCCAGCGATAAGTAGCAGTTTGGTGACTGAGCCGTTGAAGGAAGAGCGGAGTTGGTGAAGGAAGCAGGAGAGGATGGTGGAGCCAAAAGAGAGAGATTAATTCCTCCTGCAGCTTGGTTAGTTAAGACACCAGCTTGATGAGCTCCATTAGCTTGTGCGGCTGAGGCATTGCCGCCTTCGGGAATCCGAGATGCGGGCACGATTCGTTTTCCGCCTTTCTGTGACTTGAAGCAAGAGAACACTCCTAGACAGCCTCCCCACCTTTTCCTCTGCAAAAGGTCACACACACACACACACACACTTCAGTGTAAGTTATAAGGTCAATGCGCGCTCAAGGAACAAAACAAATGGAGCTGAAACATGTAAACGAGATCTGGAAAGCAAGAAGGTTTTGTGATAGTGAATCAACTGTTTCTACAAAACAATGAAATGCTAGTGGATCTAAAGTATGTTCTCCCAGAAAGGAAAAAAAATTGGTACTCTTATAAGCTTACACGCATCGAATCTAAGATCACAAACCCTAGAAAGCTTGGATTTTTCTTCATCTAATTGAATGGAAAAATGTCAGTTTTTTCAATTCTCAATTATCATCACTTACTGCAGAAATGATTCCAGTAACGCTTTAGCCTAAATCTGGGCTTTACAACAGCAGAATGATCAAAGGGGAGACTCAAACATAAACCCTAACGAACATTGCTCCATCAAGTGAAAAAACGTTAAAAACTAGATTAGTGTGGACAGAGTTGAATAGTCAGATCTAAGAAGCAAGAAACACACGAACTTCACCGAAACGAAAAGCTTCAAAATCTGAACAACTTAGACCTGAGACTGAGAGAACTAAAACCCCACGAACTCGAGTTCAAACGAAATAGAGAAGAAAAAAAAAGGTAAAAAATAAAAGATGAGAAACCTGTTCATGCTGAGGAAATCTATGCTGCTCTGAGCCCATTAGGTGCCTGTTCGTCAGAAATCGCTGCGTTATTCTGAGTAAGGTTTCAGGTCAAAGACGTAATCATTTGGGTTTCTCCATTTTTTGCTCACAATTTCTTCCAGCTTACTGATACGATCCAGAACTACCCAGAGAAAA
>JAHZTW010000001.1:162532087-162730056 GCA_020283515.1 Alliaria petiolata
TTTTTTTTTGTTTGATTTTTCCGTGAACTCTATCTTCTTCCGTCTCTGAGTGATGACTTTATATTCAGCATCCAATACCCTTTTCTTACAGCTCCTGCTTTTCTCTTGTCCCTGATCGACACCTATCAATGACACAACTTCTCTGTTTCATGAAGTAATAAGCAGGACTAACAATTGTCGTTTCTGCAGGGTTTCTTCTTCTGGACCAGCTACAACCACTAGACCCATACCACAAAAGAAGAGCCCACCTGCCTGAGCCCAATCATAATCACGACAATATTTTTCTTACAAAATATAAAACATTAAAACAATAATAAATAACAACTAACTATACACTCCTTGATACCAATACTGCGAACACTAACTTCGTACTCTTCATCCATGGCTGATCGTGGAACTGAAAGAGGAGAAATATAGGAAATTTTTATAGGCAATGATTGACTCAAAACTATCATACAAATTTATTTATTTTTCCAACGATTTTTATAGGTTAATGTGCTGGAAATCTAGCCATAGCAAGAGATGCCAGTGATAGAAATAAAAATAAAATCTGCATTCAAAAAAATGAAAACAATTGATGAATGAAAGATGTATTGTTACGGGCGGCTTTATGTTATTACCCACTATATAAGAACCGGATCATTTAACTATTTTTCAAAATATCCGTCAAAATTTGGCCAATGGATCTATTAATTTTCCGTGATTATGCTTTATTTGCAAATTTAATTAAAAAAACACGGGTAGGAGTCAGAACATATGATTTAGATATTGAAAAATATATTTTAATAAAATATAGAACTGAAAATATACATAACAAAACGGGTTAAAAACTATAATTACAGTTGAAAAAAACAGGTCAAAAACTTTCCTATCATATATGTCATTCCACAAATAATATTTCTTACAAAATAAAAAACATGAAAACGATAATAAATACCGACTGTCGATGCACTCTTTGATACCAATATCGAGAACACTAATTTCATACTCTTCATCTATAGCTGATCTTGGAAGACTCAAAGAAGATAAAGATAGGGTTTTTTTTTGTAGGGGATGATCAACTCAAAACTATCATACAAATTTCACCTTCAACGATTTGGACGGGTTAATGTGTTGGAAATCTAGCCATATCAAGTGATGCAAGCGATAGAAATGGAAAGAAAATATGCATACAAAAAAATGAAAAAAAAAATTGAAAGCAGCAATTTTGCATGCAAAGACCTTAAACTTCAGCAAGCTTCTTGTCAGATCTGATTCCCTGAAGCTCATCAAATCACTCAGAGGAGATGAAGCCCCAAAGGAAATCTATGGTATCTCTTGCGATATCAAAACTCTATCTCTATCCTTTATCGCTTTCAATTTCGAATTTGTCCCGAGAGAAGAAAACAAAGAAGCGGACTCTTTGGCAAAGAAGTCTCTTTTAGCTTGTAATCTGAACTCCGGTTAAGTCTCGTTTAATGATTTAAGTATTTGGCACAAAAAAAGAAGATGTGTGCAAATGAATCTGGGAAATAATCATTCAAAGCTTTCCAGCCTCAGCAACAACTGTAGAAAAAGTTAGGCTTTGTTTAATCTATAAATTATATTTGATCTGTTTTATATTTTCCTTGTTTACCAATTAAAGTACAATCTGGTCATTGTAGTTGTAGTATCAATCTAAAACATTTTTCCAAGATATTTTATTTTTCAATCTTGGATTTCTAACAATTTTTTCCATGAAACATACTTTACCGTCTTTTATCATTAAAGTTACTATGTTGAAAGGAGATAATTTGAAGGAGAAGTTATCGGGAGCTAGGAAACTCAGTTTGCTTCGAACCGATGCATCAATTAAGTGGTGTATTATCGTGGCTGATCGAGCATCTGAGTCATGAAGCTAGGGATTGGGTTCAGACCAGATTTGGTAGATAGCAGCCTGAAATAAAAGGCGCATGATCAGTCTAACGTTATGGTCAACTTGGTTTCGTTTGAGCCAAGAGAGCATGTTAATATGTTAGCAACATTCTTGAATTTGATTGATTAGTTAAGAGAAACTTACATTATTTTGTGATTTAAGTTTTATGCTTGCACATAATCACAATAGAGTAAATCAATATAAATAAAGTAATAACTAATATTATCAAAAACTAATAGATAACACGAGAGACAAGAAGCGGCCACAGGTGGAGAGAAGGTTCTTAGAGTTGAAGTCACTCCACTTTTCTTTTCGACTTAAAAGAGAAGGTTCCACTAATAGTTGTTTATTAGTTGAAGATTCATCTATATATGGTTCACGAGAGACAAGTATAGCAAGATTTATGGTTCATAATTTGCAGTGTTCATATACTCTGCCGCACATGTGTAATATAACACCTGCTCTACCAGATAATGAGATATAGTACTTTTTTTTTTGTAGCGAGATGAAATATTTTTCCTCTCTTTGCAGGTCCTTGTGTGGATATGGTGTATTATGTTTATGCATATGCATGTGAAAACATATCAAAATAACAAAAACAATTGCTACATTAAAGAAAATAAAAACGCCAAACCTAAAAACATAAAAGTAATTTTGGATTGGTAACAAACCACCAAACATAAAGTCATTACACTCGTTTATTGTGAATATGTTTCAGAGAGCACAGAAAGCGTGGAGAGTAGATTGAACTCTACGACCAGCTTCTGAGTGAAAGAAGTGGAGGAAATTGGTATATTCAAAGGGTTTGAAAATACGTGGATGTTCTTCATCGACAAGTTCTTTTGGTGAATCTATGATAACTCCTGATTTTGGAATCGAGAACAATGCAGTTGAATACCTCGTCTTCTTTGCCATCATCAGGACTCGGTGATAAGGAGAATATAATCGACCATTCATAAGCGCCTGCAACATCAACAAATAGATGATTATTTTATTCTCTCATCATTAAGAATAGTGAGTGTGTCTGATTTAAAAGGAAGTTTGGAACTTACACAGAGAGATTCTCCAACCATAACGACGAAAGAATCTTGAGATGGTTTCACTTTGACCCAATTTTCGTCTTTTGTCATCACTTCCAGACCATCAACTTGATACTGATGAAGTATTGTGATGATGTTCTTATCGGTGTGAGAGCGTAAACCTAACTTTGTCTCTTCTACATCATCATCATCATCAGGAGGTGATGTGTACTTCATCATTCGAAGAAGGTAATTTGTAGAATTCAGATGATCGTCAATGTATTTCTCTATCCCAAAACTCTCCATTATCATTCTTCTCACCATCACATCCAATTCCATTAATTGCTCCGAAAACCGGTGAATCGTCTCACTATTTCAACACATATACAATACAACATATATTGATAAAACCCAATATTTGATTTGCTCTTTAGAGAATGTTTTCAGACACAAATAGTTGCGTTTCAAAATGTTATATATATAGACAAAAAAAAATCTTTTGTTTATATACAAATAAATAATTAATAAGGCCTAAATTATATATTGACTTGTCACATTCATACCTAATAATCTTGTTTCCATGATCTGGCCATAGCTGTTGAGTAAAGTCGTTGACTTTCTCCAAAACATTAGCATCATCGATCCCCAAACTCTGGTAAAGATTATGAGTAAGATATCCATGAAAGGGTTTCGAAGACACGTTTCTCTGTTTGGTCTCAATCGGCAGCTCCAAAAGCTCTTCCATGGCTTCAAAAACAGACTTGTTAAGCTCCATTGGAACTTTGTCAAAGGACGCTTCGAAACAGCCATAGTCTTCTAAAGCTTTACGGACATCAGCCTTCACTTCAGCCCACTTTGAGGTTCCTGGTTTTAGGGTTTGATCCGAAAAATCAATAATTGGGAGCTGAAGAGAAACAGAACGAGGAAGAAGAGAGTCTGACTCCATTTCTTGATTCTGTGAGATTTTGAGGCGTTTTTGCTTTCTTGGGTTTTGGCCTAAATACCAACTTTTTTTTTTGGTAGAATCGAGTCCTAGAATAGTTAGTATGTGTTTTACAGATGGCAGCCGATTTAGAGCATCTCCATTGCATGCGATTTAATAATATAATTAAAATTTAAATATAAAAGAATTGAATCAATTAAATTGTGACACATCGCTTTTATATTGGAGAAACGTCTCTCAAAGTTTCTTAAAGAAAAGACGCTCTCTCTCATCACTTTTTTTTTAATACTGAGAGATTTACGTGAGAAACAATATGTAGTTTCTTAATTAAACAATTACGTAATAATTGCGTTTGTTGACATTTATGGCTGCAATTAATAACAATCCAGTCGTCGTTACGTAGGTGTATTATGGCTTGCAGGTGTATTATGTAGTACATGTGTCTGTTTTACATTAAATGATTAAAAAATTTCATAATATTGTAGTACTCTTCTGTCCCATATTAAAAAAAAAAAAAAAAAAAAAAACATTTGTTGACATTTATGGCTTGCAGGTGTATTATGTAGTACATGTGTCTATTTTACATTAAATGATTAAAAAAATTCATAATATTGTAGTACTCTTTTGTCCCATATTAAAAAAAAAATAAAAAATATTTTATTTTATAAAATATTTTACAAATTTCGGTGCAAATTTTAAAGTTATTTAATACTTTTAATTTTTCAAATTCTGCAATTCTCAAAAATATCATTAAAATAAATTTTTGTTTCAAAAATATCTTCATTAAATTTTTTTTCTCAAACATACCAGAAAATGATAATTTTCTAAAAATAGCACAAAACTAAAACTAAACCATAAACCCCTCCAAAACTAAATCCTAAACTCTTAAATTTAAACCCAAAATACTAAAAACTATACCTTAAACCGAAACTCAAATATTTAAATTATAAATCTTTAAAAATCATTTTTAAAATTTATGTTATTTTTGAAAAAATGTCAATTTGGAGTATGTTTGGGAAAAAAATTTAGTGATAATATTTTTGGAACGAAAACTTATTTTAATAATATTTTAAGGTATTTCTCTACTTTTTATGATTAGTTAAATTAATTTTTTAACCAATTATTAAATGATGTTTAAAAAAAATGAACCTTCTCCCACAAACATCCACTATTAATCAAAAGTTAACTGACACAATACTCTTATTAGGATCGGTTCTGAAATTTATGAGAGTTGAAACAATTACGATTTGAAAGCTGAATAACCCATTTTTTTTCCTTTTGGGCCATTTCTGAACCAGATAATCGATAAATATTAATCATGTAAATTTTGTGAGATAAGATGAATGTTCCGCTTGGCTCTTCCTACGGTCGGCCCTATCTCGGATCCGCGCTTTTGTTGTGTTTCATGTATAAAGCTTTACAAAAAATAAATTTAAAACATTTGTGTTCGGTTCGGTTTAGTTCAGATTAGTTTTAATTTGATTTGATTTTAGTTTGATTAACAAAAAAATAATTTACAAAACGAAAAAAACTGACGTCAATCATTAATGTTAGTTTGGTTAACATAAATTAGTTTATAAAATAAAAAGAAACACCCAAAATATATCGTTTATATTTTTTTAGAAAACCATGATTAGAAATAACTAAATTTAATTTTTATTTTACATTAAATATTTTGAAAAATTAAAAAAAAACATGGGACTTTAACTAAAGAAAAAAGGTAGGTTTAGACTTTTAATTAAAAGGTCACAATATTTTAATATCATTAATATTATTATAAAATATTAAATAAATATATTGGATTTAAACCAAATCGAATCGAACTATTCAGATTGACAAAAACTCTAACCAAAATATTTTGGCATAAATTTTGGTTTGATTTGGGTCAATTTGGGTTCGGTTAATTCGATTTAGTTCAGTTTGGTTCGTTTTTTTTTCCCACCATAATAAGAGTCCTTGTCCCAACTAGACCATCTCCCAAACTTGGATCGTATCAAATACTCCTGCCATGAAAAGCCACCTTGTCCTCAAGGTGGAAGGTAATGGAATAGAAAGTAGACAACAACCACCTCTTTGTAGTTAACACCTGCGGTCAATGTAAACCCAACGTTTTCAAATCCTTTTCATGCTCCAAACTCTTCAACAGGTGTTGTGAGCTGAATGACAGAGACAGCAAGAACAACTTGCTCCCATTTGGAACACAATGAAACTTGAGTGATTCCTCCAACTGGTAGTTTGGAATGAGCAGGAAGTTCCTCCAACTTAAAGTCGCTTCTTGTTACCGAATTAAAGACACAAGCCACTATGTGCCCAGAAGGAGAACCATATATTTAAAATTCTGTTTCCCTTGCAGACTCTTCCATTAAACGCTCATTAGATGCTTCAAGGGATTCATTTCTAAACCCTTCCAAATGGTCCCTCCTAGTGCAAATGCTTTCCAGCTTTTTATATCCATCTAACTCTAGTAATAAATGAGTAGACTGATTTGTATTTTGCATTTCATCCATCGTCTGAATTATGATAGTACCAACACTCAAATGCTTAGAGACCGATGTTACGTTTGCACCAGAACACCACGCTTCCGCTGAGAAGTTCACATCCTTAGCTCCTATGAAAGCGTCTTCAATTCTGAAGATATAAACTAGACAGCTCTTCATCAAGAATCTAAGATTCATCTTGACATGATCATACCCAAGTTAGTCTCTTTTCTTTTCAAAATATCCAAAAGAGAACCCATATATCCTGTGACGAAACCCAAGAGTGAGGAAATATGCTTCGCCGGTATTACTACGTAGTCGGCTTCCTCCGGAGGTCTCAAATAGACGCCTACCTTTTTCTCAAATTTTAGCATTTGAGCATCATTTTCCAGTAGACACCTCCCCTTCCGCTTTATTATTTGTCTCCAATCAACACAATAAAGCAGAGGTAGCTCAGATCCTGTAATCAGCCTTTCCTCAAGAAATTCCTTTAGTGGAGAATTATTAGAGCTCTTTTAAAATCTGAGACATCTCATCAGTCATCACCAGTTTGCATAGGGCACCATTCCTATAAAACCAAGACTACAATGATTCTCACACCTCTATTGAGAAACGAATAGAGCATCTCTGCAAAGGAATAGCATATACAAAAAAAAACTTTGCCTCAATCATTATTACTAAACGAATATATAGCCTAAACTCCTAAATCATTCTCTCATGCCAATCTGATCTCATTACACACTGTAAATCCATTTTAAGAAGCTTTTGATTCAACTCCAAAACAAACTTTTCTAACCAAGTGTCCTTAGCTACCCTAGACAAACCTTAAAGGTCACAAGATCGAGTGATGCATGAGACAAAATTAATATTAGATGTTGTGGTTTTGGGTCCGGAGAAATTACGTTCTTGTCCAAAACCTCTTGATAATAAAAAAAAAAAACATTTCCCTATGATCAGCCCTCTTGATAATTTTAAAAGTCTTAGGCGAAATATAAATTATGGACCCTTTTCTGTCTTATTATATATTAGTAAAACATAATAAAATTTTAATAATTGTATTAATCAAAATAAATCAAATCATAAGTCTTTTATATTTTAAAATATAAAATAACTTGCTAGTTTGTTGGGGGAAAAAAAAAAAATATATATATATATATATAACTAGTTTGTTATAAAAAAAGTTTGGCATGACTTTACTTTTCGTTCAAGTGCATCATTTCCTCCAAATTGCATTAAACAATTTCTAGAAAATTATCTTCATTCACATAAAAATTAAAAATTAAAAGAGATCCAACAAAAAATAATGATCGATCTATGTCTAGAATTAGACAAAAAAAAATTGATTAAAACTTACCTCAAATGTAATAAAGAAGAAAACTAGATATAGGTTAATCAATGAAGGTTTTCTGATCCGATCGTGAGGCTATTTGTGATTTGTGATTTTGATTGATTATTGAGATCATTGTTAAGTGTGAGTCTCTAGAAAGAAGATAAAACAACAATGCCACTTTTAAAAGTTTTTTTTGTATGAGTTATTTAGGTATAATCTTTTTCTTTAATTTGTTTAACAAGATCATGGGCCTCTTGTTTTTTTTTAATTAAATAGATCATGAAATCTTTGTTTTTTTTAATTAAATAGGTCATTGGCCTTTTTTATATGCTGAAAATTAATTATGTATCAAATAGGTTAAAAACACACATTTTAATCAAAATTTTATAACATTAAAAAAAAAACAATTAAGCCCTTAAAAAATTGGACTCATGGCGACCGCTTCTCTCGCCATGCCACAAAGTCGGGGCTGCTTATGATCTATCAAGGATAAGTCCATCCTTCTCTTTCTAGTGCACTCAATGTCTCCTAAGTCTCTGTTATCCATACTAATACAAGAGCACACTGTTAAGTTAACTTATCAATCTTCCTTCTCCCATCCTTAGAATCTGTTACCACTGGCGACAAAATTCTATCATCAACGCTGTATACTCTATCTAACAAGATTAGCTGAACCTTAACACCCAGTAATCCTTCTGGTTTCCACACATGATTAGCTCGGGATAATCCTCTGGATCGTTTCCAGTATAGATGACTCACACATAGGTATAATTATCATTTATAACATGTGAATCCTCTCTTGCTAGATAGACTATTTTCTCCATCGCCATAAGTAAGCTTGCAACAACCCACATGTTTCTTGTGATTTCTTTTTCCGGACCCTTGTGATACCTTCGTTTAGTAGTCATCTTCCTAACTCCGAGATACTTCAATGCCAAATAAGTATCATCAGACCTGAAATCAGCAGATTAACAAACATCTTTTGAAATTTGTTTGCATTTAAATATGTATTTGATGAAACAAACACTAAAATTTTACTCTTTTTGAAAACTAACAAAGAAAAAATTTAGCATGTAAACACAAATTAACACTAAAAGAAAAAAAAAATCAAAGGCTAATCAATCATATTTTTGTTTGTGAAAATATATTCTGGCTAATTAACTAAATAAAATGGATTACGTGTATATGGTTTTCGGGTCAAAAATTTTGGGCTTTACAAAATACATAGAGTATCAAAAAGAGAAACGTAAATGAACCAAATTCTCACGAGAGCCCCACAGACTGCAGGATGGGAAATAATAGGGAGAATCGGATAGATTGGAATGATATCCTTATTTGGCTTGGTGTTACTCTTTGTAGAAGATTCATCTACGAATGGCATGAGAAATACTCAAAACTTTTACTTTCACTTTCGGTGTATTGCGCGCCAGGTATTCAAAGACAATTGACATACGGATGTGTTTGATGTCGCATGTAGTATATCTATTTTTAGGTATATTTTTTTCTCTTCAGTGACTTCTCAAAATTTGCATAGTTTCCATGAAAGTGAAATTTTTTCTTTTTCTAAACCTTGAGCAATCCCTCTTATTACAAACCCCCGAAAGAATTGAAAAAATTTACAAGTGTAACACTTTGACAATGAAAAAAGATTGAGGTAACTAATTCTATGGCTGAAAGAAAGTTTTGGTTCCTGAAAAGAGGTTAGGAATCATGTTATACTACTACTAGCCCATGGAGCGAGCATGAATTGAAATTTCAGTTAACTATGTGATTGCATATATCTTTGATGAACACACAACACATACGTTCCCATTTCAATAATCTTGAAAAAACCATGTGATGTACATAATTCAAGTTTAGAACTGAAGTACACATCGGAAGTAGATTAGTTTGATGTTTCAGTTGAAGATAATTTCTTTGTCGGTTTACTTTGAAGTTGAGAAGCGAGTGTTCTGTTTAAATTTTGTTATTTATGGTTGTAGATGCATAAAAAACAAAAATCACAATCATATTTTCATCTAATCTCAACGTTTTTTTTTGGGGGGGTATAATACGGTGTTTTAATTTATTTATTTTTGTCATATTTTTGAAAATACAACACAATCGTAGTTTGTTTGTTTATAAACAAAATTGTGAGAAAAATTCATCAGTTACAAAAAAATTGTAATATCCCACACATGGTTAAACACAAACCTAGAGCTAATGATCAGTCAAAACTTCACCTCGTAAATATTTCTCTTATACTATTTGAAAAAAAAAACATATATCGTGATGATTTTCTAAAAATGTTGAAGTTTATTCATCAATCATCTTCCACCTTCAATCTTATCTCCAGAAGGTTCTCCAGAAACAGAGAACACATTCCCGAGACGATGTGTGGATGCAGTTAAACGTCAGCTTTCTGCTCCATAGTTCCCAAATGCACAGTTGGATCCAACCGAAATCAATCAAAAGAGATCTTACTTTAAAAATGGGCCTTGCTCCTTTTTCTCTTCATTATTGCTTTACTTTACAAAAATCAATCACTGGCCTCAGAATTCAATTTGTAACACTTCTAAATCTTATACAATGGTTAGAATGTAACTAGGGTTAAGTGTTTATCTAACACAAACCGTTCCTTTGATATATAAATTAATATTTTATCCCCCAAAAAAATGTAACTAGGGTTAAGTGTTTAGTTAGTTAGCTAATTAAAGGATAAGACTTTGAATATTTGTAGTTTCTAATGTATGTTTTAGTTTTTTGAGAAAACTATTTTATTCGCCATTAAGGCCTTGAATGTTTGTGGTTTTTAGAATGGTTTTTGATTTTTGTTTCTAAAAAACTATTTTTTTAGTCATTCAAGTTTTTGAACAAATACACTTCAGAAATTATAAGAAAACAAGTTTTTCATGGTTTTTATCACTTTACAAACAAAAACCAAAAATGATATTTTGTGGGTTTTTCAAAAAGTTACAGTAATATTTTTTTTTTTTTGTTAACATTGCTGTTTTATCAATTAATATTTAACTAAATACTATTTTCCTATATAAAACTATGCATTTTTATTGCTAATTTTTATATTATTAATTATAATTGTAGGAACTTTTTATATATATTTATGAAATAAATCTATGTATATTTTACAGATATGTTTTGATATTACTTATTATTTTCATAAAAATAGTATTTGTGTTTATTAATAAATTATATTTATTTATTTTACAAATTTTTAACACTTAATACAACAAAAACTAAAAAAACATAAAACTATATCTTATAATTAAGTTAATATTTTATATTAAAAATCTATATGTAAAAACCAAAAACTAAAAATCCAAAATCCAAAATCCAAATGAAAAATCAAAAACTAAAAGCCAAAAAACAGAACCAAAAACTAAAAAACAACTCAAACATTCATGGCCTAAGATTTTTTTTTTAAAAAAAAAGAAAATTTGGGAAAATACACCAAAACTAGTTTATAATTTGAAAAATAAACCTTTATTATTTTCTAAAATTTTTTAGAATTAATTATATATGAATTGACTAAATTAACCTTATTTTGAATTCTTATAATTTAAAATTATTTAATAAAATCAAAATAAAATAACATTTTGAAACTAAATAATATATATTTAGAATTTAATTTATTTATAAATTCTAAAATCTTAATTTTATATTAATCTATAGAATATTCTATAAAAATATATTTTTCATAGGGTAAAGAAGAAAAAATAAATCATAAGATTTTTATATATTGTATACTTAATATTAATTCTACTAAAACTAGTTTTAAATTTGTATAGACATTTCTCAAATATTAATTTTTATCTGATTTATTATTTATCTAATTAAAATATTTATATAAATATATAATTTAGAGAAAATCCTAAGATTTACTAATTAAATATCTCTCATATATTTAATTTCGATTTTTATTTTAATTTATAAAAATATGTATTATTAAAATCTGGTCAAAATAGTCTTTTTATTTATCAATAAATTTAGTAATAAAAAAAATTAAAACATTGTATTTTTCAAATTACAAAAGTTAATTAGGGTACTTTGTCAATTACTCCTGCCCTATTATGCCCAAAATAAGTTTTTAACCAATTTTCAAAGAAAAACTAAAAACCCTACTATTAGGTTTCTTCCTCAAAACCTCTTTTTTCACCGAGACTATTTGTTTTATCTTTTGTTTTGTTTTTTGTTTTTTGTAAATAATTATCCATCAACATTAACCTAAATATCATTTTTCTATTTAATTTCATGAAATAAACATATAAGCGATTTTGATAAGTAACTTTTTGTCTTATTTATAATTTTCTTTGGGATTTTTTTTCTTATAAACAAATATAATAAGTTCTTTGTAAAAAAATAGATATTCATTTAGTAATTTTGAACACGTAACAAAAGCCAAAATTATCTCTTCCTTTTTACTAAAATAATCTATAGGTAGATACCAAAATCTAACAAATCATTACCATTCAAATTTTTTAAAGACTAAAATTCATAGCAAAAATCAGAATCTCATAACTCAAAAAAAAAAAAAAACTAAAAACTAAAAAACCCATATTAAAAACTATTGATATTCATAGCCTAAGTTTTTTTTTTCTTAAAAAAAAGAGGAAGGTTAGGTTAGTCATTGAGTTGGTGTTCATCTTATTCTCTAAGGGTAATACAATGTATTGGTGGGACTTTATAAAAGGCGATTCACCAACTTTATAAAAAAAATTTGTGTGTGATAAATTCACCAACTTTCCTCCCTTTGTATATTCATATGTGTTTCTCTGCAGAAAAAGCCAAAAAAACTGAAAAGCAACATGTGTTAAAAGTATTTAAAATTTCTGTATAAATGGGACACTCCAACACTTACTTTCTCTGCACGGAAGCAAAAACCAACTTGGTCTCTCTGAATCACGGGAATTAAACTCCATCGGTAATTAATCTTCCTATGATTTTTGAGTGTTTTCTTTTTGTTGTTGGTATAACTAAAGAGCTAATTTAACATTTTGAAAACGTATTTCGATTTGCACAGCAAAGGAAAAGAAGAATATGGGTTCAATTTCAAACACTCCTCAGCTTCCCGTCATCTATCTCTCGGACCAAACTCTAAAACCAGGAAGCTCAAAGTGGGTTGAAGTTAGGAGTGATGTCCGTAAAGCTCTCGAAGAGTACGGCGGTTTCGAGGTGTCCTATGATAGAGTGTCAGAGGAGCTAAAGAAGTCGGTTTTGAAAGCCATGGAAGAGCTTTTCGAGTTACCAGTTGAGGCCAAACAGAGAAACGTCTCCCCGAAACCCTTCTCCGGTTATTCGACTCATAATGGTCTTTCCGAGAGTATGGGGATCCAGGATCCTGAGGTTTTGGACAAAGTTCACGAATTTACTCAACTGCTACGTCCTGATCATTGTGACGGTAATAAGAGTATCAGGTAATGTTATATATGTGAAAAATACACTCATATATAAGAAGATATATTGTTCGTAATTCTCCATACTTTTTTTGTTTATTGCTTTTGATTAGTTAAAGCATGTTAAGTTTTGTTTTTCCGCTCAATTTCAATCTTTTTGGCAGATCACTCAGATTAAATAAACTTGCTTTTACAGTAATTATTGTTTGTGGTAAGACTGTTATTAGTTCACTCAAATAATTAATAGCATACAACTAATGAATTAAATTTTCTTTTTGTGGAAAAAAACGTTAGTTGATCACTCAAATAGCATGAAACCAATGAACTGAAATTTTTTCTCTGTGTTGAAAACAGCGAAACGATCCAGACGTTTTCAGAGAAGTTATCAGAATTGGATATAATGGTGAGAAGAATGGTAATGGAAAGCTTCGGGATAGAGCAGTACCTTGATCAACACCTGAGTTCAACGAATTACCGTCTGCGGCTGATGAAGTATATAGCACCGCCTGATGTTGATGATACTAATGTTGCGGCTGGTGCTAATGATCCTGCAAATACGAGTATCAATGCTAACGTTGATGCGGATGTAGGTGCCGGTGATATTGCTAATGGTATTGCTAATGTTCATATCGGTGATGGTGCTAACGCTGGTGCTAATGGTGCTGGTGTTGATGCTAACGCTGGTGCTAATGGTGCTGGTGTTGATGCTAACGCTGGTGATTGTGCTAGTGTTAAGTCTAATGCCGAAGTTGGTACTGATGTTAACGCCAGTGCTGATGTCGGTGTCGGTGTTACTGTTGGCTCTAATATTGCTGATGCTGATGCTAATGGTAATACTGGTACTGATGTTGGTGTGGGCGATAGTGTTAAAGCAAATGGTGGTGCGAATGATGATGTTGAGAAGAAATTGGGTCTGCCTTGTCATACTGATAAAAACCTTATAACGGTACTTTATCAATACGAGATTGAAGGCTTGGAGGTGTTAACCAAAGACGAAAAGTGGATCAGACTCAAACCAGCGCATAACTCTTTCGTTGTTATGGCTGGAGATTCTCTATATGTAAGTTCTAACCTTTTTTGTTTTTGTTTTTTTAAGTTGACACGCACACGTAAAATATTAACAACCTGCTCCACATTACTTAAAATCTAGGTCTTAACTCGACCATGTGGTCCACTCCCGATCGGACGTAAAGTAGTCTTATATATATAATCTTCGTACACGTTGGTGGATTTAAAAGTAGAAAAAAGAAAAATATGATTTTCATTTAAGAAGTAACCCGACTTTTAAAACTAGAATAATTAAAAGCAAACCGAATTTTAGAGGCTCGCTAAAAGTAATTAAAAGTATTCTATAGGCTCACTATATGGCTTATAGTATAAATTAAAAATATTCTATAGGCTCAATAATTAAAAGTATTTTATAGCCTATAGAATAATTTAAAGGCTCAATAATTCAAAGTAATTCTATAGGCTCACTATGATGGCCTATAAAAAAAAGAGATGATTTTCATTCACGTTCACGCTCACTATGGCATAGGGGACCATGCAACCAAATCATAGATCTCTCTACAAGCTAAATATTTCATGATTTTATTCGCTCTTGTTCACTCTCACTAGGGGACCAACCAAAATCCTCTAGAAACGAATATTTTCTGATTTTAGTTGCTCTTATCACTTTCACAAGTGCATGTCTTGACTAAGAGGCGTTATACATGATGTTTTGTTTTCTTCTGATCATGATCTTGCTGTTACAAACGATACAACACAAAAAAGTAATAATCACTTGCTTGTTTGCAGGCACTTATGAATGGTAGACTATCTCGTCCGTTTCATCGAGTAAGAGTAACGGAAAAAAAGAGGACGAGATATTCAATAGCATTGTTCTCGACTCCAAACGCAGATTACATCATAGACACACCAAAAGAACTTGTGGACGAGAAGCATCCACGTGTCTTCGAACCATTTAACTATGTCGACTTGATGAGTTTCTATCATACTGAAGCTGGTCGCAGCGCTCGATCTACTCTTCATGCTTTTTGTGCCGTCTCTGGAGCATAAATGTGCATGTGTGCGCTTAGCTACGAGAATTCAACAATAAACGTTTCGTGGTTACTAGCTAATTTCAAAAACTATGTAGTACTATCGAATAAGGGTTTTTGGATTAGTTGGGTTCTGTTTGTGTGATAAGTATATTGATATGTGTTTTTGGGGATAGTTAATTTACGTCTCTCCATTGTGTAAAAATCAATAAATTGTATATGTGCATGAACATGTTACATGTACAATAATGTAATGAATAATTGTGTTTGTTGACGTTTGTCGGCACCAATTATTAAATATTGTCAGGGATTGCTTTCTTTCATGCAGATTTATATATATATGCACATGTTTGAATCACAGTGGATAGCATTGTTGAATATAATCGAGAGGTAGACCCGCTTACCTTTGGATTTGTTGGCTCGCAAAATGCCAAAATCGAATTGGCTAGACTATGATAATTAAGTGAATTGTTTTCTTCTTCTTTATTTTTTTTTCCCCCATAATTAATAAGACCTCAAAGTTGAAGGATACTACCTATTTAAATATATTTTAGTTAAAAATGACTATAAATTATTCTTTCGAACACTGAAAAATTATTAGATTTGATCGTTTGTGTACTTCTTTGATAATTATCAGGAGTTAATTTAGTAAAATATAGTATTTTAAAATAGGTTAATTAGTTGTAAAACTAACAACCAAAAGTTGTCAAAAAATAAAAACTGACGATCAAATATAAAAATATATTTGGAAAATTGAATTCGCTTAAAGGAATAGAAATTTTCGTTTATAGGTGCTTTTTCTTATCGAAAACTCCAAATGCATATTACTAAACCATAAGATAAAGCAATTGTTTTAACAAAAAAAAACACAATTGTGTTTGGTTCTAGTTACGATTTAACATTGTTGGCGTTAGCAGCTAATAGACGAGGACTTTATCTAATTGGCTAAAATCATATAATAAATAGAAAATTACTTTTAAATATAACCAAAACACAATTGTAAAATAATAGAAAAGCCCAAGTTAGGCCCAACAATTCAAAGCTGGGTCATATCACCTTCGACCTCTTGCATACAATACAATAATACATCTCTGACTGATTCAATTGCATTTTCGTTTTCACATCTGAATCTATTAATGTAACTCAGTTACAGTAACTGCATTTTTGTGTAATTATTACCTTATTTATAGCTGCTTAAACTAATCATAAACGCCCACGTGGAAAACCCGAGAAAGTGAGATGATTAAATTTAAATTAATATTTAATAGTCTCCTTCAAAAACGAGTTTGTTCTTTTTGGCTCAGCCGAGGAATCAGAATCAGTCTTATCATTTCTATTTTCGCGATGATGATTCTGTTTCACTGATCGATCATTTCAGTGTCGAATCCCGCCGGAGTTTCTTCCCCCCCGCGGGTCTAAATCATGCCTTTGCCTATATTCTCTTCGCGGTTGCAGTCTTCGTCTTCATCGTCATCGTCGCGATCTTCGTTTCCTCGGCCCAAGCCTCGAATCGACCCCAGCTTGACCTTAATTCCAGGCTTGTCCAACGATGTCGCCAGGCTGATTCTCTCCTTCGTCCCTTACCCTCACATCTCTCGCCTCAAATCGACCTGTAAATCATGGTACGCTTTCCTCTCTTCCAAAACCCTAATTTCGCTCCGCCATAGACGAGACGGAAACGGAATCGGAAACGAAAACCGCCTCTCCCATCTCCTCTGCATCTTCCCGCAGGATCCTTCGATTTCGCCTCCTTTTCTCTTCGATCCCGTGACTCTATCCTGGAGATCGCTTCCCCTCATGCCCTGTAACCCTCACGTTTACGGTCTCTGCAATTTCGTCGCCGTGGCTCTTGGACCGCATCTCTATGTCCTCGGTGGATCCGCCTTCGACGCCAGGTCTTATCCTCTGGACCGCCCTTTGCCTACTTCCTCGGTGTTCCGCTACAGTTTCGTGAAATCGGCGTGGGAGCGGCTCTCTCCGATGCTGTCTCCACGTGGCAGCTTCGCCTGCGCTGCGATGCCTGGTTCGTCGGATCGGATCATCGTGGCGGGAGGTGGATCACGGCACACGTTGTTTGGTGCTGCTGGAAGTAGAATGAGTTACGTAGAGATGTATGATGTTGAGAAAGATGAGTGGAGAGAAATGGACGAGTTGCCTAGGTTTAGAGCAGGTTGTGTTGGGTTCATGGTTGGGAGTGAGAAGGAGAAGGAGGAAGAGAGAGAGTTTTGGGTAATGGGTGGCTATGGCGGATCAAGAACTGTTTCTGGGATTCTTCCTGTTGATGAGTATTACAAAGACGCAGCAGTGATGGATATGAGAGTAAATGGAGGTGAGAAATGGCGATTGGTTGGAGATATGTGGGGAGAAGAAGAGAGACCTAAGCTGGGGAAGATTGTTGCTGTTGATTGTGGAAAGCCTGCGTTTTTCATGTTGGATAAGGACTGGATTCTTAGGTATGAGATGGGTTCGAATCGCTGGCAAAAGGAGTCAAGCGTGCCGAAGAAAGCTCCTTACGACAAACCAGTTGGTTTCGTTGCAATGAACGGTGAATTACACGTTATGATTCTCTTGGATGGATATAATCTGATGGACACGAGGCATACTAGACAACAGAGCAATGCTGGATCTCTGATGATTCATGTGTATGATCCGAAGAAGAAAACTTGGAGATCGATTGTTGCAAAGCCACCGTTCAACCACCAGCTCGATTTCAGGACCACGGTTATGTGCACCATCCGATTGTAGTAGGCGTAAAACTTACTCTCATCGCATCATCTAGAAGAAAAATTGTGGTTCATGGTGTGAGCTCTGAATGGTCTTAGTATTGTGTCGTTTCTTTTGCCATATATACATATCATACCATATTTGCCTGTAAAGGTTGATAAAAATGAACTTTGGGTCTTCTGTTATATTGTAAATACAGTTATACTAGGGCTATGTATATAAATGCTTTCACAGGTTTACCGTAAAAAACAGTGCACGATTTGTGTCTTGTCCATTGTCTTTGACTTCACTTATTGTCCCACAGAGAATTGTTTAGAACATTTAGTGGAAGATGATCCTATGAACAAGGACAGGACAGTCTCTTAATATGTTTGTCTTTAGTATTTACAATGGAAATGTTGTATGGCACTGGATTTTATTTAGTTTTTGTTTCTTACAACGCGTAAACGGCAAAGGAGTTGTGAAGGTTTTGCCTTAAACAAAAAGAGACAAAAATAAAACTCTTGTAATTGAAAAACAGTAATGTAATTTTATTGCAATGATTTTCTATCGTCAAACCAGTCCATAGCTACAAAGCAGTCGTTTTCCTCAATCCCAGAATCGCCACGGAGCACACACAAATCTTTGTTTCAGACACCGATGAAATACCGGTCCATTGGTTGTTGCAGTTGCGAGTAAGACTTTGTAGCGATCAATGTGGATGAAAGTGAGTATGATACAGAGATGTCAGAAGATGATGAAGTTGCTAAACCTTTGGTTGGTCTCAACGAGAGAAGTTGACGACCAAATGAAAACGCTAATGAATGATGGATTTTGAGGTAAAGTCACTTGTCGCCGCCATTTTGCAACTATAAATTTCCAGCAACGAACAAAGCCCCTGAACAAGTGCTAAGGTGTGATTCAAAATACACCCAAGTTGTGATTTTTTGCATTCATTTTTTTTCTTAATTCTCTCATAATACCAACAATATGTCAAATACATTTTGTAATTCTTGATACACTAAAGTGCCGGAGCTCTAGAGCTAAACCCCTTTGGCCGATAGCAACTTGACGCGTCTCTAAATCTGAGATTCCTATTTGCAAATCTTGTGGTTGTTTTGAATTTCAGGTAACTTTTTCTTCTCTATCAAATTTTGTTTTCTCTTGTTTCAAAAAAATTGTATTGGTCGGCTCAAGTCACTTCTTTTGCTATCTTTATAGACCGGTTCTAGACACGACCAACATTTCAGCTTTTACCCAAGTTATTTTAGAACATTAGATCAATATTGAATTGTCGCATATCATTTCTCTGTTTTTCATCATTGTATGGCGATTTTTTTTCTGGTAATCATTTCTTCTGGTACAAAAATTTGATATTCTTTTCTTTCATAAAACTTGTATTAGTCTGGTCTTAGATAAAAAAGTTTATGAGTTTTTACATTAAATTTTATAGTTGAGGGTAGTATGGTCTTAGATAAAAAGGTTTATGAGTTTTTACATTAAATTTTATAGTTGAGAGTTTATTCCCTATCAGTATTTACTTTAAGGGTTTTTTTATTAATTTTTTTTGAGATTTCGCAAAACACGTGTCGCCTTTAAGGTTTTAACAGTATTGTAGACGGAGTAGTTTTTTCATTAACATACTTATAGTTGGGAGGTTTTTTCTCTATTCATCTTTAATTGAGGGATTTTATTGTTAAAAACCCTAAAATCAACTAATTAAAAGAAAATAACACGTGGTCAGTTAAAATGCACATCACATATATTATCATAAGCCGCAACACAAGGGCTCGATAGTGTAGAGAACATATATAATAACCATGGTATAGTGTAGAGAACATATATAATAACCATGGTAGGTTTTTGCAAAACATAAAGCGAAGTCATGGAGAGTGAACTGCATCCTCCAGGAACTAAAGCAAACCATCCTCATCAATCTCCTCCGCAAACCCCATGTCCACAAATAAAACCACAACCCTTAATCTATAAAATCACATGTTCAATTCACGTTGGGAAAATCTGCTTTACAAAAAAAAGTTAAATTATATGGTTTGTGCCTCACCTTGGGGATGTACAAGACTATGAATCCAGAACCTCATATCAGAAAAGAACAGATATGCAAAAAATTTGATGGTCCTCACAAATCTACAACAACATACAACCTCCATTCGTTTCTTTACGATATGTTTTGGATTTGAAATTATAAACATTTTTTATGAAAAATTAGATTTTATTTCAAAATGTTTAGTAGTTGGTGTTTAGAGTTTTTGGAATTCAGTTTTTACTAAAAGTAGTGTTAGATTGATAAAATCATAGAAGAATGGTGAAAGTTCTTGACCGAGTAGATAATGGTTTAAAGGTCTCAATACCATATTTGGGGTTCAATCCTAGAATATGCCGTTCTGACATATTAGTGGATGTAAATTTTATCAAATAGAACTATCGGTCATTGTTAGAGATGAGTTTAACATTCTCTCTTAAAAACCTTCATAAATTGAGGTTGGTCCACTTTAAAAGTCCACTATCTCGCCCCAACTAGGTCGGCGCCTTAAAATAAAAATATTCAAAGATATATTAAAATCCCTAAAGAAAAGGGAAGACATAAGAAGAGATCTCCGAAGATGTAACACACACCTCCGAGAGGTCTTCACATTCTTGAAGAACCAAAACTTCAAGTTCCATCTCGTTACTCACTACATCGATGTTAATATAAACAACAAAAAAGCAAAATCAGAAAACTTCTGTAAAGTTGAAAACGAGAAACTACATAATTATCACACAAATACTACGCACATTATGAACCTCCCTGTAAACCCCATTGATTCAAATATATCTAGGCTTTTTAGTCCCCCAAAACCTTGGAGGATTATTTGCTACTGAGAGTCTGGTAGATACACGCTACAAGACTAAGATGCTCAATCCTTGGGCAACTTTACACAAATGCATGCAAAGTGAACTCCTCGATTGTGATGTTATAAACACCAATGTACACTAGTTGCACAAAAAAAAACACCAATGTAAACTAATCGCTCCAACAGATTACAATATGTAGCCACTATTTGCAACCGTTTGTCTAGTTTACAACAGAAGATAAATAATTAAACTTAAATTTTATGTTCTCTAAATTTCTTTGTAGAAAGTAGAAACTATGAAACTTACCATAGTTTGTGCATCTCCAAGTCGGTCAACAAGGAGCAGCAAACTAGCACTAGGCGGAAATCCTCGAGTTTGACATCTACGTCCATCAGTTTCAGCTTTGTCAAATAAGTCATGATGCAAAAATACAGAAGAAACGACAATCAGTTAGCTAAATATAAATGATATCAATATATAAAAAAAAAATAGCCAATAGTTTGGAGTGGCTCCAGAACGCTACATGTATATGAGACTTCAACGTATGAATCAGTGCAACCAACCACAAGAGACATGAAAAAGAATCAGATTTTCAAGTAAAAAAAAAAGAAAAATCAGATTTTTCAAAATTATACTCAAAGACTTACATTATTTGACCATGACGCGCCGCATGCACCTAAATTCTGTGAGGTCTGTTGCACTTGAGAGATCAAGAAGGTCGACATTCCTGTAAGAAACAGGAAAAAGACCAACACTTGAGAAAATTTTGTAGACACACTCAACCTAAGCAACTTTGGCACTGCCTAACATAGACATAACCTGAAATAATGTATGTATATGTTAGAATATTATATGAATATAATGGATACATAGATCATGTGAAAAATATTAGGTGGGAGATGTTACCTTCGCTGTGAGGTCTATACAAAGAGGCCACGACCCTTGCTTATGCAATTTTGCAGATTTTCTTTCCAGGTGCGGGTGAATGACAAGGCCGCGACCATATATGTGTCCACTAAATTTGACAGCAAAATATCCATCATGTTCGATGGTAAAGTTGATGTCGATGAGCAAAAGAGGACTAGGACTCATAGAAGGTTGTGTAGCCAAATTTAAGAATCTGATATCTTCCGGTGGGGTGTCATTGATTCCCAGGAAAAGGCAGCCACTTGCTTATGCCTAGAATATCATTTGTGCATAATATGTACATTAATCAATCCAATAGCCTACAATATGTAGTTACTATTTACAACCGCTCGTCTAGTTTACTGCCACTGAAAAAAAAAAAAACGGAAGATAAATAATTAAACTTTGTAGAAAGTAGAAACTATGAAACTATGAAACTTACCATAACTTGTGTAAACTGATCTTTTAAATATTAGATATTTTATTTTTATTTTTATACCATTTTATCAACACAACAATACTTATTATCAATATCTATTCTATGTATATACTTTTTTGATATATATGCATAGAACACATATCACACTATACTTTAACGGTAGGTTCTGAGCAGTTCATAAGATGGTGACCCAAAGCCCAGACAACCACTTTCTCAACACCTATTAACACACACAGTTTTTTTGTTACTCAAACAAAGCCTACTTCCAGATGGAAGGGTTTGAACTAATAATTTCTAGTATTGTCTTGCATGTTTTTATACTTCTTCGTACCATTGCATTTTGCATTTTATCCCAAAGCTCTTGGGCTTACATGATATCATTTGTATCGGGCTTTTCTTACAAACCAAAATATAAAATAAAAGAAAATAACAATTTACTTCATTATCGGCCTCTTGGACAGTTTTTTAACCACACAAAAGGACATCTCATAAATATGAGAATATATAATATCTTTGATACGATTTGCTTATGTATTTTTAGACGTATTCACATCTATAACATATGAAATATATGAATATGTTGTGAATAAAGAGAAGAGAAGAAGGAGTTGATGTATATTATTCCAATAGGTAAAGAGTCCTTTATACAGGAATACAAGGAGAGGGTTTTACTTGGGAAAGAGGTAAAACCTAATCTTTAGAACCTTCTAGAAGATGTGCCTTATAATGGGCATCCATCTTATATTCATAACACTTCCCCTTGGATGTCCATTATAATGAAATAACTCGTAATACGCCTAAGATGCTGTCTCATTAAAAACCTCACCAGGAAAACCCAATGGGAAAAACCATGGTTAAGGGAAAAAGAGTACATCGCGCAATTACTCCTCCTAATGAGTACATACGTCGAGATCTTTGAGGCGACGTAATCCGATGTGATGAAATAACTTCTTGAAAGTAACGCCTTGGTAAATCTGTCTGTCGAATCTTCACTTGAATGTATTTGTAGAATTCTTACATCGCCATTCTTCTGCTGTGCATGAGTCTTGCTAATGATACGTCTTGATCATTCTCTTTGCTTCACTTGTTCTCATTAAAGTATGACAAATACTTTGGAAAGGTGATAAACTTTCATCTTTACATTTTCCTTTAGATGTCTATCATTTGCATGTTCTTTGTTGCCTCATTAAAACCTTTCATGGAAAAACCCAGTGGGATAAAAACCATGATAAGGAAAAAGAGTACAATCGCGCATCATATCATATTTCTCCCCTTGGAATCATCTTCTTCAAGAGATGCATTCCAATCATATACCATCTTTTGAGAATTGTAATAAGCATAAGCTTAATAAATAAAATCGCATGATTATCTTGTAATCTCTTAAATTACTGGACTTCTTATCCATAACAACATTTTCACATAAAGGTTAGTTTATTAAATCTATTTGGACTTCAAACCAAATCTCTATTTACATACAGTTTTCTAAACTTGTATTGTACATAATTGTACATAACATTTTATTCATGCTCTTCTTTATTGTTTTATCTTTCTTTCTTGTTATGTGAAAACACATATTTCATTCATGAAAGAAATTTATACATTGCTTAACTAGCATTTTATATATGGTACTTCGAGACCAAATATGTGTGAGCATTCATTATGTAATCCTGCAAGGATCTTTTGAGATAACATATCTTTCGCTAAATATTTTAATTTGGAATACTTGAAGACAATGTTGTCTTTCCAAAATATTTCAACTTATATTAACTCTTCAAGAGTTTTGGTTATATTCAAATCTAAGATTCTATTGATCCATAATCCTTTGATTAACCTTATAATATTCATGTATACCTCATGAAAGATATATGTCATAGCTCGATCAAATTCTTAAATTCCAGGGAATATAATTTTGACATCATCAATCTTTCGAAGATTTTCACTTTAAGTATCATTTCTAGTGGGTCGAATAAGTCAAGTTCTTCTCTTATTGCCAAACTGATAAGGAACTTGAAATTAGTTGCATCCACCACAGAAGAGTATGTCTCTTCATAATCAATTTCATGTTCATCATTCTTTCATATAAACCTCATTTATCTCCCACTGGTTTTACACTCTTAGGTGTATGGACAACTAGTCCAAATACTCATATATTTCCAAGAGATTTAACTCTATGACTATTGCTTCTTTATAGATTGGCCAATCATAATTTCGTGTACACTCTGCAATAGATTTTCTGATCCTCTTTCTCATTCATCATATCAACTGCTACATTGCATGCAAAAATAGTATCGACGTCGATTTGCTTTTCGGTTCCATTTTAATTTACACATGACATAACTTGTTGAGATCGATCTCTTTATTATCTCAGGTACCTGAATTTCTTTCTTGTCATGTTTAATGTCTCTTCTTGAGATCATTCAAAAATCTTTGTTTCCTCGATCTGACCATTGTCAAATTCTGCTCCTTTTTATATTCGAGGATTCTTTTATTTGGAACAAGTCTATCACGCTTCATGCGTTCTTTAGACTCACTAGCAGCTTGATATTGTCCTTCTGAGACTAATTTTTCTTGGAGCATTTACAGCTGGTATTATGTGACTTTGTCACTTTATTTGGGTCTGTAAATACGTCTGGCAACTTGATTTACTAAGCTTAATAAATGAATTATCTTTTGAAATTTCAATTCACTTTCTTTAGTCAGAGGATCAATGATAATTCATTCCAACTTATTTTCTTTCCCAGCTGTTTATTTTCTCCCCCTAATGTTGGAAAATAAAGTTGAACATATCCATCATGGATAGCTCTATCAATGGAGATTCATATCCAACATATTTACAGCCTCACTTGAGGATCCATCTTATATCGCTGTGGTGGAGCAATATGGATGTATACTGCACATCCAAATATTTTAGATGGACAATATTTGGTTTCTGACCCAAAACCAATTTTGATGGGGAAAACTTTTAATTACTCGTTGGCTTTATGCGAATTAATGCTACTGCATAAGATGTTCAACATTTATCCTTACGAACATGCTTTTATCATCAAAGGCTTAAGATGTGAATTTAACAACCATCTTGTTAAATCCAAATCTAATTTGGCTAATGATAATCATATTATCATATTTGCCTTGTGAGTAAACATTACATGAAACATCATTAGGAATAATCTTCAGGTCCTTCAATGAATGTCTACATTTATTTTTCGCATCATTCTTGAACCGTTATGGTCTAACCGGCTCATGCCAAACAATGATATAAATTAAACTTCTGGTTAAATATTTATCTCCAAAATACTTTTACTGCCGTGGGTAATACTCATGATTTGAAGGTACTAAACTTTTCTTTCTTTATTGTCTCAACTTGATTAACTTTAAAATCCCTTGGAGTTACTTTATAAATGATTCATCAAGATCATTTTGATTGTGAACTTAATCTTCTAGATGTTCCACTTATATGAATTGTGAGATTCTTCGCCTCTCCTTTATCAATGATTCATCAAGTCTATCTTGAGTGTGAACATAATCTTCTAGATGTTCTACTTACTATTGATTGTGGGATTCATCGATTCTTCCCCTCGAGATGATGACACTTCAGGTTCATCCATCTCGAATTGAATCCTAGTATAGAATCAATAACTTGGATCATGTATTATATCTTGATTCTTTTAACCTTTGAGACAAATTTCAAATTCTATTTTCATAGGCAAAAAAATATGCTCTTCCAGAGCTTTCAATAATCTTTATATTACTAGATCTTGTACACACACAAGTTTCTTTTATCATTAGATAAGATAAATATCTCTTGTTTGGATCATCTTTATTTTCTCACTTCTTGTGAGAATTTGAGTTTTTCAAGTAAACTCTTTGATCTTTAACCTCGATTATTTTATTTTCATATATGAGATATATCTTTTCTTTGTTACCATCTTTATTTTCTCACTTCTGATGAGAATTTGAGTTCTTGAAAGAAACTCTTTGATCTTGACATTGACCTTAACCATATCTATATTCACATTTACGACCACTTCTTGAGCCACTTCCTTGGCTATTGTTATTCACACAATTGTTTTCTATCCCACTATATGATATCACATTCGCTTCAAGGAATGGATCATAACTAATTGGACATGATTCATTACTTTTAATAGATCATTATTTTCTCAAAATAATTCTAAACTTATTTCATAGTATTGTGTCTTCAAGACAACATTATTTGGCTAAAGACTAGAGTATGCCTTCTAGCATCTCTGCATCATTTATATTCTCTTCACATAATCTTTAACATAATTAAGGATTATTTACAGACTTCAAGTCTTGTAATCTTAGATGCAAAGACTCATAATGAGCTTTATGATACAGACTTCAAGTCTTGTAATCTTAGATGTAAAGAACTTGTGGATCTTTTACAGTCAACATATAGATGATGGTAGAAAAATAAATATTATCAAACTACATATGTATAAATAAAATATAAATAAAAGCATAATTAAAACAATTGATATAAATGACATGTACCATTTTTATTATCACTTTAGGTGATATAATTTCAAAGTATTTCTTAAATATCTTTATGTTATTGTGTCTGCAAGACAACAATATTTGTGTGATATATTCTAGCATCTTTGTACTTGTAGACTTCAAGTCATGTGGTCTTAGATGCAATCATCCATAAAAAGTTAGGTCATATCACATTCTGGTGATTATGCCTTTATATTGCTCTATGGTCAAGTATTTGATCTTAAGATATCAAAGATATGATGATAGATAAGTATGATCAACACATAATATAAATAAAGATAATAAGATCATATAAAATAACTCAATCAATCATCATCATTCATTATTTTAATTCTATCATGCCATTAAACTAGGTTCTCAATAAATCAACTCACAAAAAGAGATCATATTGATAAACATGTGCAAATTTCGTGACAAAAAGAACAGACAAACATGATGCAATAGTTCTGTGCAAAATCTGGGTTTCAAGGTAAACTGTTCAGTGCAAAATTCGGATCATAAACATGTCTGTGCAAAATTCGGGTTTAACAAAAACCAATGCAGATATAACCACATAAATTCAAGGTGCAAAATTCGGATCATAATCATGTCAATGCAAAAATCGGGGTTTTATATGAATTTTTTTTTTTTGTGCAGAAACAGTATTCGATATAATATATCAGATTTAGTTTAAGAAATTTCGTGCAAACTATGTGCATAAACAATATGAAATCGAATAAAAATAGTGCAGATCTGATATTATAAATCTGTGCAAAGTTCGGATGAATTTTTTTTAATTTTTTTTTTAAGGAATTTAAAAACATTAAACATGACACAATTTCGATAAAGCAAGAAGATAATATAAAGATAAAACGTGATGTATAAAAATAATAATAAATATGTGATTTAAATATCTATTGGAGAATTTATCATAATATAAATTATAATATAAATATGTGTATTGAATCTCTGCAGGAGAATTCATCATAATATATTAATTGTATAAAAACAAATAACAATAAAATAAATATATGATTTGAATCTCTGCAAGAGATTATCATAATACTGATAAGTAATCCCTTCTTATGAACCATGAATTGATAATAAACATGATTCAAAGTTGGAATATTAAACACTAAAAAAAAAAATTAGAATTGAATACCTCTTAACTCAGACGCCTAAGATTTTGTGCTGATAACGTGTTGTGAATAAAGAGAAGAGAAGAAAGAATTGATGTGTATTATTCCAATAGGTAAATTATCTTTTATATAGAAATACAAAGAGAGGGTTTTACTTGGAAAAGAGGTAAAACCTAATCTCAAGAAACTTCTAAAAGATTGGCCTTATAATGGACATCTATCTTATATTCAGAATAAACATTATCATTTGATTTTTTTTTTTTACGAGGAGTATTATTATGACTAAAACTGGAAATCTCGTTTACTACATATATAATAGAAATACATTTGGGAATGCCTAGAGTTTAGTTTTACAATCATAAAAAAGATTTAAACTAAATTTATTTTTCTATTTGGTAGGAACAAAATGCTTATAAAAATAGTTTTTTTTTATTTTTCAATTTTTTTATTTTTAAAAACCTTCTTCTAACTTATATATCAATTTTTTTTTCTAAATATTGCTTGCAATATCATTTTTTATTAAAAGGTAATAAAAAAGAAAACATAAACATTTTAATTTAAATTTATTTCTCAAGCACGAGGAATGGATTTATGTAGAATTTGCATTTTAACTGGTAAATAGTATTTCCTCTGTTACACATAGTTTGATTTTTAAAATTTTTCACAGATATTAAGAAACAATCATTATTTACTTTTTTCTATTACTTTTTGTTTGTTTTTGAATTTAAATTTACTTTTTCTATTACTTTTTGTTTGTTTATTGTCTTGAAAAAAGGAATATATTAAATTTAATTTAGAAAATCAATCTTTGGGAAACAAAAATAAAACATAAAACATCAAATTATGTGGAACAGAAGGAGTAGTATTACCAAGTTTTTGATAGTAATTCACTTTTCTATGTACAAAAGTCAAACGTGCCAACACACACAGTTTTGCACGCTTCATCGATACACACGTAGACGGCAAACCATATCCGCTCATAAATTTATCGAAAAAAAAACGCTAAGATTTTCGAGAAATTCAAAGGGAAAAAAGAGAGAGCTTTTGTGTACTGTTACCCAATTGTCTCCTTCGTACGGGTAATCATCTAAAAATCTGGACTTTTTCCTTCATTTCTGTACAAATTCGCGATCCCTGTACAAATTCGCGATCCCGTTTAGGGTCACAGCTCTCCTAAAGTTCTCAATTTGGAGTGATGCTGTTTCTCGGTTCTTTCGATGTCTCTGGTGATTTCATCTTTTGTTCATTTTTGATTTGATGCTGCAATTATTAGGGTTTGATGCTGTTTCTTGGTTGATTGTTAAATTGATGATTGATGAAGCTGTAATATCGTAATCGTCGATTGTTTTCCTTTGATTTAGTTCTTCATTATTGGGTTATGTGGCCAAGAGGGTTTTAGTAGTGTGATTCTGTTTTCGCTGAATGTGTTATTGATGAAGCTTGATCATATACTGTGTGACTTTTCGCAGGCAAGACATGGTCCAAGAGAGCTGTGAATGAAACTATGGTACGAGAGAAAATCAATGGTGGTTATCTGCTATAATGTTTTCTGGACCAAGCGAGTTTGATGCTGATGAAATGGGTTATGCAATGAGTAGACTTGAGATTGAATCCGATCTGTGTGATGCTGGAAAAGACTTTTGTGGAGTTGGTAGTAGTAGTGGTAGTCACAGATCAAGTGAGCATTTGGCAGATTTAGACCATGAAATCAGCCAGGTCACTAAATTGAAGTCTAGTCCTCATCAACGGTATAGCCGTGAAGTCCCTGGGAGACATCAGTTACCTGTGTCCACTGTGAGGATGTTGGCTGGTCGAGAAAGTAATTTCTCTGGAAGAGGAAGGTTTTCCGCCGCTGATTGTTGCCATATGCTAAGCAGATATTTGCCCGTAAAGGGTCCTTGGCTTGTAGATCAAATGAACAGCCGAGCATATGTCTCTCAGTTTTCGACTGATGGCTCTCTCTTTATTGCCGGGTTTCAGGTAAATTTTTTCATCCCGGTGATTAGGAAGCAGGTTCATTCATCTCTAGGCTCGTGTTATCACCATTGTTTCCTAAGTTAGTTTCTAAGTTGAGAAACATTTTCTGGATTATTCAGTCTTCATGTGTTGCATTTTTTTGTTGGATCTTTCTTTCAGGGAAGCCATATTCGGATTTATAACGTAGAGAAGGGCTGGAAAGTTCAAAAGGATATCCTTGCAAAAAGCTTGCGTTGGACTGTTACAGATACTTCTCTGTCCCCTGATCAGCGAAATCTGGCAAGTTATCTTCAACTACTTATTCATGTTTGATTGTTGAAAATGATTTCCCATATGATTTTAAAATGCAATTTTTGACCTCTTTATCTTTAAGAGCGACGCTGAGTAAATTGTTTTGCCTAGTCTTTATGGTCTCTTGTTATATCAAAACTTTCTGCTTATTTTCCAAAGAAAGGAATAATGAATCCTTTTGACATTTTCAGGTTTATGCAAGCATGTCACCTATTGTCCACATTGTCGATGTTGGGTCTGGTACAACCGAGTCTCACGCAAATGTTACGGTATGGACCCACAATATTGTTCGTTAGAGCAGAATATTAGAATGGGATGGGATCTTGCTTCATATATTTTTTCTTTATTTTCCTTTTCAGCAACTTCTTAGCGGTGCTTAATTAATCTGAGGTCCTTGCCTTTTGCAGGAGATCCATGATGGATTAGACTTCTCTTCTGATGAAGATGGAGGGTACTCCTTTGGAATATTCTCTGTGAAATTTTCAACCGATGGGCGAGAACTCGTTGCTGGGAGCAGTGATGATTCTATTTATGTTTATGATCTTGAAGCAAATCGAGTTTCACTCCGGACTGTTGCACACACGGTAAAATCATCTCTTGTTTGGTGCTTTAGCTCTACATTTATGCTTTTATTTTACAGAACAAAAAGTTTTATCGGTAAGATATCACGCAAATTAGAAATGCTGAGTCGATATCTCTAATGAACTTTGCCTTTGAGTACTGATAGCTTGTTCTCCATTGCTGTAGTCTGATGTAAATACTGTGTGCTTTGCCGATGAAAGTGGAAACCTGATTTTATCTGGAGGTGATGATAATCTCTGCAAGGTAAATTTTTGTTGTTGCAAAAGTACAATAAATTTCATGCCTTTGTAAGCAAAGTTATAACCGGATCTTGTTCAAATTTATTAAACGAATAGGTGTGGGATAGGCGTTGTTTTATTGGGAGAGATAAGCCAGCTGGTGTTCTAGTGGGACACCTCGAAGGTGTTACCTTTATCGATAGCCGTGGAGATGGTCGCTATTTCATATCAAATGGCAAAGACCAAACCATCAAATTGTGGGATATCAGAAAAATGTCCTCAAGCGCACCTGCAAAGTAACAATCTTCTACATAAAACTGTATTTGGCGCGTAGCATTATTGGTTGCATCTTGTTAATTGGTGCATCACAAAAAAATTCGTTGATGAAACTGAATTTTTCGATTATTTCTTACAGGCATGAGGTGCATAGAAACTATGAATGGGATTACAGATGGATGGATTACCCTACTGAGGCAAGAAATCTGAAGCACCCATTCGATCAGTCAGTGTCAACATATAAAGGTCACTCAGTGTTGCGTACTCTAATCCGTTGCTACTTCTCTCCAGTGCATAGGTCAGTCAGTCTTCTGAAACCCATAATGTTTCAAGCTTGCAAAGAAGAAGTCTCTTTAAATATTTCTGATTCTTGTGTCGGCTTCTTTGTTCTTTCTTTTTTACAGCACTGGCCAAAAGTACATCTACACAGGATCCAATGACAGTTCCGTCTACATATATGACTTGGTAATGGCTTTGGCCTCCTCAGAAACACATTCTTAAGAGACAATCACATGAAAAGTGTAGCACTTTATGGTTTATGTTTCGTACTGCTTGGTGTGTGGTTTGTGAGCTTTGTTCTTTTTGACCAAACTTGGAATGGTCTTCGATTCTTAGGTAAGTGGAGATAAAGTGGCAGTGCTAAAGCACCATAGCTCACCTGTAAGAGACTGTAATTGGCATCCACATTACCCGACGCTTATAAGCTCTTCGTGGGACGGAGATCTTGTGAAATGGGAATTTCCGGGGAGTGGTGAGGCGCCGATCATGAGCAAGAAGAGGGTTCGAAGGAGACATTTCTACTACTGAGCATCTATCTCTACACATACATATATGGTCTCTGTAAGTCAATAATATGTTAAATGTAGAGAAGAAGATGAATGATATAACACACTTGAGAATCATCAAGTAATGAATGGGCTTCAAGGTAAAAAGGATATGGCGTATGTTGTTGTGATAAAAAAAAAAAAAAAAGAACCATTCTCTTCTCCAACCAATTTTAGTACATTATATTCTGACGATATGCAATGTAGTAATAATATATATGTTTGTCATTGTTTGGTTTCAGATATTACTTTAAAGAGTGAAAATAAGGGTTTGTTTTTTCATACATTCTCGTCTTTATTTTAAGAAATTTCGTTAAATGCCATTTTTTGATGTACTATTTTTCACATTGTTATGCTGAGTGTGAAACATTGAAAAGACAAAACATTATAAACAACTGAAATATTGACCTTGCTCGTTTTATTCGAAGCACTATAATAACATACTGTTAAATAAATCTAACGTACATCGTCATTATGATTTCCATTCATAAAGTCACTTAGTCACCAAACGAATAAACGAATAGTTTTTTTCTACCCTCGAAACTCGATAACAAAATAACCGGAGAAACAAAATCTTTGACCCGAAAATCCATAACTACTGCAAAATTCCGTCTTTACCCTCGCCACTCGTTGCACTGCGTTGTGGGTCTGGTTTTCTGCGAACCAGCCTTAACCGGACATGTTGTCTGTACCGGTGGCACCATACAGTTATATTGCAGACATAGCGAGCTGCTCACCGGAATATCCGCGGCCGGGCTAATCTGTATTCCCGTCAAGAAGTTATGCTGAAGGTATAGTGTTTGTATATTCGCTGCCAATAACCGATCCACGAAGCTAACCGGGACTTCACCGGTGAAACGGTTATTGTTCAGATAGAGGTTCTGTACGTTGGAGAGAAGGGAAGATATCTCGCCGGAGAATCGGTTGTAGCTTAAATCGACAGTTGGAATTGTCACCTGATTCGCCGGTTTGATCGCGCCGTAGAAGAAATTGCGCTGTAATTGGAGATTCGTGATCGGGAAAGCAAAGATCTGACCGGGGATTGCGCCGGTGAACCGGTTTAGGCTGAGATCGAGGTAGCTCAGCTGGTTTAGCCTGAGTAAAACCTGGTATACTGATCCGGTTAGCTGGTTCCAGGCGAGTGAGAGGTATTGTAGCGACGGCGGGAGAGACGTCGGAGAAATTGCACCGGTGAGGTTGTTGCGTTTGAGTTCGATTCGGGTTAGGGTTTGTGAGAGTAACTTAGGAAGTGATCCGTTCAAGTGATTGTGACATAGAATCAAATTGGAGAGCTCCGGTAAGGATCCGACTGAAGGAGGAATTGACCCGGTTAACTGGTTATAGCTCAGATCGAGTGTTCTGAGTCCCCGAAGCTCACCGAGACTCGCCGGAATCTTGCCGGATATTTAATTCCGGCTGATTGCGAGAAATCGGAGTTTCTTTGACTTCGAGATTGTTTTTGGTAATGAACCTATGATCCGACCCGGGACGATTGAGAGCTCCGTGAGAGCAGAGAGTTTTCCGATCGCCGGGTCGATCCGACCTGATAAACCGGGTGACCCGGCTCTTGGATCGCCGAGGTTAAGAGCAGTTACTTTATCTCCGTCGCAGTATACTCCGGCGAAGCTGCAAGGCTCGGCGGTAAAATCCCAGGAATCGAAGAAATTGGAACCTGGCAAATCATCGAGCGATTTACGAATCGCTTGCAGAGCCAAGAAATCAACTGGATCAATAATCGCGTCCACGAATAACCTGAATCGAAGAAGAAGCAGCAAAACCCAAATCAAAGTAGCAAATTTCATCTTCTTCAAGTTAGTTATAGAGCCGTTACAGCTTTAAGTAAAAACAGAGGAGACTTTTTTAAACACAAACCCGACAAGCTTTAAAGATGAGAAATTGGTCTTAGGAGCAAGTCAGAAAGAGATGATGGTGTGGTTGTAAATTGGAGGGTTCTTGTGGGTGGGCGCTCCCGTGAGAGTTTTAATGGCGGATTTTGACTCTTAGCGACGCCAAATGATTAAAAAGGAAGGAAAATTAAGGGAAAAGAAGAGAAAAAAGATTTCTTCGAAGAGAAGTGTGAGAGAGACAAAAAAGGTAATCAAAATGGCTTGAGAAGGAAGCAAAATCAAGAGCTGAATATTCTTTCTTCTTCTTCTTCCTCTTGCTTTTCCTCTGCTTTTTGTTTTCTAAGGTTTTTGGTGACTTTGTGAAGAAAGACTAATAAATGCTACAATGGAAAGGGTTTTACATTTGTCAGATAAAAATAAAAATAATGTATTTTTATGTCGGGAATATGTAACAGGGAAAACGGCCGTCCGAACCTTAGGCTCGGAGTGACAGATCAGCAGCTTAGGGAGAAAGAAGAGCCGAGGTGGTTGTGGACTTGTGTTGGTGGGGTCGTAAGTCATGTGACAGGTGTGTGCAATGTCCGTGACACGTCAGCTACTTTTGTTATTTTTTTGTCCGCAAGCTAATCACTTAACCGTAATAAACTAAAATCATAGCATAGCACAGCTGCACAAAGTTAGTGTTTTAATATTTACTCCTCCCTGTTTTTTTATTGTCCTTTTAAGTTGTTTCATACGGATTAAGAAAACAATTACTTTTTATATTTTACTCTTTAATTAATACCTTTTTTGTTTTATTTAAATGTCGTTCTAAACTTATTTTTTTATTTACAAATAATTGTCGTTTTCGGATTTCAATGCAGTTTTATGACAGATTTTTCAGTTTTAACTTTATTTTTAAGCTTATTAATTGATCATATCAAATAAAATAGTGTATTAATTAAGGGGTAAAACAGAAAAATTAGTTATTTTCTTTATATGTGAAACAACCTAAAACGACAATTAAAAAAACAGAGGAAGTACATTATTTTGTTTGATATGAGTAATTAACAAGTTAAAAAAGTAGGAATAAAACTGAAAAATCTATAATAAATATGCATTGAAAACTAAAAACGACAATTATTTTGAAACAAGAAAAGAACTTTAAAACGACAATTAAAACAAAACGAAGAGAGTATACAATTTGGGGTAGACCAAAGAATAATGAAGGGTAATTTTTTTAAAGAGCACAAAATGAAGTTTTTAAATCAAAAATAGCCATGTACATTCATTTTTTCACAAATAGCATTCATTAAAGTTAGGAAAGTCTTTCTAAATGTGTTTAACAACTTCCTAAAATTTCATTAAAATTAGGAAAACCTTCCTAAATGTGTTTAACGTCTTCTTAAATTTGAGTTATGAAACCCTTTCCAAATGTGTCTAACTGGTTCCTAATCATGTTAAAAATGATTAACAAACATTTTTGAGCTATTATTGAACTGCAAACTTGAAATGGGGCTGTTTGAGGCAATTTCTCAATAATGAATTCTTCTTTATTTCTTAAAAATTTCTTATTTATTAATAATATTTTTTCTATATCGTTTTTTCTCATTCTTTACTATATATAAAAAATTATAGAACAAAGGTATTCTTTATAAAATTTGAGGAGGAACAATAAATTTTTATTCATTTTCTTATATGTATTTCATTCTTTTCATTTTTTTTTCCTTTTTATTCCTATTTTTTTTAGTGGTCACCCTTAAAAAAAACAAAAAATTTGTATCATAGAAATAAATTTTGTTTTCTTCTTAGATTGGATTTGAGTTTAGATCTACTATCATAGAAATAAAATTTGTTTTTTCTTTATCCTTGTTTATTAAATTTATAGGTAACAAAATTTGGTTTTTTATTATCATATGGTATTGCATTGAATTAGATTATATAAGTGGATCTCTACTCGTGTAAGGAAGCCATTCAAGCCAATAGAGAAAATTCCAAGTGATCAAAGCCAAAGGATAAAATGTTATTAGTCTCCAAAACTATGACCCCACTAATAGAGAATTTGCACACCTGTTTTGTTGTGTGTTTGTATCCTCTCAGTCGTCATGATCACATTGCACCGATGTGCTCACCAAATTTTATAAAGAAAACAAAAATTAAAAAAACAAAAACTAAGAGATCTTTGATGATGATGATGTTGATGTCGATGAGGATGATGATGGTTGATAGAGAGCTAATTAGATGAATGTTAGTGATGCTCTATGACTAGTCATTTTCACTTTATCTACTGCATGTTTTTTCTTTATGATCCCACGCTTACACCTAACGAACAAAAATACGGGCTTCTATTGATTACCTTTACAATGATGAAAATTCAGTCAATACAATTTTATATATAGCAGTCATTATGATCACAACGATATATTTCAAATGATTAATCCTTGAACTGGAGTAGTCTAACAAATTTTCAACTTAGAACAATCTTTTAAATGCATGTGTGCACATTAGGACGCATAAAACCTATATTTCATCATGGCTGGGCCATTTATTTCAATGGCTACCTACAAAAACGAGCTAGTATATATCCATTATCAATTGTCAACAACCATGACCTAGAAACTAAGATAATTGCTAATCATATATGCCTTGGAGACTAGTGAACTATGCATTATAATTCAACCATGTGTCTATTTGATAATGGGAAATTATATATTAAAAGGTTGATTCATCCACACGTAGTGATGATAAAAAAGCGTCTTATATGGTTGTGTATTCATCAAAATCTCTTTATAATGATAGTAAGAAAAAGAAAGAAAAAAGCGTTTTGCTTTACGGCTAAACACACAATCAAACTCTAAAATGACGTATATAAGTCATATCTGAAAGCAACAATGGTCATCTTAGAGTTTGATACGAATGTCATAGTGCCCAAGACTCAAGAGTGATCAACTAAAATGTCGACAGAGCTTCTTCCATTTATTATTGAGGGAAATATAGAAATGAGCAAATGTAAAGTCACTCTTTACAAGATGTGTGTATAATTTTAGATGTAAATAGAGCAGTTCGAAGAGGAGAGAAAAAAAAACAAAGCAAAACCTTCATTGCCGTAATGATTCGGAATCCGAGCGGAGAAAAAGCTTTAGCCGCGAGCAAAACGAGCCTGAATCCTCCTCTGGATTTTGGCCCGACAAGACGGACAATCCTCCATGGCTTCCTTCTCATGAAGCTGGTTGCATTTAGAGCAAAGAACCTGATNTTTAATAATTTACTTTATCATGAAAATAAATATAGTACATTGGATAATCTATTAGTAATTTTACTTTTCAATAAAAATTATAATATATATATTTGTTATGAAATTTGTTAAATCATATTTTATTAAATTCTCCGGTATCTCTCCTATCCTCTCTTCATCCAATATTGAAGAATTGGTTTGATTCCAATATTGAAGAATTTGTTTGATGAATAAAATAAATTTATTATGGTTGGCAACTTGTCATGCACACATATGCATTATAAAATTTTTTTTTTAAGATTTTAAATGACTTCGTAAAACAAATCACGAGAGTGTTACTTAAAAACAAAACTGTAGAGATTTATTTTTATTTTTACTTCTACTTCTTATTTTTTATCCGGCTACATTTTATTTTATTTCTAATCTCAAATTCTCAATATACAATGAGACTATATATGAGTATGATATAAACTTTTTATTTATTTAAAAAAAGAATAAGAGATAAAAATGGTATAACGTATTTACTATCCTATTGGATAATATATTATTATTTTATATAAAAGTATAATATATATTTGTTGTAAAAAATTTGTAATCATATTTTATGAAATTTATTATGAATATATGTAAAAAAAAATTGAAATTTGAATTTGTTATGAATATATTATGAATTTGTAAAAATTTATTATGAATATAGTAATTATTATTTTTTGTTAATTTAAATTTGTTATTTTAATATTATAATCTAGTGTATTTATGTTTTAATTTTATAATTTTTAATTTTAACTCAACCAATCAAAACATTTCGTTTATTTTAAGAAACTTGACATGTCACATTTACATGTCATCTTTGAAATATACTAACTTTAATTGTGGAAGTGACAAATCAGATTTTTTAACTAAAGTGACTTCTCAAATAATATGTAGTAGGATAGGATATTTTTTTATCATTTTTTCTCATTCTTTACTATATAAAAAATTATAGAACAAATGTATTCTTTATAAGTAACAAGAAATTTTTATTCATTTCCTTTTCATTCCCATTCATTCTTTTTATTTTGTTTTTTTCAATTTTTCCTTTTTATTCCTATTTTTTTAGTGGTCACCCTAAAAAAAAAAAATTGTATCATAGAAATAAAATTTGTTTTCTTCTTAGATTGGATTTTAGTTTAGATCTAGTATCATAGAAATAAAACTTGTTTTTTCTTCATCCTTAGCTTATTAAATTTATAGGTAACAAAATTTGGTTTTTATTAAATATCATATGGTATTGCATTGAATTATATTATATAAGTGGAACTCTACTCGTGTAAAGGAAGCCATTCAAGCCAGAGAAAATTCCAAGTGATCAAAGCCAAAGGATAAAATGTTATTAGTCTCCAAAACTATGACCCCACTAATAGAGAATTTGCACACCTGTTTTGTTGTGTGTTTGTATCCTCTCAGTCGTCATGATCACATTGCACCGATGTGCTCACCAAATTTTATAAAGAAAACAAAAATTAAAAAAACAAAAACTAAGAGATCTTTGATGATGATGATGTTGATGTCGATGAGGATGATGATGGTTGATAGAGAGCTAATTAGATGAATGTTAGTGATGCTCTATGACTAGTCATTTTCACTTTATCTACTGCATGTTTTTTCTTTATGATCCCACGCTTACACCTAACGAACAAAAATACGGGCTTCTATTGATTACCTTTACAATGATGAAAATTCAGTCAATACAATTTTATATATAGCAGTCATTATGATCACAACGATATATTTCAAATGATTAATCCTTGAACTGGAGTAGTCTAACAAATTTTCAACTTAGAACAATCTTTTAAATGCATGTGTGCACATTAGGACGCATAAAACCTATATTTCATCATGGCTGGGCCATTTATTTCAATGGCTACCTACAAAAACGAGCTAGTATATATCCATTATCAATTGTCAACAACCATGACCTAGAAACTAAGATAATTGCTAATCATATATGCCTTGGAGACTAGTGAACTATGCATTATAATTCAACCATGTGTCTATTTGATAATGGGAAATTATATATTAAAAGGTTGATTCATCCACACGTAGTGATGATAAAAAAGCGTCTTATATGGTTGTGTATTCATCAAAATCTCTTTATAATGATAGTAAGAAAAAGAAAGAAAAAAGCGTTTTGCTTTACGGCTAAACACACAATCAAACTCTAAAATGACGTATATAAGTCATATCTGAAAGCAACAATGGTCATCTTAGAGTTTGATACGAATGTCATAGTGCCCAAGACTCAAGAGTGATCAACTAAAATGTCGACAGAGCTTCTTCCATTTATTATTGAGGGAAATATAGAAATGAGCAAATGTAAAGTCACTCTTTACAAGATGTGTGTATAATTTTAGATGTAAATAGAGCAGTTCGAAGAGGAGAGAAAAAAAAACAAAGCAAAACCTTCATTGCCGTAATGATTCGGAATCCGAGCGGAGAAAAAGCTTTAGCCGCGAGCAAAACGAGCCTGAATCCTCCTCTGGATTTTGGCCCGACAAGACGGACAATCCTCCATNTGAGTCACTGGATCTTGGAGGATTGCACTCAGCACCCGGAGACCCCGACGCTTTACTCGGATTGAAACCTGAAGAGCCCTCCAATCCATCTCCTTCCACCTCAAATGCTTGCAAAACATTCAAGTCACACATCAACAGCCTCCACATTGCTTCGACTGTTGAAAGCGATGGCCTAACCTCCCTGACAAGACTGATCTTCTCTACCAACGTGTACGCAACAAGCTGTTGTAAATCCTCAAACACATAGTCTCTCAAACCAGAAACTTTCTTCCCACTCTTGAGAAAGCTCAAGGTATCATTGACAATGTTTGAGACGAGATCGTTTCCACCGCAGTAGAGCCTGCTGCCCGAAATAGCTTTGAGAACAACATCCTCTCTGTACCCACAATCCACAATCTGTTTCATTGCACTACGGAAGAGGGTGAGCAGATTCGATGACAACAGTTCTTCGAGATGACAGGCGAACGGATCATCCCATCCGACGGATTCAGACTCTTCCGCTTTAAGCTGCCCGATCGAGTCATTGTCACACAAAGGAGGGTTTTGAGATTTCAATGAATGCAGCTCATATCGAGGGAATTCAGTCAAGGAAGCAGCGTTCTGTTGACAAGGATCAGCTAACTTTCTCTTGTTCTTCCTTCCTTTCTCCTGTGGTGGTGACACTGAAGAAGTTCCCACTCTGCCACCATTGACAGCAGCACCACACTCCTTCATTTCTTCTCGCTTCTTAACCATTACGCGATGATTCCCTGAGATTAAACAAAAAAAAACGACTGCGTTCACAAATCGTAATCCCCCTTGACGGATTCAATAATAAACAAAGAAGGTAGAAACGTGGATTGGAGAAGCTTTGAAAGATTCAAAATTTTCGATAGCACCAATACAATCGGCCAAAAGTCCCAAAACTAATTAAATCCCAGACGAAATCAAAACGCAATTCCCCAACGGAAACACGTAGAGAATGAATTCTCCTGGAATCTAAAAAGGTAATTAGCAGCAGCTTAATCGAAATGCAATTTGAGAAGTACATCGAATCGGGATAAAATCAATCTCCTGATCGTTCAACCAAAAACACAAAAAAAAACAAACACGGAAGCGTAAACTGACCGGCAGCGGCTGACGGTGGAAAAGAAACCGCGGGAAAAAGACGATCGGAAGAGAATCGAGGAGAGAGAGAGGGATCGATAGATATTGTTATATAAGAGTGTTGGAGAGAGAGAGGCACTGTGAGAAGAAAGCAAGTGCGTGGCTAGAACAAGGAGGAGCCGAACAAAATTGATCGTGTGAGCTTCCTTTCTTTGTGACAAGAGGAGAGGGTTGGTGCTGGAAACTCAATATTACTGATTTGCCCCTGAGGGTATTTAAGTCAATTACGAGTAGAAAAACATTACATTGCTCTGCTATCAACATGGACAAAGAATCTCGATACAAGGATGTGAGAGATCTCATCTCATCAACAGAGAATCTGTTCGTATTCAAAGCAATCATATTCTTTCCTGATCCATCAAGACACAAACTTTTACTTCAATTCTTTTGTCTGCATTCGGAGCTTTTTGATTAAAACTGATTTTTATTAAAACTCCGGTTTCACGCAAACTCATCGTCGTCGTCATCTTCTTCCTCGTACTCAGAATCAGATTCTTCTCTTTCAGGTCGCATCAATGTACTCATGTCAAAAGAAGACGGATCAGATTCTACCTCCTCTATATCTATTGTGTCGTAGCTCATTCTCTGTTCGAACTTCTCGTCTGAACAGTTAAGCATCCAAGCCAACGAACATTTGATTCCCTTCTTGGATATCTTCTTGTGCCTAGGCTTTACTGTAGACTCAAGCCCATAGGTAAAGAACGCGGGGAAATCCACCAGATCTTGAAGAGGTCTTCTCATTTCCTTTTGGAAGTATTCAAAGCTAAGTTTCATTATTCCCAGGTTCAAAGCCAGAACCTGAGGACACCCGATCACCATCTCCCTCGTTTGATCTATCGAAAATCCGCACTCCTTAAGGAAAGCAGTATGCTTTAGCACAGGTGACTCACTGAGGCTAACAAACTGCGGCATTCTCTCCACCAAAGAGCCGAGATCCTCTGGGTTTAGATCAATGGCTGAACAAAGTAGCTTCCTTTGCGCTTCAAGCTTAGGTTTGAGGTCGATTCCTATGATTTCAGGATACTGTGCAATTATAGAAGGAAGAGATGTTTCTCTGACATTGAAATCTTGCAGGGTCTGCACGTTTCGTTTCACCGTATCGTCCAGTTCGAACCCGAGAATGTGAGGCCGCTTCTCAATCAACCTAGCTACAGCCAGTTTCGGAATACCAAGACCCTCGAGATACTCCACGAGAGGCTTGATGATTCGAGCTACACGCATTCCCAAAATCTCGGGGTATCGAGTCAAAATACCTCCAATCTCCCTCCTAGCTACACCTATACCAACCAAATAAGCGACCGATGTGCTCATAGTCCCTTCCAGCTTAAACCCCAAAACTTCTGGATACCTCTCAAGCACCCGAGGTACATCGCTCGGTTTAATATCAAGTCCCTGGAGATACTTGACAACCGGTGCAAGATCTATAACAACACTAGAGTGAAGAACCTGAGGGTATCTTCTCAGAAACTCAGTGAATGTCGATTTCCTCACGCCTAGTTTCCCGAGATAATCTAGCACAGGGACCATGTTCTTCTTCACGCTACAGCCAAGAACGAGAGGGTAATTGTTGATATCTTCGATGGTAAGACCTAGCTTGTGAAGAAAATCCACACGCTCCTTCATGACATCAGCTGTTACAGGGAGTTCAAGCCCATCAAGCTCATCAGGAACAATCCCAATCCCACGCAAGAACTCATAAACCCTAGCACGATTTTCAGCTTTCTCCTTGTTCATCTCTAACAAACTCGGACGACTATACAAGGACTGAGAATCTCTCCCCTTATCCTTATCCCTTCCCGAAGAAGAACGAGACCTTTCCCTTTTCGGTGAATCAACAGAACGCGAAGAAAATCTCCGATTAGCGATGGCGCATTGAACTCTTAGACCAATTCCAGGTCTCTTACTGTGGTTGCACAAGTTGCCATAAGCGGAGTCGGAGAGTGACCGAGATCTAACGGAGAAAAACGATGGCGGCACAAAGTGAACTAGTAAAAACCCAGGCTTCGTGAAGCCGCTACAGAACCTAATCTTCATTCTTTTCCGCGATTTTGCACCTGCAAAAACGGAAGAACAAAATTGACGATTATCAACCTGAAAATCATATCAATTCGGAGTAACCCAGAAACCTATACGGTATAAATTACTCAGAAAACTTCGTAGAAGTACTAAAATTCAAACAATTCCCCCAGAAAGTCATTATTCACTTTCAGTGGTAGTAACAGCAACTAACAGAAGCCTAATTAAAAGCAAACCGTAGAAACTATGAATCTGAAAGGAAGAAGAAGAAGTGGATCAGCGTGTGACTGAATTTGACAGTGAAATCTCACCGGAGATGAGGGAAGATAATCGGAGAAGACGAGGGTTTTAGAGGAGCGGGTAAGGTTTTTCTCACAGGAGAAAAATAATCCTCATCGCAACAAGTCACTCTCTCTCTCTCTCTCTCTCTCTTAGAAATGTTTTATCCGATTTAATAACGCTCTGCCCCCATATTTTCTTATAGTTTACTTATCGCCCCATATTATCTGAAAGATTATAATTAACCCATATGTCCACGGTTACTTTTCTTAGATAGTAATCGTTTAAAAAAATCTATAACTGTTTTAAACAAATTTGACATTTTCTTCGTCTCCGACACTGGATTATCGAAGATGAACGATAGTAATTTCCGTGTATATTACTGATAATAGTGGAGAGGCTTTATGTAGAAATAGATTAAGATACGGGGGCCTATTTCGAAGTATCTTAGTCTTCAAATAGTTCGGAGAGCCGACCTGTAAAGGTAAAATTGTTAGTCGAAGCATCGAGATGATGATCGTAGTTGGTTCCTCTTCGTCATTTCCGATCGCCGCCGTAGTCTCCGTCGCGCTTCTTCTGTTCTACTTCTCTGAAGATACCCAAGGAGCTCCTTGCCCGATCAATGGTGAGTCTCGCGTTTTTCTTCCCTACTCGCCGTAAGATTGCTTCGATTTACGACCTAGGAGATTATGCTCTGAATGCAGATTTGCTCTTGTTTATCTTTGCATCAGGTCCATTAGAATGATAGAATCTAATGTCTTACTTAGGTATGAAATCGTTTTTCTGGATGCCCTATTAGAATAAAATGGGCCAAGATGTGCTGAACTTGCGATTTAAGTGTTTCCGAATGCTTTATAGTGAAATTTAGTTGCTGATATGGTACAGATTCTGCTGCAACTTCATCGATCTGTAGCTTTAGAGAAATTCTGATTGTTATTACTGGCTCTTGGCTCTTGAATGGTGANTGCTGATATAGTACAGATTCTGCTGCAACTTCATCGATCTGTAGCTTTAGAGAAATTCTGATTGTTATTACTGGCTCTTGACACTTGAATGGTGAATCCAGGCATGCCAATCGTGAGGAATATTAGTGACCTTCCTCAGGATAACTATGGAAGACCAGGTCTTTCCCACATGACTGTTGCTGGGTCAGTATTGCACGGGATGAAAGAGGTAATGTTAGCGGTTTTAAAACTCTGTCCATATGTATCCGCTCGTCTCTTATCTGTGTTTCATGAATCTTTAACCAAACACCCATTTTTCCTTTTGTTGTTGTTCTTTCATGGTTGGAATCCGTGTTGATGGAGATTTTGCTAAACCCTTTAAACACTAGATAACAGCACCACCGGTTCGTTTCGGTTTTTCAGGTTGAAATATGGCTTCAAACGTTTGCTCCAGGCTCAGAGACACCGATTCACAGGCACTCTTGTGAAGAGGTTTTTGTTGTCCTAAAGGGCAGTGGTACTCTGTATCTCGCTGAAACTCATGGAAATTTCCCTGGGAAACCAATTGAATTTCCAATCTTTGCTAACAGTACGCTTCATATTCCAATCAATGATGCTCATCAGGTATGTCTTCGACCTCCCAAATCGTTTCAGTTGATTCTGCTCCTGCATTAAAGTCTTAGACTTTGAAATCCCAAGTTTGTTAGAGATTCCATAGATTGTAATCTTGATTAAGTGCATAAAAACTTCATGCAAGGCTCTTAACCAATTCAAATATCCAATTCCGCATGCACAGATGTTACTTTAGTAACATTGAACAAATCAGAGCAACCCATATCTTTTGCTTAAGATTGCTTGAGAGTGTTAGATTTGCTGCATGCCATTAGAACACCGAGTATCAATCTATATCCATATAAAACAGAGAAAGATGGCTTTTTCTTCAAATGAAACTAGCTCACAACCATCATCTATTACGGTTCGTGCAGGTCAAGAACACTGGTAATGAGGACCTGCAGGTGTTGGTTATTATATCTCGGCCGCCTGTCAAAGTGTATGTAACATCTGTTTCCAAGAATTTGCTTATAGATATTATATGTCTCTGTGTCTTTTTACTAATCATCATATGGAAATTGCTTCTTCTTTTTTTTAACAGCTTCACCTACGATGACTGGTTTATGCCACACACTGCTGCGAGGTTGAAGTTCCCTTACTATTGGGATGAGCAATGCGTACAGGAATCGCAAAAAGACGAGCTTTAAAGCAAAGTCCGAGGGCAAAATCGCGAGCGCGATCTTTAAATAGTAAAATCATAGGTTAGTTTTTTTTGTGTGACAGTTGACGCTATGGTAAAGTAAATGAATGTCCCAATCTTTGAAACTCTCAAGTCTTGTTGGTTTTGAACATATGTAACTGAGCACATCTTTGATGGCAATTGCGGTTGAAATAAATATATAGAGAGCCTCTCACGGGAATATGGCAAGATCATCACTCTCAGCTTCTGCGGCGGTTCGTTGCTGCTGCTCACAGGCAAATCTTGATCGTTGATCCTCTGTTCTGTTGAGTTTGACGGTTGAGATCGCTCCGTTTCAAACCCTTGATTATTGTTGATCATCTCTTCAGTTGCCACAGGCCAATAGCTTTGAATGTTGCTGAAATTTTCAGTTGCCAAATGCTGATCCTCACCGCAAATGATACCTCCCATTGAGTTTGAGTGTGCTGAAGAAGATTGCTCGATTTGGTGAAGCGCTTGATCTTCCATCACAGTCCAATCTTGAAGTTTACTCATCTCTTCGGTTGTCAAAGTGTAATCTTGATTGCCAAGGAACTCTTCAAGTGAGTTTGACGGTGGTAGAGATTGCTCAGTTTGATGAAGCACTTGACCATCGTTGCTCCTCGCCATCACAGTCGAATCTTGATTGGTAATGATACTCTCAGGTGAATCTTGAATGTTTGAGATCCCTTGGGTTGAGTTTGACGGTGCTGAAGATTGCTCTGTTTGACGAAGCACTTGACTGATGTTGTGATTAGGTCTATGGGAGCGAGAGGATAGCTTGAGACGAGATTCGTGGACGATCCCGCATTGCTGCAGAGTGAGATGGTATCGAAGAAGAATCCTGCCTTGGAAGACAATCATTTGTTTGGAAACAGGGATACCTTGAGACGTTTCGACCTTTTGTTTCATCTGTAACACTGTATCCGAGGAATCTACTTCAATGGAGAACAATGGTGCGCTTATGAAATTCTCGAAGAAAATCTCCATAATTGTATCAATGGGTGAACTGGGAGACTGGTGAACAAGATGAAGAAGAGAGTCAAGAGAGAGAGAGAAGAGAGTCAAGTGGTGATGATTTGTAACGAAAGTTTTCTCGTAAACTGGTTTTAGATCCTCACTTTCTTCACGAATCAAAATGAACCTCGTTTGGGCCTGGCCCATTATTTACCTTCTTTGTTACGTATTTAATCAAGTCGAAAACTCTCGACCGTCAATATCTCTTCTTGCTAAAATGATCCAACGGTAATGTAAGTATCCCCTAATACGATACAATATGTTTTAAAACGGTTAAAACGCACCGTTTTAAAAAAAAAATAGATCCGACTCAATAACCCGAGATTTTGACCCGTCTCTGCTCTTCCCCAATTCAAAAGCTGTTACTTATGCAAAGACACAACCATAAGCCATCATGATTGAGATTCTGCTTTGGCCTCGAAACTCTTTTTTTGACCTGTCATAGGAGCAATCTCCAGTACCGTCATTCTCTACTTTGGCCTCGCTGTTATCTTGGTCGTAGATTGTGATTCTACTAAACTATCAGTCGTAGATTGGTTGCTTTGTTTGATATGTATGTGATCTTCTCTTTTCCTTCTCTCATAGATATGATTTTACAATGTTGCCGCTTGATCTCTAAATTGTTCTTTTGGCAAAGTTTGAAAGTTGCATCCTCCATTCAATCTTGCAACTCTGATTGAGAGAAACGGGTACTCAAGCTAACCTTGTTTGCCAACAAAGATTTGACATTTGAGGCAAAACATTTGATCGTTATACTTGTTCCTGTAATACCAGATCATAGAGGAGTTTCAAAAATGTCATTAGACTACCTTATGGAACACAGAGGTTAAAAATGAAGATTGATCAATGCTTTTTACCGGAGGTAATTCAACAACAGGACAAGTCTCTCTTCTTTCAGCTCATATCGGTAATTACAAGATTTAAGCATATTTGCAGAAAAAGCTGTGAAACCAAAAAAGCAAACTTTGAACAATTACCTCCGGTAAAAAGCATTGATCAATCTTCATTTTTAACCTCTGTGTTCCAGAAGGTAGTCTAATGACAGGACAAGTCTCTCTTCTTTCAGCTCATATCGGTAATTACAAGATTTAAGCATATTTGCAGAAAAAGCTGTGAAACCAAAAAAGCAAACTTTGAACAAAGCAAGAAAACTTGAAGAAAGACTGAGAAGCTACAAGGAAAAGAGGAGACAGCACAGAGTTAAGCTCTCGATCTTGTGTCTGTAGAGCCGTCAAGGCCTCATGTCATAGTATACGTTCCGGGAAAAATCTCAATTGTATCACCGTGAGCAACACGGTTCCGCTTGAATGACTTATCAAGGCTCAACACTCTCTGTCCCTCTTTGTGTAAAAGGGTTTACCCTTCTTCAGGCAGATATAACTGATCACTCTGTTGAATCTTCTCCAGCTCTTTCTTCAGTTCTACAACGTTCTCACTCGCGTTCACCTCCACCGGAAACGTCCTCATAGGTTTATCCTCACGGGAATATGACAATATCATTATTCTCAGATTCTGCGGCGGTTTGTTGCTGCTCCTCACAGGCGAGTCTGGAATGTCAATGACCACATGATGATTGCTGCTTCCAGGCAGATCTTGATCGTTGATCCTCTGTTCTGTTGAGATTGACGGTACCGGCCATTGCTCAGTTTGAAGCACTTGATTCCTGCTCCCTGAAAAATCTTGAACGTTGATCCTCTGTTCCGTTGAGAGTGACGGTACTGGAGATTGCTCTGTTTGAAAACCTTGATTCACGTAGCTAATCCCAGGCCAGTAAGTTTGATTGTTTGTGAAATGTTGTGTTGACAAAGGCTGATCCTCACGTCCGTACATGAAATCTCCACTTAAGTTCGACGGAGGAGATGGTTCCATTTGAAGCCAATCTTGATGTTCGTTGTTTCTCCTCGACGAATCTTGAATATTAACGTTTCCTTGGGTTGTCGCGGGCCAGTGTTCGCCGCAAAGAAACTCTTCAATCGACTTTGACGGTAGTTGAGATCGATCAGTTTGATGACGCACTTGATCATCGTTGCTCCTCGCCATCACAGCCGAATCTTGATTGGTAATGATCCTTTCAGGCGAATCTTGAATGTTGAAGATCCCTTGGGCTGAGTTTGACGGTACTGAGGATTGCTCTGTTTGATGAAGCACTTGACTGATGTTGTGATTAGGTCCATGGGAACGAGGGAAGAAGAACACGAGACGAGATTTCCGGACGATCTTACATTGCTGGAGAGTGAGATGGTCTTGAAGAAGAAGCTTGCCTTTGAAGTAAATGGTTTGTTTGGAAACAGCGATACGGTGAGACGTTTCGATCTTTTGTTTCATCTTCAACACTGTATCCGAGGACTCTACTTCAATGGAGAATAATGCTACGCCTACGTGATTATCGAAGAAAATCTCCATAACTGTATCAATGGTGGAGACTGGTGAAGAAAAAGAAGAGAGTCAAGAGAGAGAGAGAGATGAGAGAGGAAGTGATGATTTGTAAAACGGGAAAAATGCCAAATAATACTCAAACTATTTCATTCTGGCCAATATATACCTCAACTAACGACCTGACCAAAAAATGCCTCAACTACGGTTGACTTTTTCAAAAATATGTTAACTTTGCCAAATTAGCACACTGTTAACTCAACTAACGAAATCATTAGATGCCGTTTACTGTTAGCCGTTTAATTGAAACGACGTCGTTTTGGACAGAACGAAACGACGTCGTTTTGTTTAATTTTTTAAAAAAAACACGACAAGCTTTGCTCGAACTCGGGTTTGGAGGAAATGAGAGGCGTTCTCTTACCACTGAGCCAGCGGCATATATTGGTATATCATCAAAAGTTATAAGATATATTAAGTTATTTTTCTTGTTTCATTATTTAAGAAAATAAGTTTTTTTATGTTTTTCATTTAAATTAAAGAAATTGTATGAATCAATTACAAATACTAAAAGGAAACCAAAAATTAGTTTTTAAAAATAGAAAAAAATAAGTTCTTTTTCAATTACTAATACCAAAAAAAAAGTCAATTTATTTATTAAAAGGAAAATAATAAGAACTTATTTTTCTTTTCTATTTTTCTTTTGGTATTAGTGATTGGGAATTAGTAATTTATTTTTCTTTTGGTATTAGTAGTTGAAAAAGAACTTATTTTATTTTCTATTTTTAAAACTAATTTTTGGTTTCCTTTTAGTATTTGTAATTGATTCATACAATTTCTTTAATTTAAATGAAAAACATAAAAAAACTTATTTTCTTAAATAATGAAACAAGAAAAATAACTTAATATATCTTATAACTTTTGATGATATACCAATATATGCCGCTGGCTCAGTGGTAAGAGAACGCCTCTCATTTCCTCCAAACCCGAGTTCGAGCAAAGCTTGTCGTGTTTTTTTTAAAAAATTAAACAAAACGACGTCGTTTCGTTCTGTCCAAAACGACGTCGTTTCAATTAAACGGCTAACAGTAAACGGCATCTAATGATTTCGTTAGTTGAGTTAACAGTGTGCTAATTTGGCAAAGTTAACATATTTTTGAAAAAGTCAACCGTAGTTGAGGCATTTTTTGGTCAGGTCGTTAGTTGAGGTATATATTGGCCAGAATGAAATAGTTTGAGTATTATTTGGCATTTTTCCCTTTGTAAAACTGGTTTTAAATCTCTTTCTTAACGAATCAAAGTGGACCTTGTTTGGGCCTGGCCCATATGTATTAAGTTGAAGAATCTCAACCGTCAATCTCTCTTCTTGCTAAAATGATCCAACGGTAACGTAAGTATTCCTTCTTGTATGTGCTTATCAAAACAGCCGCGAAAACGCAGCGTCTAATTTAGATCCGGCCGATTATGACCCGAAAAATTGACCCGCTTCGTCTTCTTCCCCAATTTCACAATTCGGGTTCGACTCTAAACTCTGTAGCTTGATTCTCCGTCGTTTTTCTTCGATTTGGGTTTTTACTGCCGTTGCGAACCAATGGAAACTTGTTATTGAAGTTTCCGATCCTGCCTCGTTAGCCAAAGAAAAATTAATCTACTTTTGGATTCAAATCAGAAGTTTCTCGTTTAATCGGACGTTGAGAGAATCAAGTGGGGAACCAAAAACTGTTACTTTTGCATAAACACAACCATAAGCCACCATGATTGTTTGAGATTCTGCTTTGGCCTCGCTGTTTCCTTCTCTCAAATATATGTGTTGATATGTATTGCCATTTGATATTTCATGAGATCTCTAAATTGTTCTTTTGGCAAAGTTTGAAAGTTGCATCCTTCATTAACACCACTCAGACACCAAATGTGTTTTCCAGCTTTTGTGCTACTGGGTTTCCAAATTGTAACTTCTACGTCTGTCTGAGAATATTGGTCTGTGTAGTTTTAGGCATTCAATCTTGCAACTCGGAGTGAGATAAACGAGTACTCAAGCTAACATTTTTGCCAACAAAGATTTGACATTTTGAGGCAAAACATTTTATCCTTATACTTGTTCCTGTAATACCAGATCATTGAGGAACACAGAGATTAAAATGAAGCTTGATCACTGCTTTTTTACAGGAGGTAATTCATCAACAACAACAAGTCTCTCTTCTTTCAGCTCATATCGGTACTTACAAGTTTAAGCATATTTTCAGGAAAGCTGTGAAACGAAAAAAAAGAAGCAAACTTTAAACAAAGAAAGAAAACTTTGAAGAAAGACAGAAAAGCTATAAGGAAAAGAGGAGACTACACAGAGTTGAGTTCTCGATCTTGTGTCTGTAGAGCCGCCATGGCCTCATTTCTTAGTATACGATCCGGGAAAAATCTCAATTGTGTCACCGTGAGCAACACTGTTCCACCGGAATGACTGATCAAAGTCCAACACTCTCTGTCCCTGTTCGTGTATAAAGATATACCCTTCTTCAGGCAGCTTGAACTGATACATCTGTTGAACCTTCTCCAGCTTTTTCTTCAGTTCTTCAACGTTCTCACTCGCGTTCACCTCCATCGGAAACTTCCTCACAGGTTTACCCTCACGGGAATATGGCAACATCATCACTCTCAGCTTCTGTGGAGGTTTTCTGGCCGTCCTCGCCCTCACAGGAGACTCCGGAACGTTAACGACCTCTTTGATCTCCGGAGATTTCTCGGTTTGAAGCACTTGATTGCTGCTCACAGGCAAATCTTGAACGTTGCTGATCCTCTGTTCTGTTGAGCTTGACGGTCCTGGCCATTTCTCGGTTTGAAACCCTTGATTCACGTAGCTAATCCCAGGAAAATCTTGAACGTTGCTGATCCTCTGTTCTGTTGAGATTGACGGTACTGGAGATTGCTCTGTTTGAAACCCTTGATTCACGTAGCTAATCCCAGGAAAATCTTGAACGTTGCTGATCCTCTGTTCTGTTGAGATTGACGGTACTGGAGATCGCTCTGTTTGAAACCATTGATTGCTGCTCACAGGCAAATCTTGAGTGTTGATCCTCTGTTCCGTTGAGATTGACGGTACTGGAGATTGCTCTGTTTGAAACCCCTGATTCACGTTGCTAAACCCAGGCCAGTAAGTTTGAATGTTTGTGAAATGTTGTGCTGACAAAGGCTGATCCTCACCGAACATGAAGTCTCCAACAAAGTTCGACGGAGGAGATGGCTCCATTTGAAGCCAGTCTTGATATTCGTTGTTTCCCCTCGACGAATCTTGAATATTAACGTTTCCTTCGGTTGTCACAGGCCAGTCCTCGCTGTGAAGGAACTCTTCAATCGAATTTGACGATACCAGAGATTGCTCTGTTTGATGACGCACTTGATCGTCGTTGCTCCTTGCTATCGAAGACCAATCGTAATTAAGGAACTCGTCAACTGAATCTGACGGTACTGAAGATTGCTCCGTTTGTTGAAACACTTGATCGTTTTTGCTCGAATCTTGATTCTTTTCGGGCCAATCTTCAATGTTGCTGATATCTTCAATCGGCTTTGAAGGAACTGGAGATTGCTCTGTTTGCTGAGGCACTTGATAGTTGTTTTCATTGGGGAAGAAGATGTAGAGGCGAGATTTGTTGGAGATATCATACTGTTGGGCTAAGAGGTCGTCTCGAGAAAGATGATTGCCTTGGAAGAAAACGATTTGTTCGGAAATAGGGATACCTTGAGACTTCTCGATCTTCTTTTTGATATCTAACAATGTATCCCAAGAATCCACTTCAATGGAGAACGTTGACCCACTCTGAGTCTCGACGAACACCTCCATAACTGTATCAACGGTGTTTTCAAGATCAACAGAGACTGACAAAGAAGGAGAGTGAAAGAGAGAGAGAGAGGAGAAAGTGATGATGATGATCTGTAACGAAAGATTTTCTCGTAATCACGTATCAAATGAGTTTTTGTTTGGGCCTGGCCCATATTTACCTTATGAGTTACGGCGTTTCTTAAGTTAATGAAACGCAGCGTTTAAAGTTTCTTAGACCCGACCCATTAGCCAGAAATTTTGACCCGCCTCTGTTCTTGCCCAATTTCAAATTCGCGTATTGATGATTCTGAAGTCTCTCTCTCTCTAGCTTGAATCATTTTTCTCAGGCGCTATCAATTCATCGTCGTTTTTTTTCCAATTTTGCCATTTTCTGTGGTTGTTCTGGCTCGTTAGATAGAGAACATTGATCTAGAAACCATAATTTTCTCGTTAAATCCAGGGTCGAGAGAAAGAATCAAATTGAAATATATATATATATATATAAAAAAAAGAAACATCTTCCTCATCTCCGATCACGTTTGATCTCCAGATGCAAAAAGATGTGAGCGGCGAGAGAAGAGACACTCCTTCTCGGGAAGGGAAGAGCATTGTTCAAGACCTTTGCCAATGTCTTCATTGCTATCGTCGGGGCCGGTGTTCTGGGTCTGCCCTACGCCTTCAAGCGAACCGGATGGCTCTTTTGCGTCGCCGCTTTGATCAACCACTCCATGATGCTTCTCGTTCACATCCGCCGCAAGCTCGGTGTCGCCAATATCGCCTCTTTCGGGGACCTTGGATTCGCCGTCTGTGGCCCACTTGGGAGGTTCGTCGTTGGCATTCTTATAATTCTGTCTCAGGCTGGCTTCTGCGTCGGGTATCTCATCTTTATCGGCACTACTTTAGCTAACCTCTCCCAAAACATGATGAGCACGGGGCATCATCTAACATTTGGGGATGCTTCCCGTTTCATCTCATGGTCTTTAAAGACGAAATAGGGTGGAAGCAACGTGCTTTTGACGCCGGGATGGTCCTGCTGGGACTCGTTCTTGCTGTCTCAGGTACTTGGAGTTCCCTCAGCGAGATCTTCAGCTGAAAGCAGAGTCGGTGTATTACTGTAGGTAGGTGAAAGAGATTGGACCATATGCATACTGTTTATTTTCTGCCCATTTTGGCTCTTCTTTTGTTGGAATCTTTTCAATGAATATTTAGTCAAAGTGTGCCATTTTAGTTACAATTACAGGGGCACAGTATGCTGCCATTGTTTTTCATACTTTTTACAGTGTTATTGTGGAGGTAATATTTTTACTTGCTCCAATCAGAGTCTAATATTATCCTTGGGTTGTTCCTCATCGTGTGTGTATCCGTAGGAGTATCTTAACCCTCTCGGCTTTTAATTTAATTCTTCAGGTGAAGAATATAGTTGACTCACCAGATATTGTTTCATCAACATTACCAAAGCCTTCGAGTTCCACCTCGATGTATGATCTTCCATCACATTCGCTTCCTCCTAGATCAACCCCATCTCGAGGCTCACCTGGTCAGCAGTTGTTCAGTCAGGTTTCTGATAGTCAAGCTTTGGGACTGAAATATCCCAATAATTTCGTCCTCTGTGCTTTCGACCTGTAGCAATGACACTGCCACCGGGTCTCATAATGCTTCTTCTGAAGGTGGCTGGTCCATGAACGCCGTTTGCGAGCTGGTGGCTCAATCTCAGAGGGTTTGATAGCGAGCACTTAGGTTCTGGAAGACGGAGACTAAGTGGGTCTACTAGTAGCAGATTCTCTTGCTCGCTTTCCCTAGATCAGCAGATTTGTGGGAGTTGAAACGAGAGGAGCGGTCGCGGTCCCTCTTTCAGGTCTTAACACGATGTTGTAATCGAGGTTTTTCTTCAAACTTTGTCTCGGTGTTTATGTCACACGGATGCCTAATAAGTTGTAGTTTTGATGCTAAAGTATCAGCAGAGCATCTAAACAAGCCACTGAGAGCAAGTCCAAAAACAGAGCTGATGAGTGTAATGTCGGGTAGCTGCTGTGACAATGCTGAGAAAGCTCAAGAGGTGATAAGCCGATGCTTGGTTAATTTGTCTGAACAAAAATATGAACATTAGTCCTCTCTTATCTGGAATCTCCCTTTAGGTTCTAGTACAGTGATGCGATACATTTCCTGATAGCAGAGCAAGGAATGGAGTCTTTGACTGAAAACGGAAAGCACCAAGAAACCCAGAGAAGAAATCAATGAGGAGGAATCATCTAACTGCAGTAACATCGAAACACAGTTCACAGACCGATGAGAAGGAGAATGGAAACCATGAACATAGCTTCTTTCGCTTAAAAGTGTGATTTGAATATTCATTTATGGAAGCAACTTTGCGCAAAACTGTTGAAGAACAAATCGTGTCCATATGGTGAGGAGAGAATCCTGATCACTTTAAATCATTATCACAATTTATCCTCTATGTTCCGACAAATCCAATATTATAAACACGTTCATGAACAATTCCGAGTTGGGTTCTCCTAGACTTGGATCAAGGTTATGATCATTCCACTTGAGACTCTTTCAACTTATTCTCAAGATCCTTAACCTGCAGGCACCATTTTGGTAACTCTCAATTGTTCTTACGCTCAACAAAACATTATGAGCTGTATGTAAACAATCAATATTGATACTCAAGAAACCTTCTGGTGATAAGCTGCAGAGTCTGATTGGTGTGTCTCCTGTGATAAGCTGGCAGAGTCTGATTGGTGTGTCTCCTTGAGCTTACACTCTAGCAGCTAGAGTCTAGCTCCTTGACCTTTAATAATTGAACAATGGTTTCTGTTTGTGCTGGAGATTGGTACGAGTCTCATCTCTGTCTTTTAAGCTGTGCGTTTTGTTTTTCCGATTCTGGATTTTATTATTTCCCTGCAGACTTGTGTAGGAGTGGTCTCTTCCTTTATTCTTACCCAGAAGAACCGTGTATCTTCTCTTCCAGTTTCTTTATAAATTCATCTTTAGATGGGCTTTCCTGCCTTGCTTTTTAAAAGTTATACATGGAGCAATAAGGCAAAGCTGTGATACAATGCATAAACCACATCCCCTTAGAGCTGAAAGTGACCTATAAATCTACAAGCCAAAGCTTGCTTTTTGTGCAATCACCATTCATCACTCATCAGGTTCTTTGCCTTTACCATTATATTGCCAGACACTATGATTGCAGGAGGTTCTTTTCTGAGTCAAGGCACAATTGAATTTTCTAGTCTTGGATGCTAATAAAGCGGTGGAACTGTAACATTTGTCTACTTTCCACCTATATGTGATCAGTTGCATGACTTTCCATTTTTTTTTTCTTTTTTTTTTGTTTGTCTGTGGCATGTAGCAAACAGGCAATGCTGCTGGATGGAATTAATTGATTGCAAAAAGATACATATCCAATAACACAGATAAGTGTATATGGTGGGTCAGTGGTGATTAATACAGGAGTGGAGAAGAGAGATGGGTTTGGGGAGGCGGTTGGCATTGAGGGTGAAGGAGCAAGTGATCCTTGTATGGAACTTGGAGGTGACGAGCCTGCCCAGAATGTAAGCCCTGGAACTGAGGACGAGAGTGAGATTGAGGGGCAGGGCGAGAGTGTCGAGATGGAGAGAGACACCGCCGTACAGGGGAATCTGATGGCCGTGCACCACCGTGGCTATGCTCCTTCCGCTCTTCCTACCCACCGTGAACTTCTCCATCTCACCGGAGGAGAGGAGGAGGTCGGAGTAGTGGAGGAGGATAGGGGAAGCAGTGACGTGGACGGCGAAGAAGGTGGATGGGTTCCGGTAGAAAATCCTGACCGTCGAATTAAGAGACAGCATGTCAGTGGGCACTCCGCTCAGGTCGTTCCCTGCCTGCACGTTCAAGTTCCTCACCAGCATCCCCTGCAGCAAAGTTGCACACTTTTCTACAATTCACTCTCTTGACACATAATCACATTCCAACCACACTTTGTCTTTTCCATTCACACCGTTTTGTCTACTTGTCACTTTTTTTTTTCCATTACAAAACATTAGTAAAATACTAGTATTAGTTTCATTGTTGGCTTTTTCGAGATTGTTTCTTTTAAGGAGAGTGAAACCGAACACACAGATCCACTAGACGAGTTTGCTCTATTCTTAACTCAGCCCGAGTCACCGAGTGAAGAATTTTTCAGGAAGGAGTTTATGTAATTACCTTTACCGCAACTTTAGGAGGGTAGGATTTGCTGGCACCCCAGAGAATGAGAGAGAAGATTGTGAACAAGAGGAGTAAGGAGAGGAGCAAGCAGGCGTAGAGGCGCACATTCCGAAACGGGTCGTCGTCATCTCCGCCGTTGGTTTCTTCTTCTTCGTATATGGCGCTGCTGTTGATGCATCGGCGGCGTCCGCTTCCTTCGCGGATGGACTTGTAGGAGAGGAGGGCACGGTCGGAGAAGCGAGAGGTGGAGGACTCGCGGGAGTGATGGATGGGCGAGCAGTGGTAGTAATGCGGGTGCGAGGGAGAACCCATCGGGCTGTAACCCGACCCGAACGACATCTTCTCGACGTCGTGGTTGGAAGGGCTCTGTACGTAGTAGAGAGGTCTAGTCGCCGAGCGCGGCGGCCAGATCCCGTCGATGCTAGTGGCCTCGGAGTCAGACTTGGCATGCATGTCTCTCTTTCTTTCTCACCTCTCTTCTCCACGCTCTTTTGTTTGGGACAGGAGTAAGTAAAGCAATAAAGCAGAGATGCTAGTGACGTGTTTGGCTCTGTTTTTGTCCACCACGTCTATGAAACAAAACGCGATACGATAGACGTTAAACGCAAAAAAAAAAATGGTTTGATAGACGTTAAAACGCAACAAAATGGTTTGGAAGAGTGTGTAATAAAAACGAAAGCCATATGTATATATATGGTGGGGTCTTTCGTAACTCTTTTCAAGCAAGTTGGTCCCTTCTCGTTACGCGCGCTTACACGCGTGGCCAAACTCACCGAACGGCTCATGTTTTAAAGATGGTGAAAGGTGAGCCTCACGCTCGAGAATTAGCGAGTGGAAGTTTCTAAGGTGGTAAATGCAGTCAACTGTACTGACATTTAACCCAGAATGTTGTCTTATCACATTATATTTTCCTTGGTCTGGACCCAATCACTTGAGGAATTTTGATAACGAAACAAATTAACATCTTCAATTGTTGAGTTTTTCCAATGAAACAAATAACATTCCAATGAAGGAACGTTACAGAAAAATATGGTTTTCCCGTAGAAAGGAGTTAAGATTAGTAAATGGGGGTGGGGATACAGCTCACCAAATGTGACACAACAAACATATCATATGAGATATTTTATAGAAATCTTTCAAAATCCAATTGAATCATAGCATGAGAGCTTACAGCTGCAACTGAAGGTGAAAGCAAACCATATTCTTAACTAGTGTCCCTATCAATTTCAACCACTCAATTCTCTTTTTTTCCAAACTTCTTATTGGTAATCTTGGGCAGATGATACTGTCTAAGGAACGAAACTTTACAAACATCTTTCGATGGAAGCTGGGCCTTGAGGGAATGTTCAATCATAGGTTTTGCAATGATCTAAACAACCTATATATGAATTATGTTCTTGGTTATGAGAGATGCAAATATATATCTCTATGAGCTATGTAAATTGCTAACGAGATATGCAGTTTGCAGCATATAAGCTGAGCTTATTCTAATTCTTTATTCACTCAGGATCGACATATGTTTGTTTACTACAACAAAGTTCAACTCTAGATACCTATACTTTGTTAACAATCTAAGAAGAGGCTGGGGACATGTTTCACTTGTGATAAAGGAACTAGGATGAGAGAAACAGTTTGTTAGTTTATGACTCACCCCCACAAGGCCTTGTGTATAGGTTCTGGGTATGGATGGATGCATCTTCCACAACGCTTCAGCATGATCATGAGGTATCTGAGGGTTGATTTGGGGGGGTTTTCTTTGGCGATGGTTTTCAGAGATTCATCTTCTCTGCATGCCTAAGTAGCACTGATACGGGTACGGGGACAAAAAACGGAGACGGGAACGGGTACCGAAAACGGCAATATCAAAATTTCTAGAGACGGGGACAGTATGGGTACGGTAGTATATATATATACAAAACTATACATTTAACCTTACATTTGTACTAATCCTTGGTCTTTTAATACCTTTAGATGTTTTCTTACATTTTCTGAATTTACAAATATTACATTAAGTAGTAAAATAATTAAGTAAAAGTTTATAGTTCCATCAATAATACTAGTTTGCAAGTTTTTGGAACTGTATATCACAAGTTCATGTGTATACAAAAGATATAATTAATATTTTTTAGTTTTTTTTATTTATTTTAATACCCCCAAATTGCTGAAACGTCATGGGGACGTTTCCGAACTGTCCCCAAGCCGTCTCCGTCCCCGAAACGTTCCCGGGTACATCAGCCCAATTGGCGTCCCCGTGCTTCATAGCTAGTGCATGCACCGTTTCGTTTTCTCGGTAAGGTAAGGTTCGAATACTTCAGCTTGCGTGGGCTCAACTAGGCCAATTACTAAATTCCAATTATATATGTACTGGGCCGAGACCATTAAAAAAACTAACCTGGCTGGTTTATATTATATCATAAGAGTTTCTACACAAAACAAGCAATGTTGGCAAGCACAACTATGAATGTTAGGAAATCTGAACATCAAGCATGGTAAGAAGCATCAGAACGTTAAAGCAAAAAGGGTGTTACACAAAGTATCATATAGCTTTTGTTTGTATTAAGAGCCACCGGAAACACTTCCATTGAAAATCTCAATAGTATCGTCGTGATCAACACGGTGCCACCGGAATGACCGGTCATCATCCATTACATTCTGTTTGTATATAAAGAAATACCCTTCTTGAGGCAGAGGCAGACATAACTGAAGCGTCTGTTGAATCTTATTCAGCTCTTTCCTCAGCTCTCCGACGTTATCACCCACGTTCACCTCCACCGGAATCTTCCTTGTCCCGCATTTCGGCAACACCAATACTCTCAGCTTCTTCGGCGGCTTGTTGTTGTTGTTGTTGTTGTTGCTGCTCCCCGCCATCATCACTGTCGAATCTTGATGACCGTTAATGATCTCTTCTGTTGAGTGTGGCGGTGGAGGAGATTGCTCGGTTTGATTGCTGCGGTTTTGATTGCAGTTTTGGTCGGGAGAAGATATGAAGAGCTGGAGGCGAGAGTTGTGGAGGATCTCACATTGTTCGATATCATGATCGTCCTTAAGAACATTGCCTTTGAAGAAGAGGACTTGTTTGGAAACAGGGATACGTTGATACTTCTCGATCTTCTGCTTGATCTCTAAAACCGTATCAAAGTAACCCACTTCAATGGAAAATGGTGAGCCTCCTATCTGAGTCTCGAAGAACACATCCATATGTGTAGTGTGTTTTCGAGATCAATGGAGGAGACTGTTGAAGAGCCAAGAGTGAAGGGTTAAAGAGAGAGATAAGATGATGTCAACTGAAAGTTTCCTCATTATGCGTTAACTAATAACCTATTTCCAAGGGATTTTTTATTATTTTTCTCTGTTTTATTTCTCTTCCTTCTCAATTTTTTTTTTTTTTAAAGAGATCTATTCTTCTTTGTAAACAAAAGAAAAAGATTATTTTTTTGTAATCTTGTAATTCAAGTAACCAAAAATACAAAATTTGTTTACTGGTTCTGGATAAATGAATATGTGAACTTTTCCAATCTTTGAAACTCTCATGTTCAAGTGAGAGTCTCGATGGTTTTGAAAATATTTCACTGTGCAAAAACTCAATTCAAGTTTCAATCTTATCTCCTTACATTTAAAAATGGCAAAGGAAAGTAAGATTTCGAGAATATACTGATAATTAAATCGTACACAAAAAACAAAACAGGGGAAAGAAAAAACACATGCCTCTGGGGATTTAACAAACTTAATACTATCTATAAAACCCTGAGTTAACCTAAACTTAATTTGTAGAAAAAAAAGACACGAACAAAAGAGAAGAAACAGAGCATGGCTTAGACACGGACCAGATCGAAGCGGCTTGGCTTAGGCTTAGGCTCAGGCTCCACCTACACTGATCACAGGCTCAGAGGTGGATTCTCCAGCTGGAGAAGAAGCAGCAGGAGGAAGAGGAAGCAATCGCTTCTTCTGCGCGCGTGGAGGCAAATGCTTCACATGTTTTCTTGAGCTAACTGAAGCCCATGGTAAGAAAACGCCTGTACCGCCACCGGTTCCCATCACACTGGGACTTGATAGTACCATTGGTTGAACCGGTGGTGGTGCCATCATCACCATTGGAGGACGAAGGCTGTCTCTTATACACATCTAGATGTGTATAAGAGACAGGAAAACGCCTGTACCGCCACCGGTTCCCATCACACTGGGACTTGATAGTACCATTGGTTGAACCGGTGGTGGTGCCATCATCACCATTGGAGGACGAAGGACTCCAAGTTTCGGCATCATGTTGATGGAATGATCATAGCCATTGAGGTATGGAGTTGGTGTCATTGGGTAGTGACATGGTTGTGGTTGCCACATTGTCATTACACCGTCGTGGTGGGGACTGTTGGGTTGTGAATGGTTATGGTTGGTTTCAGGTCGTACACGAAAGAACGTGATGCCGACTCTTTTGGTGTTTGATGGGCACATTACATGTCTTGCCATGTCTGCACTGTTCCCTCTCATCACCAAGAGAGATCTACAAAGATCAGGTTTGAGCCATGTTAGAAAAGAGAAATCAACTGTTTTTTGAGAATTAAGGAAAGGTTTTTGATGTTTTCTTACCCTTGTTTGAGAGAAAGAGTTAAAGGTCCTCTGAAGTTGCCTTCGTTGTCACTAGAGAGAATGCGTCCAAAGGCCATTGTTGATTCAGAGAGGACAAGAGTTGAGATTGGTTGTTCGAGATGTGGTGGTTTGAGGAAAGGTTGCGAGTATTCACCCTGCGACAAAGCGCGGTTCCTACACGTTAAATCATAGCGAGAAGAAGAAGAACAAGGAAACCTAAACATGATTGTGATCCATGGAGATATTATATACCTCTTCAAAGAAGTTGATGACGCAGCCGTTTGGTCTCTTGTATTCTGGGATGAGTCTCCATGTGACCAAGTGATCAATGACACTCTCAAGAAGTGGTGGAATTGGCTCGATGTTAACTGCAAACCAACAAAGTCTCCCGGTCAAGCCAATCACTTGCATCAAACCATTTAGACTGAGTCCTGCGGATCAGAGCGATTCCTTACCAGAGTCGTTGCTGTCGTCGGAGTTTTCATCCTTAACATGCCCAAAGATCGGGACACCAAGCTGAATCAGCTCTCTCTTGTTCCCTTTTATCTGTTTGTTGAACAGGATAAAGCTATCACCTGTATTCATGATCATGAGTAAGCACCGGAATAAAAAAAAACTCTTGTAAGTCTTTAATGTGCTTCGTGCAAGAAAAACTCACCTGAAAGCTTCCCGTTTTGGCCAGCTTCTCGGAGCTCTGCCACAAGGTCTATCAGTTTGGATAACTCATCTTCTTTTAGTAACTCTTCATACAGCTTTAGTCCCTTCACAACATTCACCTATCATCACAAGATTGATTTATCAAATAATCATATGCACATGTGTCCCTCAAAAGAACTCATCAAAGAAGGAGAAGAAAAATAGAGCTGGACACTACTCACAGTGTGGCCTTTCACTTGCTCTTTGGCTTGGAAACCTTTGATAGGCTTGATCTCACATGACCGTGCATCGCAATCTTCATGGTTCTGGCATATAATCTGTGCAGTATCCGCAGCAGCAGCAGTTTGTTGAACATCTTGATGAGAACCTATGAAAATCCATTAAGTTTTTGTTCATTACTTCATACACACAATATTTGCAAAGTGTTTTTAAAACAATTAATGTGATCTTCGAGCTTTAATGAGAAAACCATCGACTAGAGTAATGACAGATTATTTTTTCTCCAATGCATGAATGACCTCGTGGACCATTCTAAGAAGTTATAGTTTCATTGTAAAATGTATCAGAGAAAGTCAGATATTCATTGTAGAAGACAAGACAACAGAGTCTATGGGGTTCTTTGTCTTTAGTGAGAACCATCAGAAATGACAATTTCTTTCAAATAAATGATCTCATGGACCATTCCAATTAGAACTTATGGTTTCCTTAGAGAAAGTCAGAGATTTCAATGCTGATCTGACTCTCAAACCCAATGTAGAAAGACAAGACTAGTGTGACTACAAAGACTATGCCTTTGGTGCACGTGTCTCATTCTATGCTGTACTTCAAACTTCGACTTTCAACACGAGTGAATAAATACACTCACACACATCACGAAGAAAAAAAACTGTCAAGACTGATAAAAGATGTTTCAAAATAAAATAAAATAACCTTTTTAGACTTTTGACTTTTCTAATGGCCGTGAACAAAAAGCAAAAAAGCTAAAAAGAAAAGTTAAAATATACTACTAAAAAAAAAAAAAAAAAATGCTCGTGAGTCGTGAGGTATTCGAACATTCGGGAGGAAAGAAAAATAAAAGAAGGGCGGCACGGAAAATCGTGGGGACCACGATTGATGACGACTTAGTTGTAATTAAAAATCCAACGGCTGCTAAGAGCTCACCATTCGAAAAAAAAAAAAAGAACGCAATAAAATCATCACACGCGAATCAATGTGAGATTGATACCTTTGATGCGTTTTACAGTTACACCTCCCTCAACTAAATCACAAGACAACAAACAAAAAAATGTTGCTACTGTATGCAGTATGCACTCTCTTCATTGAGAAATGGAATCCTAATCTTAAAAAAACGAAACGTTCAAAACGACTACGTTTTCTGCTCTTACCTTGTGGAGTCAGAGAGACTTTTCAGATTTATGCCTTTTACAACAGATTCGTCCTTCTGTACTACGATTCTCATCAAAGTTTGTGTTAAATTTTCTACTACTATCTAGTAATAATAATAATAATCACTTGTTTTTATTATTAGTAACAAAATATTCCAGAAATTAATATACCTATGAATACTTTTTTTTCTTTTAACCTTTAATTTCAATTTCTAAGTTAAAAAACCATTTACTAAACGACAAAAAAGGTTCTTAATATATCAGTATAATATATTTACTCTTTTGCAAATGCGTTAAACGTTCATATATTTTTAATTAAAGTATTTATTATTTAAAAAACTTTAAAGTTATATACTTTTTGTTTATATATTATTTTTTTCTCCAATGCATCAAAGTTAAATACTTTTTGTTTATTGAAGAAATAAGTATTTTTCAAACATGGTATTGACGCTGTGATAAGTATTTAGTGTGAAACAGCGGGAAAAATACGATTTTTTTCTTTAAGGGGTTTCTGGATATTTTTGGTAAATTTGTTTCCAAAAATCGGATCAATAGCATAAATGATGCAGTAAAATCTGTTATAAAAAAAAAAAAAAATTAAAATTACGAATTAGGAATTGTAATAGTCAAAATCGTTAAGAATGCATATCGGATCCAGTGGAGGGAAACACGTACTTGAATCTTGAAACTTGAATTAGTCGTAGAAAAATATTTTAAATCCTGAGGTAATCAAATATTCGATTTGTTTCTTAAACAAGGTATATATTTTTATTTAAAAAATACCTTTTATCAACCTATTCCCATAATTTTAATGGAGTTTATTTTTTTCCTCTCGTCACCAACCACAGAGCCAGTTTGCTGTGTACAGAGAATCAAATGACCAAACTTCAAAGAATATGCTTACTAAACAAAACGAAAATAATTAAAGAAAGGAAAAAATAAAACAGAATCAGATTCAGATGAGTTTATGAAAACCGATCATTGTAACTATAATAGAAATTATGGATCCAACCAAGAAATTCAAACGAAAAGATTATTTTGAACGATTTAGAAACTTGAGAAGAGGAAAGTTTTACAGTTACTTACCTGAATCAGTGATATCACTGCTGGGAGAATCGTCTTCCACGTCTTCCACATCTCCGTTTAGCTCATTTTCCGTTACTTTCTCGCCGTTAAAACAAACTTTCCTCACCTCCTCCGCCTCTGTTGTCTTCTGCTTCAGATCCTCCGCCTCTGTTTTCCTTTCTTTCAGATCCTCCGCCTTCTTAGCCGCCACTTTCTGAAGCTCGATCGCGACTTCGGCGATGGAATGGTACTTCTGCATCTGCAGGACAGGGATCCATTTGAGACGCCGGCGATGGATCGCGGCGAAAACCGCCTCGTATTCCGATCCAGACACCGTCTCGTCTCCTCCTCCTCCGGTTTTCCGTAGATGCGCGCACATCGCGTCGATTATCGCGTTCGCCGCCGCGAATTCGCCTCTGAACCACGAGATTAACGCATCCTTCCCCAAGCCTTCGGAAACCAGAGCTCCCGGTGGAACCTGAACTGGAACAGCCACTGCCTTCGCCGCCGTCGCAAAGGCAGGGGAAAAAGCAGAGGCTGATCGATCCGTCTGGCGTGCTGGCGCTGCCGCTATCGTCATCGGCACAAAACTCCGACGAAGAAATCAGATGTTTAGTTTTAGTGGCTTTATTCTCTCTCTCTCTCTCTCTCTCTGTCACTCGGGATCGATTTTCCGATCACTCGGCGGCGAGAACAGAAGTAATAAAATGGGTTGGAAATGTGGGCCGGTCGGGTCGGGTCGGGTCGCTGCACATGCAGTATGATGGAGGAGGTTTTAGGTGGGTTCGTTTCAATATATATTGGAGCAGCCGGGAAAGGGATCCGTACAGGTGGGAGAGACTTATGGAGATGACGTGGCAGTCTCCCAACACTGACGTGGCTAAACTTCTGGCCCTTTGCCCCGTTCCCTTATTCCACCTTTATTTATTAGATTGGGACAAAGAGTTTGTGAAAAGGATAGTGATATATTATTATGAAATACTTACTGTTTATGGATTTAATTACGCAATAGATAAAATTATACATTTTAAAATGCAAAGACAGTAACTACAAATTCACATATTAAATCTCAGAAAAAAATTACTTTCACAATCTGTAAAAAGATCAACTATATATTCAGAAGGTCGAACACGAAAACACTAATTCATTGGTCAATGCTCATTAGATCAAATAGCATTCACAAATAATTGATTCATTCTATATATATTTTTTTATCAAAAGTTTTAATTTTTGAAATTATTTATTTATATCATGTTATTCCTTTATTTTGTAAGATTCAAAGAGATAATTAACCTGTCATTTTATTATTTGAATTTTTTGAATCTTTTTGTTAAATAAGTTATAGGCAATAGAATTATTTTACAATTTATCAGTAGGAGCTAAAACTTAAACAACCTCAAATTTAAAACGTTTTTCAGGAACTTAAAATTTTCCACACATTAGTTATGTATGTTCTACTGTTGTTCCTAAATAATTGCGATTTAAAAATGCGTTGCTTAAACAAGGATATTATATTCACTTTCGTTTAAAAGAGTCATGTTTCTTGAGTTCTTTCAAAAGTTGGGACATGGTCTACCTTTTTGGGTTGATGTTAGCCACAATAATTCACTGGGAGGTTGACAAAAAAAAAAAAAAAAAAAAATTCATTGGGAGAGAAAGAGTCAAGAATAACAAAAGGACGGCGAAGAACAAAATAGTTCTATTGCCGTGGTACATAAATTACCTCGTTAATATTAATAATTAGTTAAATTAATATTTTTTGTCAGTTTTAAAATTAGTTTATCAACCAAATAATATATCTATAAATTAATAATTACTATAAATTAATAATTTTTTTATAAAATTTCATGATCCCAACGTTATTAATTTATAGAGGTTTTACTGTATGTACTATTGTTTTTAAAAAAAATAAAAATTATGTAATATCGATCGTATTAATTATCGGATCTATTTAAAAAAACAATTACTATTATCATTTACGCTATTTACAATGGTTTTATTTATGACTGAAATTGTAGTATTGAAACTACGGTTCCCAGCTTAAAGTAATAAACTTTTCAACCATTAGACCACCTGGTTGTATTTTTCTAGACTATTTTTTATGCATGAAGTTGCATGTTTACCGCATAATTTAAATTATAATGCATAATTGTGAATGATATTGTTTATTTTCAAACACTGTTATGAAATAGAAAATTTTAGCTATAATAGTATATTTGATCTAGTATCATCTGTCATAATTTTATGTGGAAGAATATAATTAGTTATTTTGTTTAAAATGTTCTGTGTTCTTTTTTCTATATGTTCTTTTTCTATATATATATTTAACATATGTGCACCAATATTTTTATTCTGTTTACTCTATTTAGTAACTGGCATACGTGGAAATTTAAATAAATTGATTAGTTTTCCGTGTTATGTGTTTTTAACTTTACACCAAACGAACTCATGAGTCATGATGTCAATGTCCATGTCCATGAGGCCCGTGGAAGATGATCTAAGAGATGACGTATAAAATAATATTAATCAAACTGATTTGTATGTATATATGTCCAAGATATTAGTTTAGTCTAAAAGCTTCTACTATTGTCGTTGTTCTCATTTGACTCCTTCCATTGTTTACAAGTCAATCGACGTCTAATAGTTTAAAAGGTCACTTCTACGTGATTAATATAAGTTTATAACATCAAACATCACAGTTAGATGATATAAAAAGAGAGAAACTAATGGTTTTAAAAAAACATTTTTAACTAAAGCTAATCATCTCTTAGTATTCAATATGATATGATCATATCGAAAGAAAGTATTATTTTTTACATCCAAGTTCTTATCAAATATATATATTCTAGCCGGATCGAATCATAGAGTTAAGTAGATACTAGTATTGTTTAGTATTTTTATTTCACATAAGTGTCGTTAATTCAGTTAGCTAATATTTTCACTAAGTTTAAGAAATCATAATTTGGGCCGCTGCATTAGCATTATCATCAATTGATGATACTTTCAAAATTAGCCCGATTAGAAACCAAAAGTCTACAACTTTTAATTTGGATTTACAACTGTGTATACATGCATATACGTGATGAACCTTAACGGTTATGCTAATAAAGTCTAACATTGGAATGCAACATTAGTCTATATATGCATTAATTCAAACGTAAGTAAGCGTTGAAAATTTGTTGAATTCGATGGTGTTTGACAAAAGTAAAAGTTGAATTTTATGGCAAGACTAATTATAAATACCCCATAAGGAGCAAAATGTCATGTAGCCCTTGTCAAAAAGGTTAGAAGCATTGAATGATGGGTTAGAACGAACGAAATGTAAAATTATGGGACCCTAATGAAAAGTCTACAAATTGGTGGGGTGAGATGAAATTTGGGCCTACAACTTCCAGATTTGTGGGTCGCAGGAACATCTCCACCCTCTAACATCAGTAGATTCCCTTTTCCACTAGCGAAGGCACAAACTCAAAAGAGGCATGGGGTTAACTAGGCCTGGGCATTCGGATACCCGTTCGGGTTCGGATCGGTTCTTTTCGGGTTTGGGTATTTCGGTTCTAGAGAATAGAACCCATTCGGGTATTTTGCTTTTTTAGTTCGGGTTTGGTTCGGTTCCGTTCGGGTCCGGGTCGGTTCCGGATATCCAAATTATCTAAAAAAATTTTAAAATAATTAAAATTTGATAAATATAACTAAAAATTTTCAAATATTCTGAGTATTTTAGTTATTTTGTTCGAAACATAACTAATATATTTGGTTTATAATTGCAATTTTGAGTATTTAAGTTATTTAAAGTATAAATACAACAAATGTTTTGGATATATAATTATATTTTGGGTATTTAACGTACCCATTCGGTTCCCGGTTCGGTTCCGGTTCGGTTCCGGGTTTTCGGATACAAAAATATAGGACCCATTCGGATATTTAGGTCAATTCCGGTTCGGTTCGATTCCTTCTATTTCGGGTCGGTTCGGTTCGATTCTTCGGGTCCGGTTTTTATGCCCAGGCCTAGGGTTAACTACGAGCCCTCTTAGTGACCCCTAAAAGTGTTGCTCATTTTATTTTATTCATAAGAAAGTTTCTAATCATGGTCCTTGAAAACATGCCAACTCTCATTTTGTTGATCGGAATTCCTATATCTAGATACTGTACGTATAAAATAAGTTTCTAAGCAGTTACATAATTTTTTTATTTTTTTTAACTCGGTAATTTAGAATCTAAAACGAGATTTGACAAATTTGAAACTGAACAAACTTGTTGAATACAAATACACTATATAAAACATTCAGATCCAACCTTGTAGCTAACTAGGCCAATAGCACCAGAATTGTTTCAAGTAGGAATATAGAACTTAGACGACCTCCATCGGTAAGAATCTTAAATTGAGTTTCTAAACTATTTTAAAATCTCTTAAGAAAAAGCTGTTTCTTATTTTTTTCTGGTTTTCTTTTCTTCTTTTTATTAATTTATTAGTCTCTCTGTTTCACAAAGAATGTCATTCTGACATTTTTCACACAAATTAAGAAAAACTTGTAAATCTCTTTTATGTCCTTTATTAATACACTAAATCAGTTTCTCTCTCTAATTAATAGGTTAAAATAGTAGAGATAAAACTGAGATTTATTTTAAAAAATTGTATTGAAAACATAAAGTGACAGTTTTTGTGAAACAAAAACCAAGAGTCAAAATGACACTCTTTGTGAAACGGAGGGAGTACCTTTTAATGTTAAGATACTATGTTAAAATCTTCCAGTTGGAGGTGCTCTTACCACTAAGTACTACTTTCTCTGCCCCATTTTAAGTGATGTTTTAGATAAAAGCACACAAATTAAGAAAGTGGATTAAAAATAATAAAAATAATAAAAATATAAAAGTATAATGTAAATGGCCAATAAACTGGTTTGAACTTTTGAGCTTCTTTAGCCAAAACTTTTTTTTTTTAATAGTTATTGTTAGATTAAAATAAATTAAAAAAACTGCATAAATATGTGAAAAAATCAAATAAAATGGGACAAAAAAAGTTTTTGAACATTATTTAAAATGGGACAAAGGAGTACTTGATTTCCAGATATTACTATTAATATTTTGTGTGCATAGACACCTTCTGAGCAGTGCGATTTTTCTCCCTTTTTTCTCTCCGTTTCCAGCCGCCGTATTATTCCATGGGTCGGTGTCGAACTGCTTCTTCAGAGTCGACGCCGATCTTTCTACCGTCAGATGGCTTTATAAACACATCTTACCCTGCTTCCTTCCTTTTGATTTCCTCTTTACCGCATCCTTTTGATTTCCCCTTACCCGGATCCTTTCGATTTGCTTGATGTTTGGGGATGGAGGTCGCATCTTTGGTGGAGCCGGCTAGTTTTAGCTTCGGAACGGCAGCGTCGTTACCATCCAATTTTTGGTCTATCGTTCGATTCTAGTCTCAGATCTGGTTTTTCCTTTTTCGATGTGGTGATTTGTTTTTCGCTTTCGTGTGGTGGTTCTGTCGCGGCGGCTCAGGAACGTTTGCCTTGATCCTTGGTTCTTCTGGTCTTTGTCGGCTCGGTTTATTGGTTTGTTCCCTCGGAGTTGGGTTAAATGGTTTTTCGGGGAGCTTAGGCTTTACTGCTAGAACGAGTTTCTCGGTATTTCTTTTCCTTGTTGGTTTTTAGCTAGCGTTGTCGTGTTCTATCGACCTTTGCTTTCCCTTAGTTTTTTTCAGCTTTTAGTTTCGGTTTTGGAGACGTTTGTCGGTGTTGGTTTCTTCCTTCGGCTGCATCAGTTTGTCTTAAGGAGAAGTTTTTAGAGATTCGTGTTTGGAGTTCTTTGTGGGATGATTGCTATTTCTATAGCTTGGTATGGGCTGTTGAAAAGCAGGCAAAGTCATCAAGTTTCGTTTGTGGTTCTCGGGTCTGATGCAGTTTCATTGATGTGGCGTTCTCTGCTCTTGAGTGTGGCCTTCTTATGTGTGTCAGTGTGTTGGCAACGGATGGCCCTCGGTGGTGGTGTAATTTCTTTGTTGTTGATTGAGTCTCTCTTTAGCAGGATTTATGTGGGGGTTAGTTCTTTGGATTTGGGGGTTTGGAATCTTCCCGCTTTGTTTTCGGTATCGCCTTTGCCCCTTTATGTTGTCGGCGATAATATTTCTACTTTGTTGTACTTTGATCCTTGTTCTTCTTAATATTACTCAGATGACAAAAAAAAAAAAAAACCTTGAGCAGGCATTTGTATTTGTAATATATTTGTTTTTAGTATTTATTTTTCCAACTATCACTTTTGATGAGTATTGATGATATATTATATTACCTTCTCAAAATTGGATTATAACTCTTCCACGCATCCTCAATTTGGCTCGTTCACGCCACAATAAACTTATAATTTTTCTTTTCTTTTTTTTTGGGTTTGTTTTCCCTCCTAACTCTCTCTCCCAAATCTTTTACTTTCTTCTATTAATTTTTTCTTTCTCTTTTACAAAATCTTTCTTCCATTCTATTACAAATTTTTATGCATATTATTTCCTCTATCTTTCAGTCTTCCATATTACAACATTAGTTGTTTCCATGCATTTATAGTTGTGAGCCAAAATATGGGTGTGATTGATTCTCATGAACATTAAAAAATTATGTGTTAATATACATACATTATATTTTAAACATTTATGTATTTAGTAACAAAATAAACATTTATATGTCTGATTAATCAAATGTACATACTTAATAATTACTATATTTTATAGTCTAATGGTAGTATAACACAATAAATTCTTTTGTGTTAGCGGGTTTGAATCTCTTTTACGATGAAATATTATTATTTCAATCAGAATATCTAAATACTGATTCTGAAAAATTATGCGTTAAAAATTTGAAAATCCTGTTGTTTATAAAAAAAAACTACTATATTTTATTATTAATTAATGATATATATATATTCACTTTTCATTAGGAAATAAAGTTGTTTATTTCTAAGAGAATATTGTTACATGCGTTGGACTGTAATGAAGTGTTTATATTCTTCTAACTTTGATTGGGTTTTAGGTTTTAGCTATCTAAATGAAGTAAGTCTTTATGTAGCCTTTTCCCCCCATTAATATATTATTATGTATACATTTATGAAGAACTTAAGCATGTCGATTGTATGTGGATTTCGCATTATTCGTGTATACGACGGTATAGATTGAGATACCCTCCTTCCATGTGAGAAAATGGTCCAACCAAGTAAAAGCTACCTTATACTATATATTTGTTTATCATGAATCTTTTATATACAATTATACACAATAGTTAATTTTATGAATCATTAACTATTGATTGGCGTAAAGCCTATAATTATTATTCATGGAATATGAGCCAGGCTCTACAAGAAGAAAGGTGGAATAGTTTCTTTCTTTTTGTAAATGGCTAAGAATAATTTATCTCGAGAATGAGGAATAAAAAGATGACTTTATAATATAAGTATATGTATATAATTTTTTTTTTCTTTTTGACAGCATATAAATATTAGATATTTAGGTGGTTATAATATTGATACAATGAAGTTAGTGCTATTGAGAGATACAACAACTAAATTAACGATACTAAGAACATAAAATATGTATTGAAAGATTATCATTGACTTTCATAAAAATGAAGATTAATAAATTTATATAGAGATGAAAGCCACATAAGTTTCATAAAAGGTTCCAAAAAAGAACATGAGTCTCATAAACTAAAAAAACTTTCATAAATAAAAATAATATATATATATATATCAACAATTGTTTTTAATTTTTTCTGATTTTATAATTTTTATAATATTGACCGTTCATTCTCGTCGATTTTCTAATAAGTGCAACAATAAAATATCTTTGGTTGGTAAAAAAAAATTGCGATCTCCACAATATGAAACTTTTTGTATATCTTAGGTGCACTTTTATTTAAAGAATCTTGTATGAGTTAAAATCATTTATATAAATAAGTATAATATAGATCAGATGATATAACCATTTTAACCATATACATACATATATAGTTTAACGATATTACTCGATAATAATCTAAAACTCAGCTTTTAGTCTCTAAATTTCAAAACATGAAACATTAGCGATACATGATAAAACAACTAAATTTGAAAAAGTGATATTCTTTTTTTAGCTTTGCCGTTAAAAGGTACGATAAATGGAAATATGCTCTTCTCTTCTGAGCCTCAAAGCCTTAATTAGATTCTTACATATCTTACATGTCAAAGTGGTAAAGAGATAGTTGGTAACACATTCCCATGTGGTCCGGAAAACAAAAGTTCCCTTTATTTTTTGGAATATTAATTGTAATCAGCAAATTGGTGTAGCATTCTATGTTGCATACGTAAACCATATAAATATCAGTGTAGTCATTTATTTTGAAAACATATTATAATAAAAGATGAATGTGTCTTTAGTGGGCTGGTCTAATAATCTTAAGCTTCTATATGGTGATGTTTTTGCTTTAATATTGTAATGGTTAAAAAAAGCATTGTAATGGTTAACATTCAAAAACTGGATTATGAATGTTCATAAATTGAGTTAGGGAAAACTCTCATGCATATATCAAATCATAATACATAATCATCTATTTTCAGTTTACTATATTTATTTTTGGAAGAGGCTATTGCATTTTCGATGAAGAAGTATGAGTTACCATTTTCATTTGTTTTTTTAACAGTTTGGCGGTCACATATTTTTTCCATGGGGTTCAAAGTTCGAACTTCGAAGGTTCTATATGTTTTTTTTTTTTGGGGGTCAAAAACAATGTTTTCTCTAGTAAACATTAAAATCATTTTTCAGAATATCAATATAACATTGTACACAAAATAAAAAATAATAAGATAGTTATCAATACTTAGTGCTCTAGATAATTTGGTTGACTCACGGAATAGTAAACTAAAATCGTTGGAACTTGTTCAATATTGACGTGGCTATAATCTATTTTAGATGTTTAGGACACATTTATGTAATTTAGTAAAATAAAACCCTTTTCAATAATGAAAATGACACATATATAGTTTGAAAATTAAGGCTCTATTTTTAGTTTGCAAAAGTTATGATGTATCGATGAAACTGATTTGTGACCCCTGCTCTGGAATTTCGCATGATTTTTATCAATCACATTTTTATACGGAATTATGGTTTAAGTTTTTTTTTTTTTTTGGGTGCAACCATGATTAATATTAAAATCTCAAACTCCAAAGGAGGAAACATTACAAGATATGAGAGCTTTCTTTGCCAAAGAGTCGGCCTCAACGTTTGCTAAACATGAAACAAAATAACAAAAGAACCTATAAGAGATCTAATATCAGCTCAAACTCCAAATGAATTATCGCTCGAGTCGCCTCTGGAATTGAGTAGAGAAACGAGTTCACGAGTCCAAGCCTGCCTTTATTCTTGAGACGTACAAAACTTCCATGCTTTGTTGTTGATATAGCGGTGGAAGAATCGTGATCTTCAAAACTTTCACGTAAAAAGTCTCCATCATCGTTAATGGCATCTTGAGTTAATTTACTCTTGTCTGAATATAAAATATTTATGTACTGTCAAAAAAATAATAGGATTGATATAGACTATTAAGAAATAAAGTAAGACGGTCCACGGCAACGCATGTGATTATACGAACTACTAGCATACAACGTGGATTAATGGGAACCGTACGTTGCTTTCGAAAGTATACGAGAGACATGAGGAAATCGCGTAAACACTAGAAAAAATGCATTAATATATGTGACATAACATTGAGATGGTTTTGACAAAGATAGACAACTTCTTCCGACATAAATGTCTATTAACAAAACGCAACTTCATTATTTTTGGATCTCTTTCATGTATAGTTGTAGACAACTTGTACACTCTATATTAATTCAAAAAGATGAATATGTTAGCACTGAAGACATATATATATGTCAACATAAATTACGTAGCCAACTCAACTGATTTGATAATTCGTACTAATAACTGATTATAGATCATTAGTTGTTACGCCCTCGTGCCAACATGTTTACTACATAACTAGGTCGTAGCTAAGCTAATTCTTTTGGCATCTCTGAAGCCATTTGTTACCAGTTGAGTATAGTTTTTCCTACTACGAATTACACTACAAGAAAACATGCCTTTTACGAAGGCCGAATTCGTGACAAATTCGTCGTAAATCGACATTAGCCACGAATTTGCGACGAAAGTTCAATCGTCAGTAATCGATCGTCGCGAAAGCAAATTCGTCGCAAATTCGTCGTTAATTTTGGGAGATTCATATTTCGTCGTAAAATCATCATTAATATTGTCGTCGTAAATGCGTCGTTAAATCGCGAGATACAGAGTTCGTCGTAAATCTGTGGCAAATTGAGAGGAAAATAATCGTAGTAAATTCATAGCAAAATAATAATCGTAGTAAAATCGTGGCAAAATGAGGGGAAACAAATCGTAGTAAATTCGTAGCAAATGAAAATTCGTCGTACATTCGTAGCAAATCAATCGTAGTAAATTCGTGGCAAAATAAACAATCGTTGTAAAACCGTTGCAACAGAGTTCGTTCTTAAATCGTGGCAAACTCATTTTCGTCGTAAATACGTGGTAAACTTGTAAAATTAAAAAAAAAAAATATTTACAAAAAAGAAAATATATAATTAAAATTTAAAATAAAATTTTAAAAAAATATTTTTGGTTTTTAAGAAAAATAAAATAAAACTACTCTAGGCCATAATCGAAATCCGGGATAATCTCTCGTGCTTCTTCAGTAGCTTCAGCCGCAAGGCGGCGTGATTCGCGTTCTTGCTCGGTCAAGTCATCCTAGGTCGAATGGCTGGGCCCGGCATGTGTTGTTGCCGCTCGTCGTCTCCGCTTCTCTTGCAAGAGTGCGGCGATCTGTGGATTTCCCACTACCATAATCTCGAAGATAGTGTCGTACTCCAAAAGTTCAGCCTTGACTTGTTCTTGATATTCGGTTTGATTTTGTTGGAGAGTCGCTATCTTGGCACGTAGGACGACCGGATCATCTTCGGCGGACCGCTGAGGGGCAAAAGACGAAGCAGACGGGACATGATGAATAGATCCCATCCCTACGACTTTCCCCTTTCTCTTAGGGGCAACCTAAATTTTAAAAAAATAAACAAATTATGATTAGAAAAAAAATATAATAATAAAAGATATATTATTATTATACCTCATCGTAGATCCGATCGATGTCAGGAGTGGTCAACCCCCCCCGGATTGCACCGAAGAACCGCCAGGTGATGTCTGAGACATCTGGGACTCTCGCTCGGCAATCCTCGCCGTGACTTCGTTGTAGATCCTCTCGGCCTTGTCAGAGACAAAGAGCCCCGACGCCTTCTTGTGATGTGTCTTCGCAAAAACTTCAGTCATCGGAGGCAAAACACCTCCGTTGTCGGATGCCTACATTTTTTGTAAAATATTTTGTTAGTAAAAAATTTTTAAAATAGAAAATTAATTAGTGAAAGTAATTAATAATTTACCATTTGTAAACGGACGCCCGCAAAAGGCGTTTGACCGGCTGTATGAGGTAATGCCGCGGGTAAACCGTCCGGACCAACGGTATTACGGGAAGATGAGCACTTTCCAGAAATGTAGACCGAGTGGGGGTCCCGCCAGTAGCGAACCAATCCGTCCCAAACCGACGTCTCGATGTATATCGGTTTTTGCGTCGTCGCCTATGACCTCCCATTTTCTTTTCCAGTCCGAAACGGTGCCTGCGAGACGTCCCATCACTTTCGTCTTGAACGCTTCCGCACGGTTAGGGTATCAACAGGATCCCAAGTGTATTTTTGCTAAAAAATTAAAAACAAACAAAATTAAATAAAAATTTATTTAATATCAGTTTTAAAAATTTATAATTAAAAAAAATATATTTATTACCGCAAACATTTTGAACCAAGTTTCGAAGATTTCCGGCGAGAGTTGAGAGAAATTTGCGTGAGGCTCGGTGAAAAATGACTTGATGATATCCGCAACGGACCGTCCGACCTTGCTTTCGATCCCGAACCTAAAAAAAATAAAATAAATCACATATTGAAAACATAAAAATGAAATATTAAATTAAATATTAAACTAAAAAACGTACCATTGTCCGGTTATATGACGCGGGTCTAATCTAGTAACATTAGTTCTTCCTGGTTGTGTAGTCAAATTATCAACCGTCATATCAGCATATGGAAGAGGAACACCAGGTGGCCGGAAGTGTGGCGGTGGTGCAGGGGCCTGGGTATGTGTCTGCGGAACTTCCTACTGAGTAGCGGAAGTAGTGTATTGCTCAGACGAATCTGGAATCGGAACTGTCCCAGACGAAGTCACACCACCATTATCAGGTAAAAACTGATAATAATGGTTACGACGAGAAGGCCTCATCTGCACAATAATTAATAAATATAATTAATAACTAAAATTAAAAAAATTCTAAATTAAAAAAAAATCTACTTACAATAAAATATTTTTAATATTTTTCTAATATTCCGATATCCCAACATTCTTCTAATATTCCGATATTCTAACATTCTTCTAATATTCCGATATCCTAACATTATCCAAACCTAAATATATCAAAAAAAAATATATAAATTTAGATCGTTACCTTCTAATATTTGATAAATCTGGGGATAGATCCGACTAGGTTTCTAGAGAGAGAGAGAGATCTAGAGAGATTTGAGAGAAAGTTGAGAAGTGAGAGGGAGGAGAGAAATCTCGGCAAGTATATATAGATTTTAGATTCGTCGCTAATTCCTCCCAAGTTAGGAGGAATTAGCGACGAATACCCTCTTAGTCGTCGTTAATTCGTCCCAAAGTTACGAGGCATTTACGACGCCACATTTTACGAGGAATTAACGATGACTCGTCGGTAATTCGTCCCAAACTTACAAGTCGTCGTTAATTCATCCCAAAGTCATCCCCAATAAAAAAAAAATCTCTTATGGTCAAACATACGGAAGAGGGTTTAGGGTATGAGGTTTACGACGAATTTTCCTCGCAAATTCGTCGTAAAATGTAATTTTTTTATATTTTTTTTACCCTAAACTCTTTATACGTTTAAAATCTCATATTTTGTTCAAATCAAACATAATATAGATACTCATATAGTTTAAAACATACCATAAAAAATTTTAAATTTTTATAAAATGAAAAGCCGTAACATTCAATATAAAGAATTATAGTCGTTAAGAAGAAGTATCACTCGTACTATACGTTATCATTCGAATTTATAAAAAACATAAGATTTTTATTCATGTAATATACATTTGTAAGCAAAAACAACAAGTTAAGTTATACAATTATATAACCAAATATATTGAACTACACTATGCAAGTTTGGGGTTTAGGGTATGAGGTTTACGACGAATTTGCGAGGATTCCTCGCAAATTCGTCGTAAACCTCAACTTTTACGACGATTTTGCGAGGAATCCTCGCAAATTCGTCGTAAAATGTAAATTTTTTTATTTTTCCCTAAACTCTTTATACGTTTAAAATCTCTTATTTTGTTCAAATCAAACATAATGTAGATACTCATATAGTTTAAAACATACCATAAAGAATTTTAAATTTTTATAAAAAGAAAAGTCGTAACTATATATTTAATAGAAAGTCGTTAAGAAGAAGTATCACTCTTAGCATACGTTATTATTCGAATTTATAAAAAACATAAGATTTCTATTGTCCATAACTTTTTAAGTGAAAATTACAACATATATATAGCTTAAATTACATGGATTTTATAAATCACCATCATATTCATTTTCCGATACATCTGATTCACCTTCTTCATCATCGGGTGAATCACTTTCTTCAAACTTTGGCTCTTCTTCTTCTTCTTCTTCAGTAGTATCGTCTGGAAGATCTTCATCAACCTCCCTATTTTGCGGATCTATTAGAAGAATATCGCCGGTACTCTCATCTGGTTGAAGAATATCATAGCCATGATCTTGTTGCATTGACAGATCAAAAATTTTTCCCCTTGGAGAAACTTTAATCACTGCTAACCATGGGATGCCTGTTGTGCGAACTCGGGGATAAGGAACAAAGGCGACTTGTTCTGCTTGCGATGCAAGGATAAATGGCTCGAACTTGTTGTAACGCCGTGATTTATTGACGTCTACCGTCCCATTTTTATTTTTACGCACACCTCGACCAACAGTTGGATCGAACCAATCACATTTGAAGAGAACACATTTCATTGCAACCAACCTGGGGTACTCAACTTCAATTATGTCTTGCAACACCCCATAAAAATCAATTTCGCCCCTCACACAAACCCCGTAGTTTGCAGTAGTCCTTTGATTGCCGTATTTGAATGTATGAAACACATATCCACGTGTACAATACATGGATGCAGTAGTGATTTTCCAAATCGGACCTTTGATTAATTCATGAAACCAGAGCGGGTATGCCGTATCTCCATCCGCAACCTATATAAAAATAAAAATAAATGTTATTACTTATTAATTGAATTATTTAGTAAATTAATATATATATATATATATAAACTTACTTCCGACTTTAACCACTGAGCAAAGTGGCGATCTTTACGAGTGCTGATTTCCTCATTTGTAACTCCGTCAATAGCTTCACGTACCTGTCTATCGAATTCCCTGCAAAAATATTATATATATATGAGTGAATGACTTTTTTTTTTTGTGAAGCGTAGGTTCTATATATAGACTTTTTTTTTAACATCGAATTACCAACGAATTACCAACGATTTAACAAGAAATATTTTCGTGGCAAAAAAACCAGTAAAACACGTTTTCATCTACCTTATTTTCCTCCCTAATATGTTGGTATATTGCTTCAAATGATTTTCTCGCTAATTCGTTGGAAGTTACGACGAAATTGCTAGGAATCCACGACAAATATGATTCGTCGTTAATTCCTCGTTATATAACGACGAATTAACGACGACACTATATTACGTCGTTAATTCGTCGTAAATTCATTGGTATTTACGACGATTTATTTTCGTCCCTTTTTACGACGAATTACCGACGTTTATCGTTTTCCTCGTAAATTCGTCGTTAATTCAATACTAATTTGCTACGATTTATTTTCCTCGTAAAAAATCGTGGCAAAAGCCATGTTTTCTTGTAGTGTTACCTAATCCGCAGGCACTGCGTAACTATTTAGTTTCAGATTAGATTATAAAAAATAATATAAATCCTAGCTATTTAATAACGAGATAGCTACAAAATTATCGTGAATTTATCCATCATCAATCCGTCGCACTTCTATAATTTTTCTAAAGAAGATTCGTGCAAACTTTCGTAGCTATATAACAGTGACTTCAAACCGTAGAAGTAACCCTTTAACAAAATAAAAACAGTCTTGGCTAATGATTTTTTAATTTGTTGAACAAGTTGTATTTACTGAACCCAACTCTAAGGCCCATTAACAGTAAAAAATACTAAAATGGGCTTATCCGGGTCGGGTCGGGTTTAATAAAAAAGAAGCTGGGTCTAGATTTCGACAGAAACCCTCAGGCGACTAAAACCCCATCTCGCGAGTTTGCCTTAATTCTCTAATTTATCTGTCTCTCTGTGGCTCGAGCCATCTCTCTTTTGTGTTAAGTCAAAATGGCGTCCGTTGTTCTTCGAAACCCTAGCTCGAAGCGCCTTGTTCCACTCTCTTCTCAGATCTACTCGCGTTGCGGTGGTTCCATTCCTTCGCCATACTCGATCTCTCACTCAATCAGAAGAGATGATCCCTCTCCCTCGAGTTTCGGAACTTCGTTGTGGAGATCGATGGCCACTTTTACTCGAAAGTGAGTTTGTTTCCCTTTTTTTTTTTTCTCATTGATTTGAAAATTGGTTGGAGCTTGCGTTATGAGCGATTCTGATTGGTCTCGATTCTCTGGAAGTGAGAAATTGATGAATGAGTGAATTTGTTAAGAAATGAGTTTCCTTTTGTCTGTTTATAAATCTATCTAATTTCTGGTTCATGTGGCAGTAAACCTCATGTAAATGTTGGAACAATTGGGCATGTAGATCACGGGAAGACCACTTTAACCGCTGCTATCACAAAGGCATCTCTTTTATAAAACTTTGTTCCTATTCAATGGGAAACTTCCAAATGTTTTCCCAAGCATTGATGATCAATTCAATGGGAAACTGTTTTCATCTTATGTTTTAGGTTCTTGCTGAGGAGGGCAACGCTAAAGCTGTCGCCTTTGATGAAATTGATAAAGCTCCTGAAGAGAAGAAGAGAGGAATTACTATTGCGACGGTCTGTGTTTATCTTCTTGTCTCGTTTCCCTATCTCCAAGTCAATTGTTTTCCCCCTAGTCTTTGACTTGGTTCTGTAGGCTCACGTGGAGTATGAGACTGCGAAGCGTCACTATGCTCATGTGGATTGCCCTGGGCACGCAGATTATGTTAAAGTAAGAAGCTTTCTTTTCACTTCATATAGGTGTTGCCAATAATGAGATTTTAGAAATTACTATAGTAGTTTCTTTGGTATATTTCATCCTAACGCTGCAACATCACATGTTATACATTTTTGAAACTCTCAAGTCTTAACTCCAGTTAAGTGATCATGGCTTTGAAGTAAGATTACTGGAAGGGTTATTATCTAGGAATGCATCATAATCTAGTATATGTGAACTGTTTAGTGGAATTACATGCTATCAGTATATGGATTTCATTGGAAGTACTTTCATGAACACTTGAGCCTCAATGCTTCAATTGCTGACTTTCAGAATATGATTACTGGAGCTGCACAAATGGATGGTGGAATTCTTGTGGTTTCTGGTCCAGATGGACCCATGCCGCAGACGAAGGAGCATATTCTACTTGCACGACAGGTTCGCATCATTACAACCTGAACACTTGAAGCTACTCAAAATGAGTTAGATATTATTGGCTACTATTTTAATTGTGCGATGTTCCACAGGTTGGCGTTCCATCACTTGTGTGCTTCCTGAACAAAGTTGACGTGGTTGATGATCCAGAGCTGTTGGAGCTTGTAGAGATGGAACTGCGTGGTTTGTAGTTTTTTTTTTTCATTTCACAAAATTTATTTCTTTTAGCATATGAAGTAAGTACAAGCTTTCTGACATCAACTCCTGTCTCCATCCAGAACTTCTCAGCTTCTACAAGTTTCCTGGGGATGATATTCCCATCATCAGAGGATCTGCTCTGTGTGCATTGCAGGGCACAAATGATGAAATTGGAAGGCAGGCTATATTAAAGCTAATGGATGCTGTTGATGAATACATACCTGACCCTGTTCGTGTGCTCGACAAGCCTTTCTTGATGCCAATTGAAGACGTTTTCTCGATTCAAGTATACGACTAATCTACACCCTCGTCCTCTTTTGCAATTCACTCATTTTGAAAAATCAGTTCTGATAGTTTTCTTGTTCTTAAAGGGACGTGGAACTGTTGCAACGGGCCGTATTGAACAAGGAGTCATTAAAGTGGGTGAAGAAGTTGAGATATTGGGTTTAAAAGAGGTGAGTGTGCATGGATATTGCGTTTATTCAGTCAAAGTGGTGAATTACTGGGGGATATTACAATTAAGCATTTTCTTTAAGCATGACTCTGAGATTTGATTATCAGGGGCTTCCACTCAAATCAACAGTAACTGGGGTGGAGATGTTCAAGAAGATTTTGGATAATGGACAGGTAAAGGCATTTTTCGAAAGATTACAAAGACAAGTTCTGGGCATATAAGATACTGGTTAAATCTTGGCTTCCATTATGTTAGGCTGGTGATAATGTTGGACTTCTTCTGCGTGGGCTAAAGAGAGAAGACATTCAGCGTGGAATGGTAAGCTTAGACATGTTTATGACGAGTGAATGATCGAATAATAAGACACAACATAGCAATAAACAAACTTTACTGAAGCTTTTTTTTTTCTCTCTCTCTCTCTCTATGGTTGGTTATTAGGTGATTGCTAAGCCTGGTTCATGCAAGACATACAAGAAGTTTGAAGCAGAGATTTATGTGCTCACAAAGGACGAAGGTGGACGTCACACTGCGTTTTTCTCTAACTACAGGCCTCAGTTTTACTTGAGGACTGCAGATATCACTGGAAAAGTAGAATTACCAGAAAGCGTGAAGATGGTTATGCCTGGTGACAATGTCACTGCAGTTTTCGAGCTAATCATGCCTGTCCCACTCGAGCCAGGTCAAGAATCTTACAGACACTCTTTTTTTTTGTGTTTCAATTTCTGACTTGCTAACATTTTTGCTCTTGTGAAACAGGTCAAAGATTTGCCCTAAGGGAAGGAGGTAGAACAGTTGGAGCTGGTGTTGTATCAAAAGTGATGACTTGAGAGGTTCTCTAAAAGGCGCATCCTTAGGTTTTCTCTAGGAACCCATCAATGATGTGATTTTTATTTTTGTTTCGTTGCTTTGAGATTTCGAGTAGATCAAATAACAGAGTGAGAAACATAATTCAGTGTCCAACGAGAAAGATTAGGGCATAGGCACTTTTTATTTGCTGTTTCCAACTTTGTGAAACTTTTGAAAAAAAGCCACTTCCAATTCTCTGGTTTGTTCAGTAATGTTTTTGTCTTCTTCCAATCAAAATATTCTCGTTTCACTCTACCAGCTTATATATTCTTCATGGTCAACAATTAACTTTAGTTTCTTGATTTACTCATCTGAGGCGTAGAGGATAAAGTTTAGCTCTAATATCTGTGAAAGCATTTCTAAAGCAAGATAGGGTTTTGCTCTATAGAGAAGAAGAGAGTTGCACAATCGACAACTCCCAAAGTATACTACTCTACTTGCAAAACCCTAAACACAATCTTTCTTCTTCATGTTGGGCTTGATCTGTTTGGTTGGGCTTGATCTGTTGGGCTCTAATAATTTGCAGGGCTGTAGTTGTTTCTTTATGTTATGCAAGTTGTTGTAGGATGTTTAGTTTATTTTCGAGTGTTTTTGGTCGGTTTTCAAATAAGAGAGAGAGAGAGGAAGAAAATGGTTACGTGTTTTGTAAGTTATTTCCATTATCATATCAGTCAAGTAAAGAACATCAGAAAGCACAACAGAGAAATAATACAATTGATGTACCTAAGTAAAACAAAGACAAATCACAATTCATTTAGCTAGACTAAAACGGACAGAAACAAACGATACAATTGATAGATTCTTGTGATAACGTTTTGGATTTTGGGCTTAGCGCTCACATGTTCATGATACCAAGACGTTCCTCAGTGTGTTTCCTTTCCAATTATCGATCATAGTAAACCCTAATCCGAACTACGACGGCTCAATATTACTAGGGTTTTTTTTTTGGGCCAAAACATATTTTTGACCTTTTAATAAGTTACCATTAATTTTCTAAGCATTATGAATCAAACAAAATTTAAGTCTTTTCGTGCGTAATTTTTTTTTTATTTTCTTTTTTTTAAAAACCATAATCTCATTGAAACAGAGAGAGGAAGATGGATTCCTATAAATAGACGTATCATCAGTCTTGGAAACAGAGTAAAAAAACCTAATCCTAAAAGCGGAAGATGGATTCCTTGACAGATGATCTATTTGCGATTGTGCTTGCGAGGTTACCGCTAAAGACCGTGGCAGCTTCAAAACTGGTTTGCAAACAGTGGAAATCGATCGTAGAGTCTCCGTATTTCCGTGGCCTTTTCCTATCCTTGCATCAAAACCCGCACGCTTGTTCATGGTCGTTCATCATGTATTACGGGGTAGAAACCATGGCTCACTATAGATGCGACACTTGGGGACTCGAACGATCTCTGCACTCTTTCATCTCTTCTTTCCTAGAAAAGTTCAAAAACAAGGAGAACAAACCCCAACGAGCCAGGGTCGTGGCTTACTCCGATGCTGGTTTGGTATTGATCCATCATCCATGTAAAGCCACACGAGGAGAAGGGATCCTTTTACGTGGCTAATCCGGTTTCAAGGGAATGCGTTGAAATCTTTCTTGATGACCCTCTTCCTATAGGGTTTGAAACGAATGAAGATTACCCTATCATGGAAATTGTCACACGAACTGAGAAGGGAGAAGACCAGCTGGAATTTGCTGATATACTCATCTGAGACAGGCTTGTGGAGTCTCAACACTTTCCATCTTCCTTGCTCTTGGTGGTGTTTCCGGAATAAAATTAGCTTGAACGGAAACCTTCACTGGGTCGTCACGAACAGTGACCTGCATGATGAACTTGTATCCATCGATTTCTACGCTACTGGCACGGGATCTGATCGATGCCGTATTACGCCTTTCCCTGACTTTGACAAAACTACCAGATTCGCAAAAGCTTGCTCAACTAGTCAAGGGTTTCTCATGTATATGAGCAGAGTCACAAGCCTAGAGGATAAGTTACGTGTGTGGAGGCTACAGAGCGACGGATGGCAACTAGTATCTGAGGTGTCAACTGTTTCCCCCTGGCAGTAAACCCTTGTGATGCCAAAACAGCTTACTTTTGGAGCAAGGAACAACAAGCTTTGCTATCTGTTAACTTACACAACGGCAACTTTGTGCTCCACAATCAGTTGGAACATATCAGAAACGACGGTCGCATTATGATTTCCGTTTAATATATTGAACCCATGGAATGTTCAGAGTTTTCCTCCTTCCTTCTCCCACAATGGCTGCATCGGATCCCCAACACGGTGACAAGAGTCTAGAGACATCAAGTTAATTTGCAACACTTCATTTTGGCTGATTCGAGTAGATCAAATAACAGAGAGCATATCATAAATGATTTTTTAAAAAATATCAAAACACATTCTTGTGAACATTAACCTTTCTGCAAAATTATTGACCTTAGGTACTTATCATCATCCTCACATTTACAATCTCAGTACTGAACAACTTTTAGTCATTTACAAACGACGTTCTTAAGCTTTCCATGGAGTAGTAAATCAAAGATTTGAAACTTTCACCGCGACTTCTCAGCATGCAAACCTAAGCGCAAACACCGCCATTACCGTGGCAGCTCTGAAGTAAACCTCCTTGATGCTTCTCTCCACACTGTTTATGATTTCTTCATTCTTCAAACTTGAACAAGGCTTGTTTGCTTTCCTATTGGCATTAACAATCACCTCCCTGAGCCTATTCACAGCCCAAGACAGTGCTACCAAACTGAAACCAAGTCCAGTGTCGAAGAACTTGTTTGCGCAAAAGGGTACGCTCCTTGAAGCGAGGCTACAGACCACAGAGAAGAGCACAGCGATTCCAGTTCCAGCGGCGCTGATAGAAAACTGAGTGAGAAGCTCCGAGAGTTCTCCGCATGATCTCTGTAAAGAGAGTATTGTTGTGTGTTTGTGTTGATGATCATTGCCCACCATTAAAGACAGAAGGCTCTCGTAAGCGTGGAGATGGTTTCTTTTGTAGAGGTCCCTCTCTTTAACCTTCCGCTTCGTGTTTTGTTTCCTTGGTGAAGGCTTGAGCCTGGTTTTCCCAGGACTTTGTTTGAATCAAAAACAGAATTCGAATATGAGAACACTAAATAGTAATCGAAGCAGAACAAAAAAAGAAAGAGAGATTAGATTACCTCTTCAAAGGTGCTAGAACTGTAACTGCTTTCAGCTTAGCCGGTGCTAATACTTCACTTTCAAACCTGCATACATGAAATAGCAAAAACCCTAAGAACCGAGAAACGAAACGCGCACAAATGAAAGTTAAGGCTGTGTGAGGATATCTTACCACTGAAACTGCGGGACAAGCGGTGAGAGCTGACTCAATTTTGTTGAATTCCTTGACAAATTGAACTTAGAAGCAAAAGAAAGTATATCATTCTGCTCATGACTGCTACTTGAGGAGAAGAGAACGTGGCCATTCGATTGCACATAGAACTCTGGATTATCCACCATATCCCTAACGAGATCCAAAACGGGTTTCCCTAATTCTTGATTCAAGTAAAGAACAGAGGAAGCACCATATGGTAGTAGCTGAGAACTTGATTTCATTGCCTCTAGCTCCATCAATTCAGATATCAGAGACATATCGAATCCTCTTTCCTTGAACTCCTCTGACTTAGACAGAAGAAACTCCATCACTTTCTCTTGTCTCGCATACTTCTCAGCGATTCCAAAGCTCAAAACCAGAGACTCTGGTGCCTTCTCTGTATCAACCATAAAAGCAGCAAGTTCATGTAAATTTGGGGAAATTGATGACAGAAAAAAACCCATTAACCAATTTGATGATTCACAAGCAATTGAGCTTACCATGAACATCCATGAGCAGAGGTTTCATCATGGCGGAGTCAAGCTCCACGAACTGGCTAGATTTGCTAAATGAACAAACCGGTTTCCATGGCTCCAAGTGTTGTGGGTTCAGATTGAAGGAGCTCGCAGGTATGATCTCTTGTTTTGCTCCGGGATTCACCAGATAAGACCGGCTACTCTGTATCATTCATTGACAATAACAAAATCAAAACAAGAGCCATTCGAAATCCAACAAGATGCTAATTTTACATGAACCCAGATAAATTCAAGCATTGAAGCTGTCAAATCCAACAAGATGTTGACGAAAGACACCGATTTTTCCAGATAACTGAAGCAATCAATTTATCAAAATCCAATAAGAGATTCAAACGCGAAAGGGAGCTAGATATAATCGGATTGATGATGATGATTCGTGAAAAACTTAAGATTTCAATGATGAGAAGAAGTAAACAAGCTACCTTGATGATTTCGCTGTTACTGAGCTCTTGAGGAAGACCAAGCCCAGGGATTGGATAGCCATGAGATTGAGAAGTCGTGAAGCAAAGCTTGATCATTTTTGTTGGAAGAGAAAACCAAAATTTTAATCCGTTCGAAGAAAACTCGATTCCTCTCTTCTCTTCTTCGTCACAAATCCATTGGGGAAAAGAAATAAGCAAAACTTATCGCTACGACTCACCTACGCCGCAGAAACGAGATTTAAGAATCTTCTCGATTTTGGCTGTGAGAGAAGAAGACAGTTGAATTTGAAGATTTTTTTGAGGCCTAGATTTGTTCTATTCACTACAAAATATACCCAACTAATTATGTCGACCATTAAAAACAAAAATACTGTAATTAACATCATTTTTAAAAATGCATCACCTTTTTTTATTACTCTAGTTGACGAAAAATAAACGACTTTTTGTCAAGTTTTCTATAAAATACGCTATTACTTTGGTTGAGTTGAGTAGCTCGAAATCTTTTTTAGCATCCTTTTGAGTTTTTAACTTCTTAATTAAAGAGATTTGTTTTCTCTTCCTTTGGAATCTAGCGTTTGCTACAGTGTCAGCAAAGTTAGAATCTTTGAGAAAGCTGACGGAATACACACAAGCAGCAAAAGTTTTGAGAGTTTAATCAATGTATGGAACAACAATTACATATCATGATATCAAAACAAAGGGACCTAACTTTTTTTCCCCAAACATCTACAACAAACGAAGCTTCTATTTTTTTTCTAATATCATCAAACAAAATGTCTGAACCGTTAGTCCGTTACAATAGCAACAAAGAAACCAAACAGAGCGCGCTACATCAACCTGGGAGAGCCACTGTGCTTGTTGACTACAGGAGTGTCTGTAGTAGAGCTGCTAGTGCTAGCTTCTGAGTTGTATCGGCTCGTGCCTTGAGAAGTCCTCTTGGTCGGTACAAGAGGATTGCTCTCTTCCTCATCGACTGCTCGTGGTCGGTCAAAGTCCTTGCCTTTGAAAACCGGATGCACGTAAGCATCTCTCAGATATTCCTTGAGGTTTAGATTCGGTTCAGTCGCTTTTTCTAGTGTATCCTTCACCATTGCTTCCTGTCAATGAAGCCAGCCCCAAAAACCAGTTGAGACAGTGACATTATAAGTATTTTTGACAGAGCTTTGACTCATCACCTGTAAGGGGAATCTTGAGAAGGCCGATTCAAACCGTCCTGCGCAGTATCTGTTAAACCAGATGGTCAAGATAGGCTGAGGGAGAAGCAGAACTGTTACTTTTGCAAGTTTCTTTGTGCTGAGCAAACCCATCATCAGAAGCTGCGATATTATTAGGCATATGATCAATCGTCTATGCACGTCTGGCCAGTATCTAGCACCACTCTCATATTTCTGATCGTAGACATTTATAACCTTGCAATAGTAGAGAAGACAGGATGACGAGATTGAATATATATATTTCATGCAAACTTGAGGAGAATACGATGATATCTTTGGCGTTTTAAGGTACCTGATGCCGGAAAACAACATAGGAGAAAGCAAAGAAGACGATAATGAAGGGAAGAAGAATGGGCGTAACAGCGGCGTATACAAGCCCTAGCAAGAAATAGAACTGAATCCGAGGTTCAGATGTTGCAAAGTCAAGATGACCTGGATCCATCGCTTGCTGCCTGTCTTGTTCAGTCTTGACCAAGAAAGCGTTTTTCAGATGAAAAACGACTAACGGAACCAGTCTGAGTATCTCGGCTGCAATGCCAGCCCAACCATCGACCATGATATAAGTGATGAAGAACGTGGCTTTCATTGGGATTGAAACACCAACTGTTTTCGGGATCCTAAAGTAAAGAGAGAAAAGAAGCCGAGATCAATCTTTAATGCGTTCTCGGGTTTGAAATTTCAACACAATGAGCACATCCCCCTCGAGTACTTACTCCGTTGGTGGTTGTTCGAGGAAAGATTTAAGCTGCTGGAACGCTGTCCCTGTAATGATGCTTCCAAGAAAGACATTGACGATAATGAACCAGAAATACTTCTCCGCTGATCTTCTGTCTAAATAAGAAAGTGATGTATACCCTTCAATCTGGGACATAGTCATCAGAATTGTTGGAAGTATGATGAGAAAGATCTTCAAGGCTATTCCTGGAAGAAATCCTTGGATTACAGACTTTACAGTCTTCCTGCATATGAACAAAAAAAAGTGAATGTGAAGAGAATACTAAGCAGTAGATAAATGAATGGTATGAGGGATCCAGTCTCAAGGAAACAATCGGGACTTACATGTCTATTAGGGGCTTCAAGAAAGGGAGAACTTTTTGGATCCCTTCGAGGTTGGCAAGAGACTGAACGAATGCTATAGGAATCATGAAGCAGAAAATAAGAAAGAACAGTGCAACCGTTGTGAGCAACCTTCGTATTGAGAGCTCAACATACGGAATAGCAAGATTATCCCAGAAAACATCGCGTGGTTCAGGAGCCCATTCCGTCAACCATATTGTGGGGTTATGGCATTGCTGCGTCTGAGCACAAACAGCTGTTCCCCACCGTGATTTGAAGGAAACAAATGCTGCCGGAACTATAGACTTTGGATCGTTCATGATCTTTTCTCTTTCTGCAGCCTCCTGTGTATGTAAAACATTTACAAATGCACCTGCTAAGCTTATGATAAACATGAGCATGTTTTACAGAAGACGATTTTTAAATGTGAGCACATACTTTCTCGGCTAGATCTTCGATCTTGGAAGTATAGAAGTCAATTGCATCGACTGTAGTTCCCCAAAAGCCTCCATAACCTGTCTATATAATCAGTTAAATAACCACCGAAGAGGTTTGAAATCATGAAATCCAAAGAGTCATATTACTGAAACATTGCAGGTGAGCTCTGTGGTCAAAAGGGTAGATATAGGCAGAGTACCTTTGTTGTTGGCCTATTTGATGGCTTCCTCTCGTATTTATTCTCGTAGTAAGTCAACCAATTTTGCACAGCTTTTCTCTGTGCGACTAGTTTTGCAAGGTCATTTGCATTGTACACCACCTGAGAACATCAAATCAGAAAATGCATGACATAACTTCAAGTGGAGAAGCCAAATAGTTTTTTTGACCTCTGTGTCAAACAATGACTTCCAAATGTTCATAAATTTCAGCAAGCTGAAGAAAGACACCTGATGACAAAGATAATGATCTGGATGATTTACACAAAAGAAGTGCTCAACATGCTCGTTAACTGATTCATCAGGATCTGGAGGAACATTTCTCACAAGTACCTGCAAAAGCATAAATGCCAATACGTCAAACAACAATGAAGAGTAGCAAAAAAGACTTGGAGAATTGAAATCCAATCCGTGTGATATATCTATCTGGTATGAGGTATGCAGAATGCTGCTCCCAGCTTATATGATCATTAAGAACCATTTTCCTTAAAGCATACACATACATAACTACCATTGCCAAATAATTTCTGTTTGCAAGATCTTTGTTCAAATAGAAGCAAGTTTCCACATAGCAGTACAGATAACTCAAAAAAAGATAGAATAACACACCGTGAGTTGATCAGGACGACGAGTTTCAGATGCTAGATGTCTCAGTCTCATGGTAGCCACAGTCTTGTACTCCATATATAGTGTGTAACAAGTCCAGAATGTGAACACGTATGTCATAGTTAAATGTGCCCAAAACCTGGAACCAAGAAACTTCTAGCCGTCTTAGTTGATTAAATAGAACCATCACACAGTTTGTAAACAAGAAAGCACTATTGCTAACACCCATGTTAACGAAGCTGTCTATGACTTGCGGATAACATAACATTCCCCCAAAAGATATAAATTTGGCAAGGTAGCAGTAACATATGCCCTGAACTGAAACTAAGCAGCAACTGCATTATGCGGAAATGTGTCTCCAATACCTCGGCGACCCTGGTGGAACATTCGATATCGACAGCTTGTCGACGTTACTGAATGTCAAGTCGTCGATTTTATCTAGCGTCTCTCCTGTCCAATTGACAGGAACCAAGACTCCAAAAGCAAGTAGTGTTATCGGGACGAACATTTTCAGTCTGCATTGCCAAGGAACAACAACATTAGCCGGTCCATGTCAAGACAATGCAGCTGAGAAAACATTCTTGCGCCTCACTGCAAAATTGTTGTGGAGGGAAAAAGAAAAGAAGTTACCCGAGGAGGTAAATGCGGATATATACAGCAGAATCAAGGCCGGCGTGTTCGATGAGCTCGGGCTCAGGCATTTTGAGCGCTGCGGGCATCCAGTTGAGAAACTTGACATATGTAGTCCAGTCCAAGTTAACGAATCTGGTCATGATTCCTCTGGAGCGCGTGGGGCTTCCTCGTATCCCTTTGAGATACCATTTCGGGAAGTAGACTCTGTCGTTAACTGGCTGAAGCCTCAGCATAGCAAACGCAAAGAGGAAAGCAAATGCAGACAGTAGATTTATAGCTGCAGAAAGGCCAATATCTTGTACAGAAGCCATCTCTTCCTTGACGCGCTTTCACCAGATGTTCCCAATGCTGTTGGATAGATAAAAAAAAAACAAGTTAAAGTCTTTCAGAGAAGCAATGCAGAAATGGTGAAATATCTGTCCTAAGAAGTGCAAGATTATATCTTTTTTTCTTTTATAAATTTTGTAGCTCATCTGCATTACATTCAATTACCAGAGAGGGAGGTGGCGATTAGGGTTTTTTTGTGTGTGTGTGTTTTTCAGACAGTTTCCCGAGAAAATCGAATTCGAGAAAGGAAAATTGGCGTTTGGGGGAAACTGGATTACCGGGAAAAGAGGAGAGAACATGAGAGAATTTTGCGCCATAAAAATGTGAGGTTTGAAGATTTCTGTGAGCCTCATCTCTGAATCAATTAACGGTCTCGATGAAGAAGAAGATGATGTCGCGGAGAAGAAGAGAATAAGACAATCCATTCTCATTGTTCTCTCCTTCTCCAACGAAATCTCTCAATCTTTCTCTCCTCCGATTCTCCGAATGTTCTGCTTCTCCCTCGATTTTTTTTTTTGAAATATTTTCTGGTTTTTTTCAAAAATGGTGGGTGCGTGTCGCTATAGTCCACAAAATGCGCGTCAGGTGCGAGTGTACTTCGTTGGGTGTTGTTGGTACTATAAATACGATTTGTCAAAGTAAAAATTTAATCGATTTTTAAACTCAAATTTAATCGTTATGTCATCACATTCTCTTTGTATATTAAGCTCAGCTAAAAGTCAGAAAATCACTGTAACTAGAATCGAATAAATTCTCCAACTTTTGTCCAAATTTTCAAAATTATATCAGCGTAGATTTATTATATAAACTAGCCAAATTTTTAGATTCGTTTGTCACTTCCATCCAGAGTAATGTAATTTAAAAAAAAAAAAAAAAAAAAGAGAAGTAATTGTAGTAAGCTTTACAACGAGGGAAAGAAGAAAACAAGAGCTCAATAGATGTTATACTAATCGTAGATTTGCTCAAAGATCCAAAATTTGCTCTATAAAGTATATAGTAGAAAAAAACGCAGAACCCAAATGAATGCCCTTTCATGTTCTCTTTTTATTCCTACACCAATTTTATTTCTGTAAAGAGATGGAATCTTCTGTACAGAAGACACTTAGAGTTCTGTCTCTTTGTCAAAAAAGTCCCAGCCATCTTCCAGGAGCTCCTTACGTTCGTCTTCTCCCTCCTTAACCAAAGCTTTTGGGCTCTCGTCGACCAAAGCTTTTGCGCTCTTGTTGTTGCATGAGGCTTCAGGTGTTTCATAAGATAGCTCAAGAGGCTTCTCAAGCAAAAAGCTCTTCATCGATGACCCAGAAGAAGCCAGTTTACAACTAGTCTGGCTTGAGGAGATTGATTGGCTCAACGGCACTCGGTTGTCGAATTTCTCTTTCAAGAGTCGGATGTCTTGACAGATCACAGAGATTTCTCCTCTGTTCAAAAGCGCAAAGACAAGTTAACATCACTTAGCAGACTAGATTAACCAATCATAAGAACCGCAAAAAAATTTAACAGATTCCAGATTTTATATGCCTCATCTCTTGACTGCCAAAGAGAAAATTGCTAAATATGATTTATGGGTCTGAACATTAATCTATGTATAGCAGCTTTCCATCCTGATGCTTCACAAGGCGATGAATGTAAATTATTCGTGATGAGTAAAGAGTTACTTACTGTAAGGAATCAACAATCCGACCACTATCCATAAGGAAATCTCGCAGCTGCAGACACAAGATATGTCAACAAGTTGCGACTTCAGAATCATTCGTTAGTGGCAAACCAAAGGAAAGGCAGTGATGTTACCTTGGAATTTTCATCTGCCTCTTTCTGTAGAAGCTTTGATTCTTGGACAACTTTTTCCATGATCGCTTCTTGTTCAGCAAGTGCCTTCCGTGCAGAACCTTCTTTTCCTTGCTTTTCTTGCTCAGCAGCAGTTTTAATCTCCAGCGCTGCCGCTAGTCTCATTTCAAGAGTTACCCGCATCTAAAATTCAAAAAGAAACACAACCAGCTAAATCATACAGCGTGAAGCAGCAACAAAAGTCGATAGTTTATTGTTAAGCAAGAATTAATGGAACAAAACAGAAATAATGAGCAAATCATCTAACGTGTGCATACGGACCTCATCAAGAACAGAAAGAGACTTGTCTCGTTCTTCCGATAAGCTGACCAAGCGATTTTCAAGCTCATGTACTTCAGTGGTCAAGATTGACCTCTCCCCATAAACTTCTCCAGCATCCTGTGACATAAAATATGATTAGTCGTCCCCCATTAACATTAGCAAACACGTATTAGAACGTTATCAGTCAAATAAAGTCACCATGTCATTTCCCTCCTTCGCATGTGCCAGAATCTTCTTCAGATCCTCAACCTTGTTAAGGGTATCAAAGCCTCCTCTGTTAGCCTCTTCCGTCACCTTTTCTGCATCCTTCTCTTGGAGTTCAACTTCTCTCATCAGATTCATAATCGATTCCATCACAGTGAACAAGGTTCTCTACATCATTACAAAAATAAAAAGAACAGAATGATATTGAATTATCGTGAAGGAAACACTACTACACATAACTCTAAAATATACTAGTTAGCACACCTTGTTACTTTTGGCATCTTCAATAATCTGTTCAAGATGATCAATGTTGCATCCCTGGGTTGATCTGCTAACAATAGAGATAAAAGCACCACCCAGCTCTGGATCACCGTTTTCAACGGCCAAGGAACCATTTGATGTTTCGTCCACGAGGTTTGAGCCACTCAACTCTGCATCACTGTTTTCACCGGCCAAGGAACCACCTGACGCCTTTGTCACATCATCTGAACTCCCAAATCCAAAACGACATTTAGATAGTGTCAGCAGCTTATGCACATCATCTGCGAGATTTGAGCCACTCAACTCTGCATCACTGTTTTCACCGGCCAATGAACCACCGGACGCCTTTTTCACATCATCTGAACTCCCAAATCCAAATCGAAAATGAGAAGGTGTCAGCAGCTTATGCCCATCATCTCCTGAAGCTGCGCTTGTGCTTGATTCAGCTTGATTACCTGTAATGTGAAAATCAACACCTTCCCAACCATCGCTAGTCAATTTGAATCCCACCTGAGCGGAGGCAGTAGGATCTGAGGAAACCACTCTAGACTCATCCGATCCGCTCAACCCGATCATTGCTTTGCTCTGAATATCAAGATCACCATTTGACATCACATTTGTCAACTCGTTACTCTTAGAAAGAAACTCAGTAATTGGGGCCCTTGTTTCTTGTTCACTATCAAGAGCCAGTGGGATAGTTCCTGAAGAAGAAGCACCCATCTCTAAACCAGTGAACGCACGGTTTTGCATATCACGTTCTGCTGCATTTCCAACAGACATTTCATCAGCGTATATCCTCATGCATGATAATTGAAAAGAGAATGGTGAAACAACTAACTGCGAACTTCGAATGTACAAAAGTCCAAGTAACAGAGCAAAAACATTTAATATTATTCATAGAAAAGGACAAGTACCTTTGTTCCCAGGTTGTGTAGAATTATCAGCCAAATTTGGGTAAAACTTAGGGACAATCTCTGAAATAACTACAGCTGCAGCTTCGTTAGCATCCTTTGGGTGCTCAATAGCAACAGCTTTTAAAAGCCTTGCGTCAATCTGTACATAATGGTATTGTATAATGTGGTCATAATCAGGTTGATATAAGGTATTTCCAAAAGACCAACCGAAAGATGATTTAGAATCCAGAAGTTTGTAAACATCTGTGACGTGAGATTACTTGATTAATCATCGGATAGTATACATACTAGACCTCAACAACAAATATCCATTGTTTTGGGAAAGTATCATAACCACAAACATGAACCACAAGTTAAATTGAGTGAAAGGAGATAAAGAAAAGAGCTTACCTGTGGAAACAGTTCCGTGAGAGATCGATAAACGATTTTGTAACCCATCAGTGAATTATATCAAGTAAAGCTGCAAGAAAGTAAAAACAAACGATTATTCCTGGGTTTCAATGGTGCCAACGGCTTATAGGGTTGATTCAATAACTTCTCTGAAAAGCCTCATTTAACCAGTACAATCACAAGACCAGTGAAAAACCCTAAAAACTGCTTGGAAAGCCCATTTAAATAGAATCAGAAAATAGCTGCATCAAACAATCAAATAAGAGCGAGGCATAAAACTTATGCGTTTAGAATTTACAACGAACACTAAAACCCTAATTTCAACCCAAACAGGGGAGAAAGAGATAGATACGAGTGCAATAAAAAAAGCAAGCAACCTAAGTACGAATCAGTAGTATATATTCCAATCTTTCTGGATATTTGAGAAGAAAATTACGACCACCTGATGATCAGAATAGATAAACCTCCTCGTAAGAATCTAACATAATTAAGCAAAATTAATTATTCGGGAAGGCAAGAACGCATCGAAAGAGGAGAGGAAAAAAACAAGGTTTTGAACAGGGGGAGGAACAATTCTCCTCGAAATTTTCAGAAATCCAAAAGAAGCAAAGAACAATAAGATGACGCACACGAACCTTCCCAGATTTTCCGTTGGTAGGATTTTGACTGAGCAAAGGGAGCGGAGAAGGCGCAATTCAGCTCGAGATTTTTGAGAATTGTGAGAGAAATTTTAATTGTTTCTCGGAGAAGGAAATTAAAAGAAGAGGACCAATTCTAGGAAACTTACGCGGCTAAGAAAAGCAAACAAAGGCTAATTTCGTTATTTTTTTTATAGAATCACTAAGGGTATTTTGGTCAAGTAAATGCGCTTTGACCGACTTGGATCATTGGTGGAGGCCCAGCTTGATATTGGTTTCGGCCCATTTTTGTTTTTGGCAATAAATATCTATTTGTAAACTCAAATAGAAAAGGAGAAAAATGTAAATCCCCTATATATTAACTGAGAAACATTTTTATAGAGTAGGCTTACTTTTTGAACTATTTACAGTGGTATCATTTTGCTGATGTGTCACCACCACACTTATTCTTCTATTATTTTAATACAAATTTCCTTTTTTGATTAGACTAATTACATTATATGCCTTTAACCATTTATTACTTTTAACATTTATTTATTAAGATATAATTTATGACTAATTTCCTTATATCATATATTTATACATAATTCAACATTTAATTTATTAATATATTTTCTTTCTTTCTATTTCTTACCAAACATATATCATACTAATTATTTTTTTAAACACTATATTTCTTCTCTTATTTTTGTTTAAATTTAGGGTTGTAAAAAAATAAATCATCATAACATCCATATAGTAAAAAATATATAGATTTTTTATACATGTGTTATAATTCGATTTTTTTTAAATGAATATAAATTACTCAAATGATTAATAAATATGAGTATGTTTTAAAAAGTCACACATTGGAAATGAGGATGTGTAGATGGTTCAAAAATCATTATAAAGAGAACATAAATGATAAAAAAAAACTGTAAAAGCAAGAAGCTTGATTTAATAGTCATTGATATTTATAAATATTTTTTTATGGTTTAATATAGTTTGTTAATATAACCATATAAATTAACCAAATAATATAAATTTATCATCCTAAAATGATTACCAACAATTCTACAACAAGTTAAAATATTATATCAAAAACTCAAAATATTAAAAATAGTTTAATATGTTAAAAACAAATAATATTATAAAGATTTTCTTTCTTTGTGAAGAAAACATCATTTAATTTATGAAGATATTGTCTTTCTTTCTATTTCTTACTAAAAATATATCATACTAATTATTTTCTTAAACACCATATTTCTTCTCTTATTTTTGTTTAAACTTAATTTTGTAAAAAAAATAAAATCATCACAACATCCATATAGTAAAAAATATATTGATTTTTTAATACATGTGTTATAATTCAAACTTTTTATCATTTATATAAATTACTCAAATGATTAATAAATATGAGTATGTTTTAAAAAGTCCCACATTGAAAATGAGAATGTGTAGATAGTTCAAAAATCATTATAAAAAAACATAAATGATTAAAAAAACTGTAAAAGTAAGAAGGTTAATTTAATAGACATCCATACATATTATTCATATATATATATATATATATATATATATATATAACTCATTAAGTTATTTTTATTTTAAACAATTTCAAAATCATTTTTAATAAAAAATTTTATTGATTTTTCATCCTGCGCAGGGCGCAGGTTATCACCTAGTATTATAATAACACAAATGCCTCTTCATATAATGACAACTCAAAATTTTAATTGCATAAACTTTTAAAAATTTAGTGTTGTTTTTTGAATTTATAAAGTTTAAATTGGTAGATCATTTTGTTCACTTCTCTGTGTGTGAAGGCCGTTTTAGTCAAGTAGTTAAACTTAGATCGACGTGGATAATTAGCGGAGGCCCATTTGGGTTCTGGTAACAAATTTCAGTTTGTTGTTGGGAGGGAGGGGTGGGTTTAATTTTGAGGATCCAATAATTATGAACATGACAAGATTTTGAGAAAGTTATCACATGATAACTCACTAGAGGAAATGTTTAATATTTCATCTCCTACTTGTTATTATTATTTAACCATAAAAGAAGAGTGGTGAAAGATACCATAAGGTTTTCTATCTTCAAGAACGTACGCATTTTCTTTTTTACCATATGTTTGATTGCAGATGAGAAGAGAGGTATATGTGGGCAAAGTCAAGAGAAGCCTTAGACCGAGGAGAAAGGCATCACGTAAAGGCCTTTGCTCTCCAACAAGCTATATGCAGCATCAGGATCTTTTACAAGCAGATCTGCCATAATTTCTTCCACAGGTTTTGTCATCGTGTGCTCCTGATCAATAAAGTGACCGTATCCCTATAACAAACAACAGATTCATTCATTTTTACAAAAAAAAAGGCAACATCATTGTATGTTTTCAGATGTTTGTTTACTTGCATAGTTGCATTACCTCAATGAATATCATAGGATGAGAAATTGCTTCTCCTCCCAACCTGTTTCGACTTAATTCCTATCCATAATAACCCCAAAATGTCATCACGTCAGCAAGTTTCTCCATAGTGTGGTTCAATCTGGTTATTGGTTCAGAGTTTTTGTTATTTCGTTTTTGGTTTAGGAAGCATTTGAATACAACACTCGTTTTTTTGAATGAGTTTGTTAAGCTGAAGATTTTGGTTTTCTATCATACTATATGCTTATAGATGTAAAAGATGTGAAAACAAGTAAACAGAAAGATTAAATTGGTTTTCTAATAGATTTTCAGGTTCGGTTTTGAGTTGGATTAGTTCAAGTCAATTCAATTCCCTATAATAGAGCTATTTGATGTATATAAAAACAAGGTGAGAAAAAGAGAAGCAAGACAATACCTTCATCTGTAGGTGCAGAAGCTTAACATGAGCGATGGTATCATTCAATATCGATTCAGGGGTATCCTACAAGATCACAACAAACATCAACTAATTAAGCTTGAATCTCTCACAAGTCAACGAGTTTCCATGACAAAGCTCTGGTGGAGATAAACAATCTAACCACAAAGCATTGATGTGGGAGAAACCCTCGTAATGCCCTGATGTTATCATCAATTCGCTGCATGCGCTCCTGATAAAACGTTGAACCAATGGTTTGCATAAACTCAAACAACAGATGGAATCAGCTAAAAGCATGACGATATGTGAAAACTTACACATTCAATGGCCCAAGATTTGCTCTTTCTTTTGTTCGATTGTTTCGAGGGTACACCACGGTTCTTGTTGTTGTTGTTACTCCGTTCTCTCCAATTTCTCAGCTCCTGATGATATACACAGTAATCAGAAGTTAGCTCCTCAAAACAGAGACTTTTCAAATCAGAGATTGCTTTTAATAATGTAGTGATGAAGTTGACCTCAGAATAGTTTTGGGACGATGGATGCGAACGTCCAGCCACAGGGACCTTGCTGCTACTTCCCTGCATAAGAGATGCAACTAGCTCGCTTCCAATTTCAGGAATTGATGATACATTGAACAGAGAAATGTTTTGAGATTGCATACATAGGTTTCATTGTTGGTGCGGCTTTGTACACGAATATTAGAAGAACCAATTCTCTCTGAAGCTGAGTCTAGTGTTGCTTGGTCACGACTCGGCAGAACCACTTTCGGTTTTTCATCAGGTGGTGAATCTTCGTTGAGCAACGAAAGGTAACTAAGTGGAGACTTAGATTGATGAAGCGATTGAAACAGCGGAAAACTCGTCTCTTCATTTTCCACTTTCACTTGAGAAGAAGCACCAAATTGATGATTCTGATGGTTTCCATAGCCACGGTTACGAGATGCGATACCCGGTTTCCTTCCCCTTTCCATATTTGTCTAAGGAAAATAAAAAAAAAGCCAAACCTTTTCATCAATCCATGAAATCGAAGAAATGTATGATTTACTAATTTTGAAAGTGAGAGAACAAATGTGCATCATTCTTCGATCTGGAGCTGGAAATTACTCTGTATTCAAACTTCTTAGCAGAAATTAGTCATGGAAATCGCCATAGCATATTAACTACAGTCTGGGTTTTAGGATGATTCGCGAAATCTAGGGTTCCGGCGAAGAGAGCGAAACAACAGAACAAGCAAGAAATATCTCTCTCTTTCTCCGTCTCGTACGGATTCTCTCTAAGGATCTTGAAAAGACAAGTTTGCCCCCTTATTTGTATTGAGTCACATCATTACCATAGTCCGGGCCAGTGCTAGGGCCCAGGCCCAGATTTAAAATATATTATTTTGGTAAAGATTACAAATCAAAATTTAGATTGTAGAATCTGATCAATAATTTCTACTCGGAAAATGATTTTACGATTCAAAAAGGTAGATGTAGATGTTGATGACTCAGACTCACTCGAGTTTGACGCAAGATATTAAATTGCACTATTACGTTTGCTATGATATACAGAGCAAATTTATAACCACTAGGATCAAATAAAAACGTTTATCGGTATTCTCGTTATATATCGAGACCATCTGGTTTACATTGGTCTAAACCAAGTTTAATTACATGGTTCAGTATAAACCGGTTTACACATATTCTCACACTCTAATAATCGGTTTTGCTCAAAAGATCACACAATCATGGGGAAGAAGAAAGCTGTCAAGTACTTCGTGGTAATCTTTTTCTTTCTTTTTTCTCTCTCTTCTGAATTCTGGAATTTGTTTTCAGATCATTCACTAATAAGATCGACGAATTTGGTGTTCGAAGGTCGATGCTTTCACTGATTCGGCTTTCAAAGGGAATCCAGCGGCTGTTTGTTTTCTCAACGACGACGACGACAACGACAGAGACGACGCCTGGCTTCAGTCTCTCGCCGCCGAATTCAACATCTCCGAAACTTGTTTCCTTACTCCGATCACTGGTTTCGAAGCTCGCTTCCATCTCCGGTGGTTCACCCCTGTAGCCGAGGTTTGGCGACTTTTTGACTTCGTTTCTTTTCAACTTTTTGACTTGGACTGTTCAAAGTCTGAGAGAAATTGATTTTGAACTCGCCATCTCTCTAGGGTCTTTTTGAACTCGGCATACCTCATTTCTACTTACATTTTCTTGATTTGGAGAATATTTAGAGAGACCCTTCTGTTGATTTGGGTTTATTATGCCAAATCTTCTATCAATTCGTAATTGTGACACTAATTAGTGGTAATTTTAAAGCTCGTCCATTGATTTGTATAGGTTGATCTCTGTGGTCATGCAACTTTGGCAACTGCTCATTGTCTCTTCTCCAATGGTTTGGTTGATTCAGAGGATGTCGAGCTTGTCACAAGATCAGGGATTCTTACAGCCAAGCGACTCCCAGATACTTCAGAGCCCAATGATGGTGAAGTGAAAGGAGGATCCTTCTTGATCGAGTTGAATTTCCCTGTGGTTCCAACCTGTGATATCAATCTCAGTGATGCCTCCTCCTCCATGATCACAAAGGCCTTGAACGGAGCTACCATTGTGGATATAAAAGCTACTACGACAAACAACTTCCTCGTAATTTTTAAATTTTTGGTTTGCCTATTCAAAATATTTACTTGCTTTGTCTCTGATTTCCAAAGTTTTGGAACTCCTCCTGTTCACACAGTGTATTCATACTAAGAAGAACAGATTAGCCTGATATTCTGGGAAGTGCATCATAATCTTTTTTTAGGACTTTTGATTTACTGTCTTATGCACTTGTGTTGCAGGTTGTGCTTCCATCTTTGGAATCTGTCACTGAATTGCAACCAAGAATGGATGATATATTGAAATGCCCCTGCGATGGCATAATTGTGACAGCTGCTGGTTCTGCAGGGTCGGCCTATGATCTCTACAGTCGGTACTTCGCTCCTAAATTGGGAGTTGGTGAGGTAAAAGAGTAGCTGCATCTTACTATATGATCTAACTATCTTTATAGTCTTTGCCCTTAGGAGTGAACAAAACGCCAAAGAATATGATTTCTTCTGCCTGTACTGTGTCGCCTTTTTTTTGCAGGACCCTGTTTGTGGAAGTGCACATTGTGCATTGGCACATTACTGGAGCCTCAAGATGAACAAGTGTGATTTCTTAGCCTATCAAGTAATCCTCTCTAATCTCTGTAATTTTTGAAGTAGTGTTTTAGTGCTTCTTCACAGAGAATGATTTTGAGTTTTTGGAAATGTGCTTAGGCTTCGCCTAGGAGTGGCACAATTAGGATTCATCTAGACAAGGAGAAGCAGAGGGTTCTCCTGAGAGGCAAAGCCGTGACTGTAATGGAAGGCCATGTCTTGGTCTGAGATGAGATGATTTATTGTTAACTTCTGCTACAAAACAAGCTGAGTGACCCACCTCACACAAGGTGGATAATCACTGATAGGATATGTTTACGTTTTCTGACCATAAATGTTCATTTTGCATAATTATTCTATTTTTGTGTGTGGGGCTAGTGTTGTTATTACAATTACTAGGTAATTACCCGCGCTACGCTGCGGGATATTTTTTTATATTTTTATATTTTTTAATGTGAGAAGTTAATTTTTGTAGTGAAAATTATCATCAAAATTGGTTAAAATCTTACAGTAACTGAATACACATGCACATATCTCTGCAAGTTTTTCAAACTAAATTTATAATTTTTATTGGAAATTTTTTAGTGCTTGCTAAATCAAACTCTCTTTCTGCTCACTTTGATTAAACACTTCTCACGGATATCTTTCTATGGTTCATAGAACTGATGACATACAATTGAATAATCTAATTGATCATGATAATTGCAAAGCAATAACAAAATAAACAAAAGTCAGTGGACCAAATTAGACTTTATTCGTGGGTGTATTAGCCTTGAATACTAATAATCTTTATCCGCCTTTCTTAACTGATCGGTTGTAAATGACAGAATTTACTTGGATTATTGTGAGGTGGGAAATAATTTACTCAGTGGACCACGTACATGTATCAGATTCGGGCACGCGGTCTTTGGCCTCGAGCCACAACAGTCTTTGAGAGAACCTCTTCAAGATATTCACAACGGCCTCTATGGTGATCGATCCACACACATAATCTTATTGCTTCTCTTTTCTCTTCTCCAAGTCCCATCAAAGACTCCTTCATTGTCTCCTTCTTCTTTACCTCTTCTCTTACTTTTTCTCCAGGCTTCTTTATTTTCTCCTCTTTCTTCATTTTTCTCCTTCTCGTGATTCCTCTCTATAATCCAATTCGTCGCAGTCCACAGTATTTTTGAAGCCTCCATTACTGTTTTCTCACACTTCCCATGTTTCTCCCTAAGTTTCTCCTACATTGATTGAAACCCATAAGGTGTTTTGTTCACTTTCTCTGCTATCTCTTTTATCATACCTCGATAAGTCTCGTGTGCCACTGTAAGACTTTTCTTAAGCAATGCTTGCTCCTCTAAGTGCTTAGCTTCTTCTCTCCTGAAAGCTTCTTCTTACTCCGTTAGTACATGTTCGGGCTGGTTCATAAACATAGCTTAACCTCGATGTTACTGATCTTCTCCATGGGAGTTTCTATCTCGTATCCTTTCATTTCCAGCTCGTTGCGTAAACTCTCCATCGTCTCTTCATGACTTGCGATTGCAGAATCTCTGGATGTTACTTCCTTTAGGTCAATAGTAATAGAAACTATCGATTGCAGAAACTGTCCACGTAAACTCTCCATCATCTCGTATGGTGTTAATTACCATGTCAATAGAAAATTATTTTTTTTCTATGGATAAGAAATGTTTGTTTCATATATTATATCAATAATTAATTAAAAGCTATTTACTCTATCTCAAAATATAAAATGTTCTAAATAAAAGCATAAAGATTAGAAAATTAATTTTTAAAGAAAACATCACTTAATAATTAGTTAAAAACATAACTCAACTAATCGTAAAAATATTTTAGAATTTCAAAAGTTAAAAGTATCAAATCTATTACATAAAGACTCAGTTAAATCTCACAATAGCCTGACACGTCAGCACCCACCTTTGTGACACATCAGCACATGATTTTTTTATCATTTAATTAAAATAAAAATAAAAACTCATTTTCCCAAATACGACTTATCGCTCTTTCTTTCCGAAGCTTCTTCGTTCTTCTTCTTTCATGATTAAAGCCATCGATTCTTCCGAAGCGTCGTTCTTCTTCTTTCATGACCAATTCCTCGCTTTCTCAGAAGAGTATATGAAATATTTTAGAATTTCAAAAGTTAAAAGTATCAAATCTACTATATGAAAGCTGAATGGCTCTCTCGAAGAGATGCCACGTCAGCATCTCAGAGGGTACCACATGTACTTCATCATTTAATTTTTAAAAAACCGTTTCATTTGTATTAAATACAAACCAAACAAAATATTTTAATTTCTTTGCATCTAGGGAGAATACAAAATAAAAAACCAATTCGGCAGACACATAAAAATACTTCATATTCTTTACGAAATAGTTAAAGAAACGTCTATCTAATTTAAATTCAATAATTCAATTATGGCTCTACATTAAAAAAAAAGATGTTTTCAATAAGCATAAGCGACAAACATAAAATAAATTTTCTTTAAATCAAAAATAATTTTTAAAGATATTTAAAATAACAAAAAATATGTACGTTTCAGTTATTTTGCAACAACAAAAAATATAATATGCAAACCTTCAATTATATATATATTGTTTTCTGCAATTTACAATTTTAAAAAGTATCTTTTTGTTTTGAACCAAAAAAAATATCTACTTGTTTTGGGCTTTTAAAGAATGTCATTTGTTTGGGTTTTGATTAATAAATTTAGTAAGAAAATAACAAAAATTAGCATATGATGTGTATTATTGAAATGTTTTGATTGGTGTTTAAAAAGCTGAGATATCACTCCCAAAATGATTTAAAAATCTGATGTGTCAAGCCATGGAGAGACTCTTCTCTTATTATAGTACTCCCTCTGTTTCACAAAGAGTGTCATTTGAGAGTTTTTCACACATATTAAGAAATCTATTAAAAACTCTATTTTACCCCTTATTAATACACCAAATACATCTCTCTTTCTAATTAATACACTAAAACTATAAGGTTAAAACTGGATTTTTTAAAAAATTCTGCATTGAAAATATAAAACGACACTCTTTGTGAAACATGAATTAAACCTCAAAACGACACTCTTTGTGAAACGGAGGGAGTATTGATTATTTTTGGGCTTTTTGCCTTATGGACACCAAAACAGATCTTGTTTGATTTGATAGAACAGACCACGTTTTTAATTTCTCGAACTATTTAATGAGATTAAAACTAGTCTGCATATTCATTTTGATCCGTGTGATTTCATCAAGATGAAAGGTAACCTTATCTTTACCTTTGTTGCATGTTGTTTATTCATTCAAATCTCTGTATGTACAAGTGCATGTTGTGTGTTAGTACGTTCCTGGAGTCTCAACATGAAAAAGTGTGACTTTTTCACTTGTGACTGTGATCTCTCTCTCTCTCTCTCTCCCTCCTTTCTATGTAAATTACTAAAATTTCTAAGCTAAAGAGCAAAACACATGTTAATCAGCAACAGAGCATCTGAACTTATCTGAGTCAGTGTGGAGTAATCAGGGGATTATAGGTTTACTTGAAGCTTGTTCATTTTATTTCTGTACGTAGTAATGGTTGTTGTGTTTTTGAATGACAAAACCCGAATCTAGAAGATTTTCTAAGGCTCTATCTACAAAATTTTCCCCGTTTTTGTTGTTTTCCACTGATTATAATAAAACAGAACGTGGTTCTCTGCGTTTGTGTTTTTTTTTGCTTGAATATAAAGTCAACAATGAGAGATGCAGATCTCAAAGAGGAAGAAGAGGAGAATCTGGCCATGATCATGAAGAAGCATGTGAAGTACTTTGTGGTAATAAATTGTATCTTGTTCTTGTTTCTAGAGAATGTGTGTTCCAGCTTCTAAAGAATGATAGATGTTGCTAAAACAGGTTGATGCATTCACTGATTCAGCCTTCAAGGGGAACCCTGCAGTAGTATGCTTTCTTGATGAGGAGAGTGAGAGAGACGACTCTTGGCTTCAGTCTCTCGCCGCTGAATTCAATCTCCCCATTACTTGTTTTCTTACTCCGGTCACCGGATCCAATCCACCACACTTCTTTCTACGGTGGTTCACCCCAATCCTCGAGGTTTGTTACAGTTTCAACATTTGAAATGATAATAATCATCCAAAAGCATTCATACTGGATTGTTGTTAAAGGAGATCTATTGGTTTGTTGAACCATGACGAGAGCTCCATTTTTTTCTCGCAGGTGGATCTCTGTGCTCATGCAACCTTAGCATCTGGTTACGCTCTCTTCTCAAACGGTTTGGTTGGTTCGGACACAATCGAGTTTGCCACCCGCTCGGGGATTCTAACCGCTAAAAGGGTTCCAGAAACTCTCAAGTTCTTTGACTATGCAGAGAAAGGATCGTTCTTGATCGAACTGGATTTCCCTGTGATTCCAACATGCGAGTACAACTCCTCAAGTGACATTCCCATGTTTTTCAAAGCCTTAAATGGAGCTACCATTGTTGATATCCGAGGAACCACAACTGATAAAATCATCTCCAAAGCCTTCAATGGAGCTGCCAAAGCTTCTTCAACTGATAAAATCATCGTATGCATTTCAAGAATACTCCTAACTTTCTATGTATCTGTTTTCATGTGTGCTCTCATATCCAAAAACAGATTATTTTGACTTGAAAGTTTCGAAAAAAATCTTCATCTGTTTTCTTTATACGGCTTTGAATCCGAATGGTTATGTTTCCTAATAAATCTTTCTTATCCATCTGATTTCAGATTGTGCTCCCAACTTGGGAATCTGTCACTGAACTGCAGCCAAGAATGGATGATATCTCGAAGTGCCCCGGAAAACTGATAATTGTTACAGCTGCTGCTCCTGAAGGATCTGTCTATGATTTCTGTAGTCGGATCTTTTCCCCCAAATTAGGAGTCGATGAGGTTAACAATCTAGCCTGCATTTTTTCATTCTTAATGGGCAGAAGCCATGATCAACCTTCCTCTTTCTTACTTCAGTAGTCTTTGCTCCTTCAGGACTCTGTCTGTGGAAGTGCACATTGTGCATTAGCACATTACTGGAACCTCAAGATGAACAAGTGTTACTTTGTTGCTTACGCGGTGACTCCTCTCTCCCTCCCTCTATCAATATAACTACTAGCATTCTGAATCTAAGGAGGAAAACAAAATGTAAAATATTCTGAATTGAGTTTTTTTTTGAAATTGGTTATCATAGGCTTCGCGTAGGAGTGGAACAGTGAAGGTTCATTTTGATAAGGAGAAGAAGAGAGTTTTGCTCACTGGCAAAGCGGTGACTGTGATGAAAGGCTCTGTCTTAGTTTAACCTTGACATCAAAAGTCAAGGCTTCGATATCTGGGACCAGATGATGAAATCAATTATATGACCATGTTCTTTATATATATATATAAAGAAATTCAGATGGAATGTACTCTGGGTTAGAATTGTCATTACAATCCTAATAACTTTTTCCTGAATTTTGAGAAAATCTTACTTTGCCTTTGATTTGGTTACCCCGTGTTTGTGATCCACAAGGAGAAGCAGAGAGATTCTCCTGAGAGGCAAAGCCGTGACTGTAATTAAAGAAGGCCATGTCTTGGTGTCAGCTGTCTCCTAAGTCCTAACCATATGTGTTCATTTCGCACTTAAGACTCAGATCATAATGGTGTTTCTACATAAATTCTAGCAATAACTTTGGTAGCTGGTTTTGATTTGGTTCTACTCTCTGTCACGTTATTAAGGGGACAACCAAATCAAATCTCCTCTGCATATTCATTTTTATTAATTTAATACTAATTTATACAGAACTGTTGCCTTATTATATATATATATAGGTGTATTGCTTGTGATCAATGTAAAAATCATCAGAAATTTCTCTTCATCTCTCTTTTTTGTCAAAAATTGAAATTTTGAAAGGAAGAGGAGGATAACCATGACCATCAAGAAGCCTATGAAGTACTTCGTGGTAAGTCTATCTTATTCTTCTTCTTCTTGTTTTGGTTTGAGTCTCTTTCAAGTTTATTTATTCGTTTTTTCTTTTGGTTTGGTTTGAGTCTCTTCNAAGAAGAGGAGAATCTGGCCATGACCATGAAGAAACATGTGAAGTACTTTGTGGTAATAAATTGTATCTTCTTCTTGTTTCTATAGAGAATGTGTGTTCCAGCTTCTAAAGAATGATAGATGTTGCTAAAACAGGTTGATGCATTCACTGACTCAGCCTTCAAGGGGAACCCAGCAGTAGTGTGCTTTCTTGATGAGGAGAATGAGAGAGACGACTCTTGGCTTCAGTCTCTCGCCGCTGAGTTCAACATTCCCTTGACTTGTTTTGTTATTCCGACCACTGGCTCTCATCCACCACACTTCTTGCTCCGGTGGTTCACCCCAATCCTCGAGGTTTGTTACAGTTTCAACGTTTGAAATGATAATAATCATCCAAAAGCATTCATACTGGAGATCTATTGGCTTGTTGAACCATTACATAATGCTCATCACCAGCTAAGTTTTCGGGACTTACGTAAATAATAGATGACCAGAGCTCCATTTTCTCTCGCAGGTGGATCTCTGTGCTCATGCAACCTTAGCTTCTGGTCACGCTCTCTTCTCAAACGGTTTGGTTGGTTCGGACACGATCGAGTTTGCCACCCGCTCAGGGATTCTAACCGCTAAAAGGGTTCCAGAAACTCTCAAGTTCTTTGGCTATGAAGAGATCGAACTGGATTTCCCTGTGATTCCAACAAGTGAGTACAACAACTCAAGTGACGTATCCATGTTTGCCAAAGCCTTAAATGGAGCTACCATTGTTGATATCCGAGGAACCACAACTGATAAAATCATCTCCAAAGCCTTCAATGGAGCTGCCAAAGCTTCGTCAACTGATAAAATCATCGTATGCATTTCAAGAATACTCCTCCTAACTTTCTATGTAGCTGTTTTCATGTGTGCTCTCATATCCAAAACATATTATTGGCTTGAAAAAGTTTCCAAAAAAAACTCTCCATTTGTATTCTTTTTATACAACTTTGAATCCGACTAAGTATGTTTCCTAATAAATCTTTCTTATCCATCTGATTTCAGATTGTGCTCCCAACTTGGGAATCTGTCACTGAACTGCAGCCAAGAATGGATGAAATCTCGAAATGCCCCGGAAAAATAATAATTGTTACAGCTGCTGCTCCTGAAGGATCTGTCTATGATTTCTGTAGTCGGATCTTTGCTCCCAAATTAGGAGTCGATGAGGTTAACAACGTAGCCTGCATGATCAACCTTCCTCTTCTTACTTCAGTAGTCTTTGCTCGTAGGCGTAATTTACGTTAACCTCTTCTGCTTGGCTTTTTGTTCCTTCAGGACTCTGTCTGTGGAAGTGCACATTGTGCATTAGCACATTATTGGAACCTCAAGATGAACAAGTGCGACTTTGTTGCTTACGCGGTGACTCCTCTCTCCCTCCCTCTATCTATATAACTACTAGCATTTTGAATCTAAGGAGCAAAACAAAATGTAAAATCTTGCCCTACTGATTCTGATTTGAGTTTTTTTTGAAATTGGTTTTTATAGGCTTCGCGTAGGAGTGGAACAGTGAAGGCTCGTTATGATAAGGAGAAGCAGAGAGTTTTGCTCACTGGCAAAGCTGTGACTGTGATGAAAGGCTCTGTCTTAGTTTAACCTTGACATCAAAAGTCAAGACTTCGATATCTGGGACCAAATGATGAAATCAAATATATGACCATGTTCTTTATATATATATATATATATATATATAATAAACAAAGAAATTCAGATGGAATGTACTCTGGGTTCCATGTTAGATTGATAGAACTTATGTTTAATTGTCGTTATTACAATCCTAATAATATTTCCTGAATTTTGAGAAAATCTTACTTTGCCTTTGATTTGGTTACCCCGTGTTTGTGATCCATTTAGACAAGGAGAAACAGAGAGATTCTCCTGAGAGGCAAAGCCGTGACTGTAATTAAAGGTCATGTCTTGGTGTCAGCTGTCTCCTAACCATATGTGTTCATTTTGCACTCAAGACTCGGTACATAATGATGTTTCTACATTAGTCTAGCAATAACTTTGTGTTACAAACAAAATTCTTATAAAAGATGTATATCATACCATCTAAGCAGACCATTATGTGTTTCAAACATCACTCTGTTTTCAAACTTTTAGTAACTAACTGGTAAGCTACACATCACTCTGTTTTCATTTTTCACTTAAGACTAAGAACATCATAATCTTTGAAAGAACATAAATATATACTGGAACAAACCATCAACGTGACACATTTCAGTGTTTTTCTGACTGTAATCACGTGATAATATCTGCGTTTTACTCAAAAAAGTTATATTGGAAGATTTGGTAGCTGGTTTTGATTTGGTTCTCCTCTCTGTCACGTTATTAAGGGTACAACCAAATCAAATCGCCTCTGCATATTCATTTTTATTGATTTAATACTAAATTATACAGAACTGTTGCCTTATTATATATATATATATATATAGGTGTATTGCTTGTGATCAATGTAGAAATCATCAGTAATTTCTCTTCATCTCTCTTTTTTGTCAAAAAATTGAAATTTTGAAAGGAAGAGGAGGATGACCATGACCATCAAGAAGCCTACGAAGTACTTCGTGGTAAGTCTATCTTCTTCTTCTTCTTCTTCTCCTTCTTCTTGTTTTGGTTTGAGTCTTTTTCAAGTTTTTTTATTCGTTTTTTCTTTTGGTTTGGTTTGAGTCTCCTCTCAAGATTAATGAATGTTGCAATAAAACAGGTTGATGCATTCACTGATTCAGCTTTCAAAGGGAACCCAGCAGTAGTGTGCTTTCTTGATGAGGAGAATGAGAGAGACGACTCTTGGCTTCAGTCTCTCGCTGCTGAATTCAACCTTCCCATGACTTGTTTTCTCACTACCATCACCGGTTCCAATCCTCTCGACCTCCCACGCTTCATACTCCGTTGGTTCACCCGCTTCGTCGAGGTCTTGCATCATTCTTTGATTACTACTTAAGATTTGCATTCATTTGGATTTATCGGTTGAGAAAAGGCACAAACTCTCTTTTTTTTTTTGGCAGATGGATATTTGTGGACATGCAACCTTAGCATCTGCTCACACTCTCTTCTCAAACGGTTTGGTTGGTTCCTCTGAGACAGTCGAGTTTTCCACCCACTCGGGGATTCTAACTGCTAAAAGGGTTCCAGAAACTTTGGAGTTATATGAATGTGAAGCTGAAGAAGAAGAAGAGTCCTTTTTGGTCGAGTTGGATTTACCAGTGATTCCAACATGTGACTACAACAACTCCAGTGACGTCTCCATGTTCTCCAAAGCCTTAAGCGGAGCTACCATTGTTGACATCAAAGGAACCACAACAGATACCAACGTCTCCAAAGCCTTGAATGGAGTTGCCAAGGCAGCTTCAACCGATAAAATCATCGTATGCACTACTATCAAGAAACTCTGCTTCTTCATGTGTGCTCGTAGATTGACCTGAGAAATGAATGCTCCAGTTGCTTTCCTCATCTTGATACAACTTCGAATCCTATTATTGAATATTGTATCTATCTAAATCACAGGTTGTGCTTCCGTCTTGGGAATCTGTCACAGAACTGCAGCCAAGAATGGATGATATCTTGAAATGCCCCGGTAAAATGATTATTGTTACTGCTGCTGCTCCTCAAGGATCTGCCTATGACTTCGTTAGTAGGGCTTTCGGCCCCAAAATAGGAGTCGATGAGGTTGAAAAAATATAGCCTTCATTTTCATGAGCAGTACCCATGAATCCTCATCTTTCTTACCTCTATTCCTTGTTTTTTTTTGTTTTTCTTCAGATCTCTGCATGTGGAAGTGCACATTGTGCCTTAGCGCATTACTGGAGTCTCAAGATGAACAAGTCTGATTTTGTCGCCTATGCGGTGATCTCTCTCTCCCTATAAAGTAGTAAAATTTCTAAGCTAAAGGGCAGAACACATGTTACAGAAACAGCAACAGAGCCATATGTAACCTGATACTATTTCCCTACTGACCGTGATTTGGCTGTAGGCTTCCCATAGGAGCGGAAAACTGAAACTTCATTATGATAAGGAGAAGAAGAGAGTCTTGCTCACTGGCAAAGCTGTGACTGTGATGAAAGGCTCTGTCTTGGTTTAATCTTGACTCCACAAAAATCAAGATTTCGACATCTGGAACCAAAAGTTTATCAAGTTCTCAATATGATGATGAAATCAAATTTATGACCATGTTATTTACAAGAAACAACGAAATTCACATGGAATGTTCATGTTGGATTCATGAACTTATCTGTAATGATCATTAGTCAATAATCCTCATTATTACAACATTCTTTGATTTCCTTTCTATTTAGCCTTCTTATCACAACATCAATTTGTAAACGTATTCACACAAAGATGTTTTCAAATGAGATATCCTGTTCGAAAATCAACAAAAGCTCAATGCTTTTTTCATTTTTTGATCGAATTTGAACTTGCTCCCTGTGATTACAACTTGTGAGTACAGCTCCATTGATGTCTCCATGTTCTCTAAAGCCTTGAACGGAGCTGCCATTGTTGATGTCAGAGCAACTATGACAGATAAACTCGTTTCTAAACCCTTGAAAAGGAGCTTCCAAATTAACTTCAACAGTAATGATTGTTACAGCTGCTGCTCCTAAATTAAGGCTCAATGAGGTTAAGAAACTAACCTGCATTTTCATGGCCAGAAGCTTTGATTTCTGCAGTGAACTTATGAACAAGTATGATTTTAGTCTCCTATCCTCTCTCTATAACTTATCAACGTTTTGAAGCTAAGAAGCAACATACAGTTTACATTATCAGAAAATTTGTTTTATAGGCTTCACAGAGGAATGGAACACTGAAGGTTCGTTATGATAAAGAGAAGCAGAGAGTATTGCTCACTGGCAAAGCTGTGACTGTAATGAAAGGCTCCGTCTTGGTGTAATCTTTGACTTTTTCCAGATGCTTGGTAAAGAAAATGTCAAAGATTTTGTTATCAGATTAATAAAGTAATGAACTCTATAATAAAACGTTAATTGATTGTTGCAGAGTTCTGTAAATTAGGCAATAAACGTATCAAATCTTTAAAATCATGGAAACTTCAACGATAACAAGAATTTGTCTCATGAAACCCAAATCTCACTACAAGACAGGTCTTTTACAATCTTGCTCTTACAAAAAAAAAAGGGCCAAACTTTGGATCACTGCAAAATGCTTAACGACCACCACCACGGCCACGTCCACGGCCTCTTCCACGACCACGTCCCCGGCCACCAGGTGGGATCTTTCCTGAAACCGATGAGAACAGTAAAATGATGAGAGCAGGCAGGACATAAACCAGAAAGCATAGTTAAGAATGAATGGGGAGAGGTAGAGAAAGAAATGCTTGTGTTACCTGCAGTTGGTTTTTTCGGTTTGATTCTTGGTGTGTCTTCGACCAGTAAAGTCTCGAGATTCAAGCTGTCTGGAAGAATGTAATAGCGAATGTTGTTTCCCCTGACACTTAAGTGGTCTAACGAGACTGGGTTCTTCCCTTTCAAAGTGAGTTTCACAGCTTTCAAGTGAGTGTTCATGCTAACATCTACACCTGCATTAAGTCATTGCAAGTAGATAGAAAGCCAGTGAGTGGTAAATGATGATTGCATTCTAAACAAGATGATGGCAGAAAAAGGAAATGAGACCAAAGCATTAACACAGCAGATACCACTTGTATTGCGCAAGGAAATCAACAATCAGTAGATGCGACTAAAAGAGATGCAGAAACAAGCCATAGGGTAACTGTTTTCTATAAAACTGAGAGATCTTCTTTACCAGGAAAGAAAAAGAAAAGGCACTTTCAAGTGCTAATCTCATTCCCATAGGCTTTGATATTTCTTTGGTTTACACATTGAAATCAGATTTCAAAGAAGAACTAAACATTCTCATAAACTATGATTTCAATGCAAAATCTAGCGTCACTGCAACCGACAATGCATTTATCTAGCAAGAACTAGTGTATCATCTGCATCTAACTCAGGTTAACACCGACGAAGAATTTCTAGGGCAAAAAAAAAATCAACACTCAGGCTAAACTCAAATTACATTGCTTAGAACCATCAACGGAGAAACTAAGAGCAACCCAATTCCATGGTACTAGAAGCATCGTAGATTTAAGCAAAACCCTAACCACCAAAGAGAGTTGGGGGAATAAGAGAAGCGTACCTGTAATGGTACCGTGAACTATGGTTCCGTTCTTAAGCTCGATTGAAACTGTTTCGTTGTTCAATTTCATCAAAAACCTGCGAAAATTCCGATACGAAATCAAACAGCGAATAGCAGGAAAAAAAAATAAAGACACCGGAAACCCATTAAACCGAAGGGGAGAGAGAAAACGATAAATCAACACATAAAACAAAATCCATACCTTACGAGCTTCATGGCGAGAGATGGGAAGTTGAAGAGAAGAAATCTAGGGCTTTCAGGGAGAGAGCTCGAAACAGCAATGGCAAGAAGCGAGAGCGGGAGGAGGAGGAGGAGGAATAAAAAAAAATTGGGGATTTTCTTTCTTATGTTTTTAGCAAATTAAAAGACTCTGCTTAACACCGACGTGTCCTCTAATTTCTTTGAATATTTTTGCTTTACTCCCCGATCTATTTTGAGTTTACCGAAAACGCCCATCTTCATTTTCATTTTCCAAAAACACTCCCACAAAGAAAAAAAAAGGTTTCATGCTAGAAGCCTACATTATTGATTGGGCCTTTTAGCCCAATAGTAATGTTGGTAATTGCATCCAGAGTCCATACAGTCATCTCGAATTTGATTCGATTACCCTATAAACCCATTAGAATTTGTTGTGACAGCTAAAATTATGCAAACTTTAAGAAGAACCAACAAAAAAAAAAAGAGAGACAAAATTGCAAATATAAAATAGATAGAGATATGACAATATGAAATTATACACAGTCACAACCGGGTTGATCTTATTTGGTACTTATTATTATTATTACTAATCCAATGGGTAACGAAGCATACACGACACAAGAATCGACATAGAATCTTTCATTTTCTTTTATTTGATTCTACTTCTCCAACATTAATAAGTAAAATTGGTCAATGGGCACAACCATCAGGGTCGTCGGGTCATCAGTAAATCCATTCCTCCGGGAGAAGTTTCTCCGGCGAATCAATCGGAGTTTCAACTTCAGTGTTCATCGGTGTTTCCACCATCTCGCTCTTCTTCTTCGAATCATTTTCTCGAATTTCTACATTCAAAAACAAATTATTATATATTTAAAACTGATTTATTTTTCTGTTTAATGCGATGCGTTGAAAAAAAATAAAAAGAAAGAGGACAAAATGATGGCCGGAAAAATACCTGAACGGGGGGAAATATGAATACCGTTGTTGTGAACGTTGAGATTAAGCGCTTGAACAACACGCGCCGGGAGAAGCACCGGCGAGCAAGCTGTGACCATATAATTTCTTTTTTGTCATAAATTAAAAAAAAAATTGAGTACACTACAAAACAAAAATGATGTTTTGACGGAAAAAAAAAAAGAAAAACCTTTTAACGTAAAGATGGAAGCTTTTTTAATCGTATGTGAAAGTAAAGATTACAATTGTCAATATGCCCGAAAAAGGAAAGCCCTTCAACAAAAGGATAAATTTTAACCCGAAAACTATTTAAAAACAAAATAGTATATGCAATTGGAAAATGATTGGATTTAACTGAAAACATTATGCACATTTTTGTTCATATAAAAATTAATTAATAATAACCTGATTTTTTGGTTGGCGGATGAGAAGCGGTGGCCGGAAGAAAAACTCCGGTGCCAGAAGTTGTACGGCTCGGCGAAACCAAGAAAAACGCTTGCATTCGGTCCTCTCCTTTACTCCTTTGCCAATTGTTTTGCTGCTTTTGTCTCGTATTATAGTTCTTCATAACACACAAATTATATAGACAAAATTTAAGTTTTGAACTTTTAAAATATACACTAAATTCGGAATTAATGTAGATAAGTAACGTCCGTAACGATATTTTTTTTTTTTGACCAAGAACGATATTTCTTCCAATGTCGATTAAAGGTTGAAGAAATCCCTATGAAAAGTCCTTAGATTGACTTACCAAAGGAAAAGTTTCTCTGAGAGGAGGTGCACCGGGTCGTCGGAATCCACCGCTGCCGTGGCCGTGGTGATGTTGGTGGTTCTTGACGGATTTCTGCAACTGTATGAGAAAACAAAAATTAAAAAAAAAACGATTTCGGTATATAAAAACGAGAGAAAATTGACATGATGATATAAACCTAACCTGATGTTTGTTGGAATGATCAAACAAGGGATCTTGGAGAACTTGAGAGGGTATAGTGTCACCCATTTTAAACTGACAAACAAAAAACTTTGAACTAGTCTTGGAAGAATAAGAAGAACAATAAGAGATGATCAATGGAAAGTTTTATTTGTTTGACAAAGAAAAAAGAAAGAGGAGAAGAGGTTTGATTTTGCCCAACTTCTAACCTGAATCTTAACTATAAATATTACTCACGATGTGTTTGGAAAGTAGAGGGAGAGACGATGACTACAAATTGTTTGGAATGCTAATTATTATTTTTATGTAATATTATATAAGGCTGTCTCTTATACACATCTAGATGTGTATAAGAGACAGCGCCAATATTAATGAAAACCACTAGATTATATCTTCGTCTTCATATAATTATTTATTATCTACGATTTACACAGTTATAATTTTTTTTTGTCGATTATTCACATAAACCTCGTGATAACCATGTGGTAACGCCAATATTAATAAAATCCACTAGATTATATTTTTGTTTTCATATAATTTTTAGAGAAAATTTGGTGAATAACTAAAAAAAAAAACTATAATTTACAAACTAACCATTTTTTCTCTCTATCTCTCCCTATCTCTCTCTAGAAAATTGGTTAGTTTATGAATTATAGTTTTTTTTTTGGTTATTCAACAAAATCACCCTAATTTTTACTATGGAAAGTTTTTTATTTATTATCTACGACTTACAAGGTTTAATAATAACTATGTTATCAATTTAATATTTTATTTTAAAACTTTTAGAAATGTTTTCTGTTGTTATATATATTAAATAATAGTTTCTGTTGACAAAATGAAAATTATATAGTTTCTGAGAAAGATTAAGGAGATCATGTCGGGGAGTGGGTTGAGTTGTATTGGGTAAACGCCTCCCTCTAATATTTAATCACATTGTTTATGTTTAATGCTATAAGTTAAGTTGTTCCTTAAAAAGACCATAACCTCTACAAATAAAGAAGGGCTTTACCTAAACTACAAATTAAAATTTTATAGTTTGTTTGTCATTTTTTTTTTTTTTTGCTATTAATCAATATTATCGAGAACCCGTAAAATGATTGGTACTAGTATTTAATAAGCAAATTACCAAACCTCTATGTATATATATTTAAATTCCAACCAAATTTTAGTTTAGTAGAATGGAAAATACATGAATAGATAATTTTACATTTTCTATATTTTTATTTATATTTCCACACAATTTATACTCTTTGTATGGAAAATATATATCACCTAAACCATATTTTAGTAAAGAAGTATACCTTAGTTCCTTTAACTAAAACTTTTCTTTTAAAATTCGAGTTGTTTCATATGACTTTTTCTTATTTATTTAATTCTTGTATGTTTTATGATTAATAATTAATTTTTTGTCTGATCCAAAGTTTTTTTTTTTCCTTAGAAAAACTAAAACCTTGAGACGATAAAATCCATTTTTCTGTAAAAAAATGTATTTAAAAGCTATTTATGAATTATCATGATACAAAAAAATGGCCAGAGGAGAATGTAATATAGTTTTTATTTATAGTCGTCTGCTATCCCATATAATATTTATTTATATTGAAAAGTAGAAAAAATAATAAAAATAAAAATAAAATCGAGTGACCAACGGCGCCACTTCTTCCTAACAACCTTCACCAACCAACCAAAGTTCCTATAAATTTTTTAGGAAGATTTTATTACCCCAAGTGGCCTCAATATCAAACTTTAGTCGTGAGATTACACGACCAATCGAGTAGGAAAATTTAGTGATTAATAATTAGAATGGGGTGCTCAGACCTGCTAATTATAGTTTTACAATTAACCATGTACTTTAATTAAATAAAACGAAGAATAGGATTCGAACACATCCAAGGCTATGGTTTTGTGAATACCCAAATGTAGTTTACCTACCAGCATAAATAACTATAATCTCCTATTATACTTGGTGAATAATAGAATAGAACCGTGAAGGATATTCATATCTAGGTACATAATCAAAAATAACAATTTTAGAGGAAAAATATTATCACAATAAGATTCAAACAAACAATTTAAGAAGAAAAAAAAATTGTTATAAACAAAAATATCAATTCTAATGATTTAATTAGAAACTGGAATTTTAATAATAACAGGTGAAAATTTTAGAAACTTAATTTAATTTTAAGCTTTTTATATGTGGGTTTATGGTTAAAATCGTTGACTAACTGTTCAAGTGAACAAATCCACTTTGGACATAAGCTTACACAAGTCATAACTACCCAACAAGAAGAGTCGAAGTAGGTTTTTCAGTTAGTCAACCTCTCAAAGATCATTTGACATCATCATCTTATAGAGAACTATAGAGAGAAGAACCAAATATATAAAATTGGCAAAAAAAAAAAAGAGTTTTAATAATATTAAATTTGACAAAACGAAAAAGGAAACAAAGAAGAAAAAAACCTGACAGTGATCTTTTCCGGCAATATCATTCCTTTGCAGCTTTGGACAAACCACTCTCCTCCATCTCTAATTGTCCGAGCAAGCGAAATATTACTGCTTCAAGACAAGTATTTCGACTGGTCAGGACTCGAGAGAACGGATCATCTCTCTCTCCTCTCTCAATATAGCGAATAGCTTTCATGTGTTCACTCCAATGTGTTTTCTTCCTCGGTTTGTGGAAGTTGAAGACCGATACTAACCCTGCAGCTTTCAGGCTTAAGAAATGGTGGACGAGATTTCAGTCGCACGCATTCGACTAGTTAGTCTTACAAGCTCCTTGGTCTCTTCATCTAACTCTACATTGTCCTTTGCCATTCGCTCTTCAACTATGAGTGCCATTTCACCGGCTTTGGCGTAGGTACGTAATAAGGAATTGTAGAGCTGAGTGTTAACATGACCAGCCTTTTGGAGTATAGTCATTAGCTTCTCTGCTTCTTTAACATTTCCTTGCTCCTCGAGTTCCTTGCACACTGCTTTAACCAATCTTACATTCACAGTCCATTTCTTCACGGAATCAATGGCTTTCCCGAAACAATCTAATACTTTCTCCATGTCCTTGCGCTTCAAATAAGCCCACGTGAGAATTTCCCATGTCGAATAGCTAGGGTTTATTCCTTTCTCAACTATCCGTTCGTAAAACTTCTCTCCCAGGTGAATCTCGTCTCTGTTCATATACTCAGCAAGAATTAGATTCGGGATTCTAGCATCTCTTGTTCCTGAAACAGACTCCCATTCATTGTACAAACCTTTGGCTTGTTCGAATTCTCCAAGTTTCACCATTGCAGATATTATGCTGAGGTATTCTGCATCGTTCATTTTCTTGAAAGACGACTTAATCTTCTTCCAGGTTAGGCTGACTCCATCTTTGTCCCCCAAGTTCCCGTGCAGACTTATGAGGGAAGCATAAGCGACCCGGTTTTTCTTGGAGACTAATTTCTCCATCTCCTTCAAAGCAAGTTTCGCCTTTTCGAGATTATCGGTCTTGGAGTACAAATTCGTTAGCACGCTGTAAGTCACCCAGTCCGGATTCAGGTTTGCTTCTTTCACCTTAAGATAAACTTTTTCCGCGGCTTCGACATCATTTCCAGAGGCAAACGCAGTCAGCCATAGATTATACGTAACAATGTCAGGCGATGTTTTGATCTTCAGCTCCCTGATCATTGCTGGGACCTTCTCGAACTGCCCTTTTGATATGTACATCGATAGCATGTGATTGAAAGGCAGACAAGAGTTCAAGAAACCACATTCCGCCATTTTCTCAAACAAGGCCTCGGCTTTATCAGACAACTTGTTCTGCACATAACTATGGAGAAGAGACGTGCAAGCAGCATGGCCTCGCATTTGATCCGGCATATCCTCGAAAAACTTCTCTGCGCTGTTCAAACCACGGATTTTAGAAATCAAATCCAAATGTACAGCATAATCACCAGGTTGCAGCTTTATATCTTCCTGCAGAACCATCCATTCACATATCTGCACAAAGAACACTACAACAGTTTACCACAACGAACTCAAAATCAAGCCACTTATTAGCTAAATCAGTAGACTTAAAAGAACATTTTTTTTTTCATATTTCAGAGTTTCAATCAAAATCAGAACAAACATGTCGATTGGAGAGAGTAATCAAGCCACTAATCAGATAAAAGTCGTTTCCAGCGGAGATAACTCCGAAGATTTCCCCATCAAAAACATTCAAATCGGAGAGTTTGAAGCAGGATCAGAGCAAATACACATCTCGCGCTGAGAGTAATCGGAGTAAAAGATCAAACGAAGAGACCATTCTAAATTCAATCGAGAAATCACGAACCTCGAGTGCGTGTTTATATCGCTTAATCTTACGAAGCTCCCTAACGATCCGGTTAAGCTCGTACTTGCGAACGGAATGGCCTTCTTCCTTCCATTTCCGGATAGTGACAACGGCGCTGCGTTTGGTATACACAAGGCTTAATAGCCTCCCTCCTAGAGTGTCTCTTCCTCCGCCGATACTTCCTCCTCTCGCTTCCTTTTTGTCTACCGCTGCTCCTCCGCTACGAGTCTTTACCGACACAGCTCCAGCCGCCGGGTCCACCGTCGCGGCGGAGAAAAGGCGGCATATGGAGGCTAGGGTTGGCCGAGTAGACCGGAGAAAAATGTTCCGATTCATGTTAACTACTTACTGAGCTGTGTGGAATTTTGAGTCTCTGCTAATACGCGAGCGCAATTCCAATTAACTGTGGTGTTTCAGCCAATTTTTGTTAGGCCTAATCTCGGCCCATACTGTGTGTTTCAGCCAATTTTCTTGGGCCGAAAAGAATGTTAGTATTCTCTTATATCCATTTTTTTTTTTCAGTGATTTTGTCTACAATTCACACATGCACACACTACCGAGTCATCTCACATTAATTTGATTTCGTGCATGCAATTTATTTGAGACTATTGTGTTCACTAATGAATCCAATTAAGTCTACGAACCAATCCAGATTGTATTCAGATTGCTAAAGGCTCAAAGAACAGAGGCTTCTCATAAAGAACACAAAAAAAAAACAGAACCACGTTACACAAAGGTAATAGGTTTCTCAAGATTGAAGAGCTTTCGTGACCAAATAAAACTGTCTTCTGTCTTCGGTTGTCACACTTTTAGCAATGGCGGAAACACTTCTGTTCGTGTTTGGGCCTTCAAGTTCTGTAAATGTTATTTATGTGTGCCTTTCTAAAAAAACCACCACGGTTCAAACTTGGGTCCATGACATTAAAATTAATAAAAAAAGTTTTATTGATTAAGACGAAATATACGACTGACTATTTCCCCTTTACATACGGAGTTAAAGGCATTAATATGCGCCATACATTGCATGCTTGATGCTACAAGAACGGTGGTGGAATTCTATACTGACTTTTCAGACCTGTTAAAGATGTTGTCTAATGCAAAGGAATGGCCGGCGTTTATTGGTTAAGACTTGAGACTAATTGAGAGGTATTGTTTGGGTTTATGTCAGATTTGAATCCCTGCAAAATACAGTAATTAGAATTAATGAAATTATTTGTTATACTAGCTAGCTAGTTTCTAACATAACGTATGTACATTATATATATGTAATCCATAATTTCCGCGTATCTATAAAAGGAATTGAATGATTGATATCCCAAAAAAGATGGGACAAAGTGAGATTTACTTAGATTTTGGTCAATTATAAGCGGAGTGAAGTGGCATATATAGAGAATCCTCTTCCTCCATTCGTTTGCAGAGAACAAAGTTATGCTATTCAGACTTGGAAGATTGGACAATACATCGTATTGTTGTCTACTTCTCATTGGCTCTGTTTTGATTTCATTTGGAGGTTGATATAGTACGAATTTGCACGATACAGAGGGAAGATCGTGTATCAAGAAAGGAGAGCGATCCTGAGCAAAGGCCTAGAAATCAAACGTTCCTTTAAATTTACGTCATCCTTACGATCAAGTGTCTATATATATTTATGTATGGCGTGTTTTATGTTTCACGTAAACGTCACGTGACACAGAGTTTTTGGTCTATAATTTTATAGTGTAAACGGTAAAGTTAGTCACTCTCATAAACGACATTTATTTATTTTATTTTATACTCTATATAAATATACATGTGGTAAAGCCGAGTATTTTTTCATCATTCAAAACCTTCATAGTAGCCAAACATAATTAAAATCCCAATAGCAACACTATAACACTAATCACGTAATCTTAGATGGGACGATTAAATTATTACATAGGTGAAAAAGAAAGAAAAAGAAAAAAGCAAAAGAAAAGGTGCCAAAGCAACATGAATCTTAGGGTAGAACTTATGAATTCTAGTTCAAGAAATAACCACAAGTAAGAAAGTTTTATTACATAAAAAGCAAGCAAAGTGCTTTATTTATAGATGGGCAATAGGTTGGTGAACTATTTCAGTATGGGATTTTCAGACACATTAATTTTGTTATTTTTCGACCTTATTGTTTTTTTGTTGAACTAGATTTTTCGACATTATTGTTATTAACACGAACTAGGAATAGAACCCCCGCTTCGCGGAGGTATTTGTCGTATATTAAAACGTAAACAAACAAATTATTTTAAATTATTATAAGTGAAAATACATAAAACAAAAAATAATTATAAAAATACGTAAATATTCAGAAAATTATAACTCTTTAAAAAAAAAGATATGATCTTCCTAAAATAAATGAATATAACAATTCGTTTTATAAAGAATCAAATGATCCTTTTTATGTGATTTTCAAAAGACACAAGTGAAAAGAAGCAACTTTTGATAAAAGAAGCAATTTTTGATAATTGAAAAGACGCAACCACAAATGACATTTCTTGAATTAAAATTGGAATTTATAAAAAAATACGAATAACAATTTTGAAAAGACACAACTTATTGAAAGGCAATTGGCATTTATTCAGACTGTTATTATGGATAGAGGGAGCGATACAAATACTCAAAATTAAGAGACTTAGATAAAACGATATTATCCTCAAAATTAAAACACACAAACGTTTGATCAATGGGTTGCACAATAATGTTTAAAGAATATTTCTAAGAAAAAAAAAATTAAATGCTGACTCCGAACCAAGCATATTAGGCCTAATCTTCGAGGTTATCAAAACAAAAAAAAACAAAATAATGAATATCGAAAACGAGTTAGGATAAGGAAAAGAATAAAGCCGAGTAAAGCAATATGATCGTTTGACGATCAAAACTAAGATCGTAAATGAAGTTAAGTAACACAAAAATTTATAATCAAAGAGAACGGAGCAGAACATACCAAAAAAAATTGATCAATCATCAGTGACTACAGTCGAAACAATAAAAATAAAAAATGAGAGGGAGAGAAGCCATTTTTGAGAACTGATATAGGATAAAAATTCATATTTTATTTCTATTAATGAAATGGAACAAGCGCAAGCAAAAAGTACAAAGAAAATAAACGATCCTTAAGAAAGATATCAATTGAGAAAGGATAAAACGTTTGGTTTAGTGAGAATAGTTAATGAGAATAAATGACACATGTTTGATTAATGGAAGGATTAACTACAATCGTTGGATTTTAATTATTTTTTCTTAAACAAAAAATCTATCAATAACATTGTTAACAAACCGCTGGATGCAAACCAAAAACCATGTGTAGTCTTGTAGACCAACTTTCCACATATTTGAAAGATTTCTGAAGTAAGATCGATAATTCATACTAATAGAAAGTTAAAAATTCAAGTTTACATAATAAAAAAAAATACCAAATTAAGAAAATTTATGTGAAAAAACTCTTTCAAAGACTAAAGACAAACCTTGTAAAAGTTATTTGTGACGTGTTCTAACTTATCTTGTAGATATAACTTTACAAAAATAAATAATTCAACACATAAATTTTTTCGATGAAGAAATCAGATAGATGGATTAAGAAATCTCTTTTTTTGATTCACCATTATAGCATGAATCATTATCAAATGACATTTTTATGTGGTTTTGCAATATAAATAATCTTCAAAGGACATAAGTGAAAAGAAGTAATTTTTGATAATTGAAAAGACGCAACCACAAATAATATTTATTTTGCTGAGTCGATGCATAATTTCGGCTAAAATTTGATTATTTTGCTGATTAACTTCTGCAACAATATGTGAACCTCGAAGGAAAAAAAAGAACTGAAGCAGATTCTTTGGACCATATTCTGGAGATAAAGTTACATATCTAGCAATAATAACGACATTGTTTATCATTCTTACCGATTCCCGATAAAATAAATGAATATAACAATTTTTTTTATAAAGAATCAAATGATCATTTTTATGTGCTTTTCAAAAGACATAAGTGAAAAGAAACAATTTTTGATAATTGAAAAAAACAATTTTTGATAATTGAAAAGGCGCAACCATAAATGACATTTCTTGAATTAAAATTAGAATTTATAAAAAAATACGAATAACAATTTTGAAAAGATACAACTTATTGAAAAGCAATTGGCATTTATTCAGATTGTTATTATAGATTGATTACAGTATATTAGTCTTTTTGTTTATAAAAGATAAATATTAAAGAATTTTCACACATATTAAGAAAAAAAATTAATGCTCAATCACATATGTATAAATTTTGAGATTAAACCATTTTCTATAACCCTAAACTAATAGTATTTTTTTTTCAATAAATAATTTTTGAAGTTTACAATTTGTTATTATTAAATATTAAAAAATACATAAAAACTTAAAATAGTTATCTCTAAGAAACAAGAAAAAATGTTATAATTTTTTTTTTAAAAAACAAAGGGTATGCTAAAACATTTATCTATGCTAGATCTTGTCTTTTTACACGTGCCACGAACGAATAAGATCACTCCCGTTAACTCACAAGTCACAATTACTGAGAAGATGCATACATCTAGGATATAGCATACAAATACAAACTCTAAAAATAACTGTTTTTAACTCCCGCGTCTTCATATTCGTCTGTGGACTGGTATTATTGAATATATGAAATTGAATTGTATTGAGTTGTATTCATATATAAGAATTACAAAGATATATAAATATATATATTAGAGCTACAAGAATCATGTAATAAATTTTTGTCAAAAAAAAAAGAATGATGTAATAAATGAGAAGAAGTGTTTGATCAAAAAAATAATAATGAGAAGAAGTGATTGTAATTTGTAGGGATTGAGTGATCATATGAATTGATTGTGATGATCCTCTTTCCTTAATAGGTAATAGTAGTGTTCCCTAACCCTTCCGATCCGACTATATTGACTTGTTATACTATATACCCCCTAACCAATTATATTCTCTATAACTCTTATACTATATATACATATTAGGTGATAATCTGCGCCATGCGCAGGATTAAAAATCTATAAATAATTTTATTAAAAATGATTTTAAAATTGTTTAAAATAAAAATAATTTAATCAGTTTTATATATATATATGTGAATAATATAATTTAATATTTCAACTTTTTGACATAATATTTTTAACTTATTTTCAAGTTTAAATATTTATATTATTTGGTTAATTTATATGGTTCTATTAACAAACCAAACAAAAAAAATATATTTATAAATATAGATATCTATTAAAATCACACATATCGAAGTATTTTTATTGTAACCTAAATTATATTTTTATTTTTTTTTATTTATTAAAATCACACATATCCAAGTTTTTTTTATTGTAAACATATTTTCTGCTTAATCAACAAAAAGTATTATGCATATCATAAATTGTGTATAAATTATATTTCATTAAATAATATTTTTTAAAACTATTGTTTTATTCATTTTTAAAAAATGTATTGTGTAATATGATGTATATCATAAATCATCACATAACCTAAAATTCGATTTTAAATAAGGGAGGTTTGCAAAAATGACTCAAAATTTGAGGTCAATTGCAAATCTAACCCATCAAATTCCCCTTTTCAACATTAACCACTTTCTCTCCAAACCATCCCTCTCACTTTCAATTATTTACGAACTTGCCATTAATTCAAATTAAATTCTTTAATTTTCGGAAATCCAATTGACCAAATAATCCTCATCTTCCTCACTTATTCACGAAAATGCCATCATCATCAATTCACCCAACCACCATTTTCAACCAATTTGAAGCTTTATTGCACCAAAAACCCATTTTTGAGCTTGGATAGCTCATTGTCTCTTGCCTTATGCTTGTATTCTTCCATTTTCTCTCTATTTTCTTCCCAAAAACTCTATAATTTAGCTATTAAAAATTTAAAGCTCTTAGATCTTGCTATATCCGCTGAATTGGTCGTTAATTGCGATTGGGCTTCTTGGTGATGGCAAGAATCGAAGATATCAGCTGGAAAAGAAGCTAAAGACGAGTGGTAAGACAAATTTTCAGTAGAATTTCGTGTTTTCCGGATTTTTTCTGCGAAAGTAGACTTCATCTGACCTTCAAGAAGTCTACTAGTCAACGGAAAGGTTAGTTTTGCAATTGACCGCGTGAACAAAGTAGACTTCTCCAGGTCAGATGAAGTCTACTCCATTTCCTTTGAGAACAAAAAAAATGGAGTAGATTTCTCTAGTAGACTTCTTTAAAAGTAGGTCATTTTTGCAATTGACCAAACTTTGACTTTTATGGAGTAGACTTCTCCGAGATAGTAGACTTCTCGGAGAAGTCTACTCCTAAAAGTAGACTTCATACAGGTCACTTTTGCAATTGACCAATCTTTGACTTTTTGTAGTAGACAGCTGGAGAAGTCTACTAGGCTTTTTTGGGGTGACGAAAAGTTGAATTAAAAAGTAGACTTCTTTTGGCCTGAGAAGAAGTCTACTTTTTAATTAATTCAATGTTTGGTCAACCCCAAAACTAACCCATAGTAGACTTCTCCAGGGTTCAAGAAGTCTACTTCAAAAGTCAAACTTGGTCAATTGCAAAAGTGACCTGTATGAAGTCTACTTTTAGGAGTAGACTTCTCCGAGAAGTCTACTATCTCGGAGAAGTCTACTCCATAAAAGTCAAAGTTTGGTCAATTGCAAAAATGACCTGTAAGAAGTCTACTCCGAAAGTAGACTTCTCCATAGAAGTCTACTTTTGGAGGAGAAGTCTACTCATCTTTTGGCAATTGCAAAACTGACCTGGAAGAAGTCTACTTTTTCTAGTAGACTTCTCTGCAGAAGTCTACTTTCCTTCAAGAAGTCTACTAATAGTAGACTTCATTAACCGTATTAGAAGTCTACTTTCCATATTTTTTTTAAAACGTTTTTTTGTCAAATATATAATGAACTTTTAAGATTTTCTTGGTCATGAGCTTGTGTTAGTAAGTGTTTTTGCCTCTATATCAGTTATACGTGTTTATAGTTTATAGGGATGGTGGAATCAGGTTTTATGTTTTACAAGTTACTTAGCTTATTAGTCGTAGACTTCTCCAAGAAGTCTACTTAGTAGACTTCCGCGTACATCAGATGAAGTCTACTGTTTTAATTTTCTTATAAAATTCTTTAATCTGTAATTTATGAAAAATAAAAATTATTCTTTGACTCTTGAGTTTTTGTTATTTATTTGTCTTTCTTATGTATGAAATTTACATGTTTGTTTAATATAGTTGAGCTTTAATTAATTTTTCTCTGTTATTAGGCATTTAGCATATTAGTAGTAGACTTCTTCAAGAAGTAAGTAGACTTCTACTTAGTAGACTTCTGATGAAGTTTAGAAGTCTACTTGTTCAATTTTTTTAATAAAATTCATTTAACTGTAATTTATGTTAAATAAAGATTATTTTTTAACTCTTGAGTTTGTGTTATTTATTGCTATTGCTTATGTATGAGTTTTACATGTTTGTTTCTTATAGTTGAGCTATAATTAATTTTCTTCTATTATTAGGTATTTAGCATATTAGTAGTGAATAAGGTGTTAAGAAAAAAGTCTGAGTAAGAAGTCTACTAATGAAGTATATTGGAGAAGTGTACTGGAAAAGCATGAGTAAGAAGTTGAAATACTTTTGTTTCAGTTTAAGTACTTTTGTTTCATTTTGATTGTATGAACCTCTTTTAATATGTAAATGAGTTAAATTATCGAGAGAAGTCTACTCGAGAAGTCTACTCAAGAAGTCTACTATGTAGTATAAGCCTATTCGAGAAAAGTTTACTTTAAAAGTCTACTCGAGAAGTCTACTAGATAAGTCTAATGGCACAAGGACTTTTCATGACCAGCATCGAGCTGAAAAATTCTCGATATATTTCATATTTGCAAAAACACACAACATTTAACAAACAATTTTACATAAGAAAAAAGTCTCGTGATAATCTGGTAAAAGACACTTCATGCAAAAACACACAACATTGTTTCATATTTTTCTAGCATTTGTTGATCAATTGATACATCAAAACCGATCAGTTTTTCCTCGGTGGCTTCTTGTGCTGTTTATGCGACTCCACTTGTTTCAGTTTGATTGTAAGAACCTCTTTTAAGACATTAAGTACTCATTTCTCTCTATTTGTGTTTTCAAAATTGGGGTTTCTGATGGTTTTCTTTACTCTTTTGTGATCTTAGATATTTTCTTTTGTTATCTTATCTCTGAAGTTTAGTTTATCGAAAGTTCACACTTTTTATTAAAAATATGTAAATAAGTTAAATTATCGAGAGAAGTCTACTCGAGAAGTCTATTCAAGAAGTCTACTATATAGTATAAGTCTATTCTAGAGAAGTCTACTTTAGAAGTCTACTCGAGAAGTCTACTAGAGAAGTCTACTATGTAGTATAAATCTATTCGAGAGAAGTCTACTTTGGAAGTTTATGGGAGAAGTTTACTCGAAAAATCTACTCTGAAATCAAAACTTAAGTCTTTCTTGGAGATTTGTACAATCTAAAGAGTTAATATGTTTACAAAAATGTAGCTCATATTAAAACAAAATCATTTATTAGCTTTATCTTATAATCAAAGATGAACTTAGATCCAACAACAATGAGATATAAAAAATTACATTCAAAATGTTTAACATTATCAATTAAACCCAAAAAAATACTGTAAAAGACTCTTCTGATTGGATTCCTACTCATGTAACCGATTGCTTCTTGATGAAATCATCTGAAAAAAATATTAGAAAATCAATTGCAAATAATTTAATTAAGAGCAGTGAGTTCAAAACAAAAATTAAACATAAATTTCTACCTTATTTTAGGCACAAAATCTTGAAACAGCTTCATTCTTTCTCCCATTTTCTCAGCCTGAACCTAATCCAACATTAAAAAAATAATCAAACCCAAATTATAATTAAAATACAGTTAGCATAACTAATGAACATTTAAATTTTAATTACTGAAAACTGAGAAATAATCAAAACTGAAGATAAGATAGTAGTACCTTTGAATCTTTGATTGTAAGAAAAAAATAATATCTGCAATTTCTGATCTGCAACAAAATATACCAAATTTATACAATAATAAGTTTAGATCTGCAACAATAAACCCAAATCTACAATAATAATTTAAAATCTGTAATAATAAGCTCAAATTTGTAATATGAATACAAAGTAAAGAAAAAGAGGAACACAAAAGCACATATTTGCTTACCACTACCATAACTAGCAAGTGAGAGGAGATTGAAGGTGAGATAGAGATGATAGAGATGAGAATGACAACAAGAAATGAAGGAGAAGAGATTCATGGCCAGAGAGGAGGGAGAGGAGAGAGATGCGTTATTTTAGACAGAGAGAGAGGCACTTTATTTTTAACACAATTAGGTTAAACTCTATATATATATTTAGGAAAATTTTCGAGAGAAGTCTACTCGAGAAGTCTACTCAAGAAGTCTGATGTGTGGTATAAGTCTATTCGAGAGAAGTCTACTTTGCAAGTATACTCGAGAAGTCTGCTAGAGAAGTCTACTATGACTAATAAGTCTACTTGAGAGAAGTCTACTTTGGAAGTCTACTCGAGAAGTCTACTCGAGAAGTCTACTGTGTAATATAAATGTATTCGAGAGAAGTCTACTTAACCGGTAAATTTGAGTTCCCGCCCAATTTGTTAAAGTTCCCGCCCAATTTATTAAAGTTCCCGCCCAATTTGTTAAATAATTTCGATTTCCCGCTGTATTTTATGAAGTCTACTCGAGAAGTCTACTCGAGAAGTCTACTAGGGAAGTCTACTGTGTATTATAATTCTATTCGAGAGAAGTCTACTCGAGAAGTCTACTTACCCTAAACCCTAAATAAAATATTTTTGATTAAAACTTATATCAAAACATTAATTTACTTAACATATTCACAAATTACAGTTATAATAACAAAGATATCAACGCTAAATCATCAACCAAACCATAAACTATGAATTCATATAGAATTTTTTCTTACCCTAACAATTACTCCCTTATACCCTATACTTTAAAACTCAACCATAACCCTTTTAAACTATATACTCATGAAATTTATAAATTAATTTAATTCATGAAATTTTATTTTATAAAGATGCCAATTGTCTATGTCTAATTTTGTTCATAATAATTTTTATCAAATTATTTTTTATAATTTTTATTAATAAAATTTAAGATTTAATTATTTAGTAGACTTCTCTATTACACTTCTCTTGATGTATTGGTTTCTAACCTAATTTGGTTATGTTGATTTAAATTGATCCATTTTTTTGAAATTTTATTTTAATAGATGGAAATGTATATGTTTTGGTTATTTATCTAAGTTTTTTATAAAATTAATTTTTTTATAATGTTTTTTTAATTAATTCTCAGGAAATTATTTGAGAGAAGTCTACTCGAGAAGTCTACTCGCAAAGTCTAGTCGAGAAGTCTACTCGCAAAGTCTACTCTGCAGTATAAGTCACACGAGTGAAGTCTACTTTGAAAGTCTTCTCGCGAAGTCTACTAGAGAAGTCTACTGTATAGTATAATTCTATTCGAGAGAAGTCTACTCGAGAAGTCTACTTACCCTAAACCCTAAATAAAATATTTTCGACTAAAACTTATATCAAAACATTAATTTACTTAACATATTCACTAATTACAGTTAAAATAATAAAGATATCAACGCTAAATCATTAATCAAACCATAAATTATGAATTCATATAAATGTTTTTCTTACCCTAACAATTACACCCTTATACCCTATACTTTAAACCTTAACCCTAACCCTTTTAAACTGAATACTCATTAAACTTATAAATTGATTCATATTCATGAAATTTTATTTTATATAGATGCAAATTGTCTATGTTTTAATTGTGTTTATAATTTTTTTACCAAATTATTTTTTTATAATTTTTATTATTAAAATTTGAGATTTAGCGATTTAGTAGACTTCTCTAGTAGACTTCTCTAGATGTATTGGTTTCTAACCTAATTTGGCTATGTTCATTTAAATTGATACATTTTTTTGAAATTTTATTTTTAATAGATGGAAAACGTATATGTTTTGGTTATTTATCAAAGTTTTTTATAAAATTAATTTTTTATAAATTTTTATAATTATTTTTAAGTAAATTATTTGAGAGAAGTCTACTCTTACGGTATAAGTCATAGGTGAGAAGTCTACTTTGAAAGTCTACTCGAGAAGTCTACTTTCTTCGGAAGTAGACTTCTTGGAGAGGTCAAGAAGTCTACTCGGGAAGTCTACTCTCTTGTAGTAGACTTCTCTAGGGTAAAACCGTCATTATCGCGAACGTTTTTTTTTTGTCATAAGGGTGAGGGTTGTAATTTCACTACCCCTGTGGGTTACTTTTGCCAAACATGCAATAGGGGATCTAGTTTTGGAAAAAGAATCAAATTTTAGGTTATTTTTAGCAATTCCCCCTTTAAATAATCCAAAAATTAAAACATATTTTTTTGTTATATTAAAAGTAATAAATGGATAAATGCATATAATATAATTAGTCTAACCAAAAAAGGAAATTTGTATTAAAATAATGAGAAAATAAGTGTGGTGATGACACATTAGCAAAATGGCACCACTGTAAATATTTCAAAAAATAAGTGTACTCTCTAAAAATGTTTCTCAATTAATATAATTAATATATATAGGGGATTAAACAATTAACTTTGTAAAATACATGTTTAGTATATACGTGGGTCAGTATTCTATCACGTACATAAATTATAGAAAGTTTATGTAAGTTTTAGAAATCACAAGATCGAATGACTATTGTAACTGATATGACTTGAAGTAGTTTCGAGTCTAGGGGATTATGGGATTCAGTCCAAAAAATTTAAGTAATAAAAAAAAATGCTTATGCTTTTCTTGGTGTGGACTGTGGAGACTTGATTGGACCAAAACGAATAGGATAAATCTGAAAATATTATTCAGAAAACTGGAGACAGGGTTCAGTCCACGCCCCACGGTGCTAAATTGCTGCTAATAGGACGAATATTCTTTTTTTTTTTCGGCTACTAAAAGTAATCACTATATATTTTAATTCCTAATGATACCTTTCCTTTTTGTCTACTAATTTTTTTTTTTAAATTCGTTGACATTTTTTTTTAATTCGTTAAAAGGAAAAGCTTTTTTAATAATATATATTTTTCTTAAACCAACGAATTTACAGTTAGCAAAACTAAGGCTGTCTATAGTTTGGGACGGATTGTCTAATAAATAAAAATATTCATAAAGAAAAATTGCAAATTAAAAGAAATCCCTAATCCAAAGTAGACTCACATTATAAATACACACTCATCCCTTGTATTGTCCTTCATCTTCATCCCTCTTTTCTTCCTCTTTCTATCTCTCTCGCTCTCTCATTCACTCTGTTTTTGCTTTGTCTTGCACTCTTAAGATAACCATGTCCGTAATTGTTCGCCAAGCTTACGACCATCTTCCCAAGAAGCAGATAAGCCTAAATGCTGACGTGGGTGGATGGAGTTTCCTGCAATCTCTCTCCGAAACAAGAGGCATTCTCCGGAACAGAGAAGACGACACACAGAAAACAGCTTACGTCCACCCAGTTGAGAAGCGTCCCGTAGCTAAAATGAGCCTTGAGATGTGCACTGAGAGCCTCGGGACTGAGAATGGAAGCGAGAGTGGAGACGAGATGATCTCGTTGCTTGCGCTCGAAGCAAACAATATTCCAACGATTCCTCTTTCTATCAAATCTCAAAAAGAGACTACCTTTATGATCCGTGAAAGTAGCTTTCCTCCGCCGTTAAAATCCGTGAGCGGATCTAACTATAACCGTATGGTGAAATCGTATAAAGATGACGGTCGTCTTGTAGTTCAAGCAATTAGGGTTTGTTCACCACCTCGTTGCTTTGTATCTGAACGTTGTAAAGGAAGGCTTCGTCTCTGTTTATCGGAGGATTCTTCGCTTAGCAACGATGGAGATGAACATTTTGAAGAAAATGATTCCGAAGTCGAAGCTCACGAGGAAGATGAAGATGAAAAGAAAGGAGAAGAAGACGATGCAGAGGAGGAAGAAGAAGAAGAAGCGGAGGGCATTGCGGGGAATAATGAGAACTTTGAGGGTAAAACTGGAAATAAAAAAATTAGAAGGCCAAGAAGAAGATGCAATGAAAATGGGCGTGAGACTACTAAACCCATGCTTACCTGGAAGCAGCAGCAACAATTTTGGGTGGCCACTTAAATTGGAGAAATCAGCAAATAAATTTATTTTTAATTATTATTATTATTATTATTATTATTGTTTTTCTATGATTTAGTATATAGGAGAGTGTTCCCAAGTCCCCATTGTATTACTGCGGTTTCTAATCCTATATATAAATACATGCTAAACATGAGTTATTATATAAACGGTTACGGCATAGTAATAATCAGTTATGGCGTCTATCTCCAGGCATGTGCCTTTTGTAATCCAATTCGTTGGACAACTTGAATGAATATGAAATTATTGAGAAACAAAAACGCTACTGAAGGAAAAACACTTGCACAAGAAGAAGTTTTCTAGAGCCAACAAAAAAAAGAAGCTTTTCTAGTAATCTTTTGGTTTTACTCTCTTGAAAACAAGAAAAACATTTTCTCACCGTCTATAATTAGAATAGCTTTTTATTTAGGGAAAGTAAACAACAACCAACAAATAATGTTTTCCATATATGCCAATTAATTTACCACCAAAAAAAAAAAAATACAAGTTGGGCGTATATTGGATTTTGGCTCGATATAAACCAAACAATAAAATTGTTTTTATTTAAAATAAATGAAATATTTTTTAATGTGCATTGGTTGTATACTTGCATTTATAACATGTTATAAATTTTTGCAAGAGATCCTTACTCAAAATTTCAACTATCGATGTATAAGTACGTGATCTTTGTTTTATCCAGCCATGAGTATTTTAGGATTCAGGGCAAAAATTTATAGATAGAGGATATGAACCGGTAATTTGAAAATTGAAAACCAATTTCCAAAAAAAAACCCGATAAAGAACGGGATGAAAAGTTCAGATAACGAGACGGGTTCATAAACTTTCCTTAGCTATCTCTTCCCAAATTTTCCATAATTTGGATTAAAATTAACTTCGAAACAGATATTTCGGATAATTTTGGAAAAATTCGTACAGATCTTTAGAAATTTTAAAAAATCATATATTATTTTAATTTTTTTTTAATTATTAAACAGGTAATTCGGGTACCATATCTCATATTCGTTCCCTTTATGTTCCCTTTATGTACCTTTCACGTATTCGTTTGAATAAAATAAATGATTTTGAATAGATAATTATTTGAATGTGATTGGGAATATGATGGAAAATTAGGAACAAATACGGGACGGGACGAAAAATCCGTTCCAAAATGTCCATGGCTAGTTTTATCATCCGAAGTAAGTTCTTTTATCAAGTTTTGTTGGTTCTTCTTTATAAAACGGATTATTAAGTTTTAAAAGAAGAATAGTATACTGAGATAAAGGCTTCATACTAATACAATTCATGGGGAAATTGGAAAAATATTTTTTTAGTATGGGTTTGTGAAATTATACATTTGAATCTTTTGTCTATATTGTGACTAAAATAACTTTAACTAATTAAAAGAAAATATCAAATATATTATAAACAAATTATTTTAAGAACAATAAAAATATAGAAAAAAAACCATAGTAAAAAAAAACTGATCTTAAGTTTTTTAAAAAAAAACACTAAAAACACTATTTTTATGTTCTACGAATTTTAGAGTACGTCTTCTAAACTTCATATATGTTTTACGAAGTTTAGAACATATATTATGTACTTTCTACATGTTCTCCGAAGTTTAGAATACACTTTCTTCATTTTTTACATGCTCTACAAAGTTTAGATTAAGTATTATGCCCAATTTCTATAATCTAAAACTTTTGGAATACGTATTTTACATTTTCTACATGTTTTACGAAAATTAAAATACGTTTTCTACGAAGAATTGAAAGTAATTAAAAGTGGAAGAATTGAGAGTAAAAAAGTGGGCTGGAAAATTAATTTGGGAATAAAAGTTTTACTCTACAAAAAAGAGGAGGGAAACTTTACTGTGCACCAGTGTAACAACAATTTTTATCGAGATTGGGTAAGTACCAGCGTAACCTAGCAGAAAATGCTTTTCTCTCTAAAATGTTTACTGTAAGATCAATTCGAGATTGGGTAAGTATCAGATTGGTTATTACCTCTATTTTTTACTCTAAAAATAAAAAAGAGTTTGCTCTAATAGTTACCTCTATTTTTTACTCTAAAAACGAAATATTCTAATTATATTCTATTTTTCTTAATTAAATAATTTCTTATAAAACTTTATACTTTACAAAAATACAAATTTTACTCATTTAATTTATGTTTTTAATAAAAAATAAATAAAATTATGAATTTATTAAAATTAAATATTTACCACGAAAATAGAAATTTATTACAACGCATAAATATAAAAAGTCATGTTAAGTTTTTTTTAATGTTAAGTCATATTATTATATTTATTTTTATTCTAAAAATAAAAAAAGAGTTTGCTCTAATAGTTACCTCTATTTTCTACTCTAAAAAGAAATATTCTAATTATATTCTATTTTCCTTTATTAAATAATTTCTTATAAAACTTTTTACTTTACAAAAAATACAAATTTTACTCATTTAATTTATGCTTTTAATAGAAAAAATAAATAAAATTATGAATTTATTAAAATTAAATATTTACCATGAAAATAAAATTTTATTACAATACATAAATATAAAAAGTCATGTTAAGTTTTTTTTTAATGTTAAGTCATATTATTAGATCACTAGAATAAGTCATGTAATTTTTTTTAAATGGCACTTATTTTGTTATTAATTATTTATTTCTAATTTATCATTTGTCATATTATTTTTAATTTACTATATTTTAGTTTTCATTTTAAAATTTTAATTAGTTAACTTATATTAATTAGTTATTGTTAATATAATTTATTTAAATGTAAAAATAAACATATAGTTTTGTTTAGATATAAAATAAAACCTATCAAAATTAAAGAATTATTTGGTAAATAAAAAGTTTCATTTTAAAAAATAGCGAACTCTATTTGTAACTCCAAATTTAGAATATGATATAGAGTACCACTGAAGATAATTTTACTCTAAAAATAATTTTTATAAGTAAAAATATTGTCTTATTGGAGATGCTCTAACGTGTTATACACAAACAATGGTCTTGGTGTTAATGGTTTTAAAAGCTAAATTAATATATGTTAATTGAGTAATAGATATATATATATATATATATATTTTGAACATTTACTAAGTAATAGATATGTTAAGTAAGTAAAAAGCTAAGAAGAATATGTACCATTTTCTCTCTCCCCAATGAACCATGAACCATGAGCCGTTCGAATGTCGCATTCGCCAATCTCTATATACTTTTCGATCTTTTTGCTACGATTGGTGTTTTATATAGATTGTCCAAAGAGAAGAAAAAAGAAAAGTGGATTCTTTTTGCATCATCAACATTCCACTGCTGACCTGAAATTATAATGTAAGGGGAAATCAAAAGTTAAGTTCCTTAAAAAATTTGAGTTTTTTTTTGTTATAATCTTTTAGTAGCAACAAAGTAAGGTGGAATCTCTTTCATGTTTACACAAACATGTCAACTAGGAATATTATTTTTTTCTAACTTTTGACTATACTCATCCCTTTGTTTATTATAACAACATTAAAAGGTTGGGTTATCAAGGAGACATGTCATTAGCTGAAAGTTGTGAATTCAAATAGAAAAACTTACAACGTACGTTTATATTATTAATCTAATGGTAAGCACTAACTAAGTAGACTTTATTCTGCAAATTCTGGATTAGAAGAACTATATATTTCTCAGGAAAATAAAGCTTTGTGCTTTATGCTGAGAGTTACTCCTCATGGAAAACCTATGGTGTGAGGTCATTCCATAAGAAGAATAAGAAAACATAGAAGGTCAAATCTCGTACATGTAATTTGAGAAGATTTATTTTGGGATTTATGAAACAATCGTAAATCCTAATATCGAACGACCAAAAGAGCTATAAGGGAATTTTCTTTTGAAAAAAACTTTCCCCTTCACTTACCAACGATCAAACAAATTTAAATGTAGAATCTCAAAACATATGATAGGAAATAAATAATGCTATATATCTTGTATTTTAAAATGCAATTATCACATTAACACAGTCAAATCAAAATTTAGATAGTTATACTAACGAATAGGAAGTTGCTCGTTATAAATTTTATAATTGACACATGAAAAAATCAACTTATACATTCGACATTACGAAACAATCATTAATCAATAATCATATACACATACATGAAACTCTGCCTACTAAAAACGACAATAACCTTTTGACCAAAAACCTAAAAAAACTAAAAATGATAATACTTTATCTGGGCCGTCCAGACCAAAAAAACGGGCCGGGCCTAGTCAGCCCTGATTTTATCTAATTAAAAAGTAGGTCATCTCTGCTTAGTAAACAAAACAAGAACTTCACATCATCATCAATGTACAAACAAGCAGAAGGAAATTGTTACAAAGTGTAGTCATTAAGCAGTTGCAAGGGTAAAAGAAATCAAATAGTGTATATATATTTTGCAATATGTTTAGTTAACCTAATACGTGACGAAATTATTACAACAAACAGTAAACAAAGGTTTTACGAAACACACAAAATCAAAAAAGTGTCTTAATCAATGTTGTTGTTGTTCTTCTTCTTCTTCTGCTTTTTCAAAGCTTTCGTTGAGGGATTTTGAGACATCGAGAGCTGTTGTTTCCTCTTCTATTTTTTCATTATCGTTTTCAGGAAAAGGGGATGAGAAATCTAAGCATAAACCTTGAACGACTTGTTCATAAGAAGCAGAGAGATCTTGAGATGTGATCTGATGGTACTCCACCATCTGGTGAAGACACTGATTTTCTCTAACCAAGTTCGCGTTCTCGTTCGCTAATCTAGCTTTCTCGTTAAGCAACACCTCTAATTGTTGCCTCACCTGTTTCATAGAACCAAAATTAAAATCACAAGCCAAAAAAACAGAGCATAAAAGAACAGAAACAGAACAACTTTGGAGATTGTACAGACCAGATCATCTTCTTCAGGTCTAACTCCTTTCACAAACCCATCTCTGAGTCTTTTGTTCTCTTCTTCAAGCAATCCACAACGCTCCTGGATGAAACTCAGGTCGGATTTTATGGATTTAAGCTCTCTTGCAAGCGAATTCGCCTTCCCGGCCAGTGATATCGCAATCTGCAAGAAAAAAAATATTGAATCTTTGTATAACAGAAGCAAAAACAGAGAGACTTAAAGACTGAGTATTTACGGTTTTAGCCCTTTTCATGATTTTCCACTCTTTTGGTCTCTTCTCATCTTCATTCGACGAATCTTCTTTTTGTTCGATATCAGACTCATGTTTCCTTTTCTTCCCTTTACTCTCTTCTTCTTCTGCTTCTTCTTCTTCTTTCTGTTGTCGTTGCATCTGATCAACTTTGAGATTTGAGTGGAGTATCTCAGATAATGTAGGTGGTTTAGCTAACTCTCTAACTCCCTGATTTTACAGAAACCCTTTATTTTCAACAATCAAGGAAGAATGAACAATCCTAATTTTAGATCAGATTAATGGATTTTCAGTTTACCTGAAGGGCATTGTCGAGATTACTAGAGAGCTGAGACAGAGTATGAGAAACAGAATCAAACCCTTTAAGCAAAAGCATCGAATCATTTTTCAATCTCTTTGCTCTCTCTGATTCTCCAACAATCGTTTGATCTATCAGTGGAGAATTGGCAATGGGTTTGTGATCTTTGCTCTTTTCATCAAGAAGAACATCTATCCTGTTACGAAGATTGCTCCAGAAACGCCTGTCTGAAGATGGACTAACCGATGGAGAAGATTCTAACGATGTTGCCGAAACCATGATCAAGCTTGCTCCTTCCTGTTAAAAACAGAGATGATTTCATGAAATTTTCAATTCTGAATCATACCCAATTTTCATAACAGAAGAAAAAAAAAACCAGTTATTTCTTTTGATCTTAGAATCGGAGGAGAGGAGAAAAAACTTACCTTGTTAGTATGATTAGGTGATGGAGTTTCCACAGAAGCAGCCATTAAAGGAGGTTTAGAGAGACTGAGAGAGAGAGAGAGAGAGAGAGATGTAACGGCTAGTTTATTGAAGTTGTGAGATCGTCAAAGAAGAGAATTTTAAATAGGATCTAGAAATTCGGCCCAACGTTCTGATTTCTACTCCTTTAGAAACTTGTTTCGTTCATTAATCAATTTAATGGACAGAGACAAAACTAGATCTAAAAGTGGGACTTGGTCGACGACTTTTCCAAAAAGTATCTACTGTTTCTGGAGATGGATTGGTAGGTCCCACTTTTGAGCCCAACGGTTGTTTCTCAACTCTATTAATTTCTCCCAATTTACAAAAAAAAAAAAAAAAAGGGAAAGAAATTTCTTAAGAAAATATCTTAAATATGCAATTTTTTTTTTTAAACCATAACATTTGCAAAAAAAATACTAAAAAATGACATCTTAATATTATAGCTATGAAATTCAGACAAATATTATGATCAGATTTATTATGCAACTTCCTGATTTACATTAAACAAATACGCATACATATTGAACTTTAGAGCACATTAGTTAGAGACTGATGTTATCTTCGTGTTACCATTCAGATTCAGCACAGTTTTTCTATACTGTATCTAGGAATCTAAAATACACAGATATGCATACATCAACACATCATATTTAGGCATTTTATATTCTAGGAATCTAAAATACACAGATAATGCATACATCAACACATCATATTTAGGCATTTATAGTTCATAATTTTGAGCATTAAACTCTATAAGCCTTACTTAAACAGTGTCTTGATCACAATGGAGGTCTCTCCAACGAGACCCACCCGAATCTGCCTTTGCGAAAATCCGTCAATATTCTAAATGCAGCTTGATGACTATCTCCACCAAACAAGTTAAGACCAAGCGTCTTTACGAATCTGCAAAAGAGGGAGTATATAGAATCAAGAAGAAGCCATGTACAATGATTGCCAAAAGAAATGAGATATTTGTGAAGAAGTTTCATTACTTTTTACCGCAGCCGCCTTCTAGCTGAATCTTGTATCGGTTGTAAAGAGCCTTTGCGCCTACTTCTGGGATCCGTGCTAGCATCTGTACAAGGATTCCAGCAACATCAGTGAAGTCATAAGCTTTCTCTCCAATGTCATCGCATATTGCAAGCTTTATTGCAGCTGCTTGGTCATCAATACGCATAGGAAGCATTCCTGGTGAATCCAACAGATCAAGATCAAGATCTTTCCCAAGCTTCACCCATCTGTTTACAGTAATATATGAAAAATGACCAGTTTTGACAAAGGTTAAGATAAGGATCTTGACAGTGTTTGCGAAAACTAAGTTAAAAAGGAAGCTTATAAAAAGCGTTATTACTTCATTTCTCTAGTTACACCTGGCCTTGGAGCTGCAGCGCAGATTTTGCGCTTCAATAGACGATTGATCAAAGATGATTTCCCGACATTAGGGTATCCAATTATTCCAGCTCTAACCTGCATCATTTTAAAGTAAGCTTAAAGCATAAATGTTGCAACAGTGAATAACATAGATCATAATACAATCTACTCACTGGCCTAGGGAGTAGTCCTTTTTCTCGCCGTTTCGCGTTTACATCGCCTGCTAAACTCTTAGCTAAACGACCTAGCTTCATAGCTCCCTGTAACCACCAGTCAGAGATTACACCAACCGTTTTAAGGAAACAGAAAGAAATCAACACCAAAGCAAAGATTAAACTTATAGACTCCGTACCATCCCAAGTTTGCCATTAGTGAAAATGACCTTTATTCCTTGCTTTGCAAAGTATCTAGCCCAATCATTCCGATCATCGTTCGATATCATATCTTCTCTATTTAATACCAATATCCGTTTCCTATTACCAAGCCAAGCATCCATCTACAAAATAGCACATACGTGGTTCCAAAAGAAGTATGTTAAGGACAAAGTAGCACACATTAATGAACCACACTGTTAAAAAAAGATTTAAACGCATTAATGAACCACACTGTTAATGTACCCAAACTAATACAACAATCTGTTCCGATGGAAACATCTCTTGTACCGGGAGACGCAAAGTTCTCTACTGTCCCATCTAGAAAAACTCAAATATGAGTAAACAATGCTTACTCAATAACCAATATCAGTTTAAATGTTCTAGCTTTCTCACCACAAGGAACAATATAAGTAACCACAAACCATAGTCTAAAACCCTGATCCAAGACCTTTGGAAGCAAAGCACTAACCTTTGGATGAGTCGTTGATAAAGGAATCCTAGCATCTCGGACTTCAATCACAACATCCATCAGCTTAAGCTGTTCCCTAAGTTCCTTTTCGGTTTTCATTATGTGTCCTGGATACCACTGTAAAATCAAGAGCCACACAATAAACAATCCAACAAATCCATAGTCCAAACACACATTTCACAATATAATCCGTAATCGATTTACCTGAACAGGACGTAATGCTCTTGTCCAGAGACGAATATCAGATTCTAGATTCATCCAATCAATTTCTTCTTCATTTGGCTCTAATGTGAACCCGATTCGATCACCCTTTCTCGTAACATCCAAATTCAAATCCTTTCCTCCAACAATCTGGAAAGAAAAAAAAAAACAAGTTTCCAAATTGTCATTTTCATTTCCTATCATAAACTGCGAATTTCAGATGACAGCGAGAAGGAGCACGAATTACAATTAGATGAAAATCATTACCTGAATTGGTGGACGAGAGGAAGCCACGACGGCAAACGAAGTGGCTTAGGTTCGCCGGGGAAGGAGACGGCGATGGCGCTAACTGTGCGTACATATCGCTGATAAAATTAAAAATTAAGAAAAAAAAAAAACTAAAACCTCGTTATCCCCTTCGGCTAACCGTATGTAGATACAAGCGCTAACCTCCTGAGTCAGGAGGTTAACTCTAATGAGTCAGCATGTACTTTGTTGAAACCACCGTGCCAGAAGATACTTTGTTGTATACAATCAATGCAAATAATATATAACTATCACTAAACAGATAAAATATATCAAAACGGCATCTTTTCCTCAAAACGACTTATATTAAAACCTCTATAAATTAATATTCAATAATACAATAATTAATATAAATTAATAATTTTCGGTTCCGGATCAGGACAGTATAAAAAGTAACAAAATGCAATAAGATAATAATTTTTTTGAAACTTTAATATAAATATATGGTCCCAATAGTAATTTAAATGAATAATTATACATTTAAGCATATATATCTACGTATATAACCAATGTAATATAGTAAATATGATTATATTATTGTTTTAAATTTATAAACGATGTTAATTTATCCTCAAATTCTTTAATATGACATTTTCTGAACGAATTTTACAGTATAAAAAATTTGTATTATCTTTTGTATTAGTTTATAGAGTTTTTAATATATTATTTAAAAAATTATTATCGTATTGCATTTTGTTACAAGATATTTCCATTCTCGAACAATCGCATTGTATTATCTTTTCCTCTTTTAAAATATTATTATCTTATTGTATTATTTAAAATATTATTATCTCGAAAAATTTGTATTATCTTGTATTAGTGCATTTTTTTTTTATACTGTCCTGATCCGGAACCGAAAATTATTAATTTATATTAATTATTGTATTATTGAATATTAATTTATAGAGGTTTTACTATCAGTCGTTTTGGGGAAAATTTGTCGTTTTGATATATTTTATCTGTTTCGTGATACTTATATATTATTTGCATTGATTGTATACAACAAAGTATCTTGTGGCACGGTGGTTTCTGTGTTATTGCGCTATATAGCCACCATGGTTCGATTCCCTGAAACCACCCATATAATTGTTTTCCAATTTTAAAACTAAAACGACGTCGTTTTATACACTTGTACATGCTGACTCATCAGAGTTAACGGTTGACTCACAGAAATGACGGTCAACTATTTTTTCGCAATTAGTTCAGCTAGAAATAGACCTTTTTCCAAGATACAATCTCACGGGCTTTTTAGAGACTCAGGGCTTCATTTAATTTAGGCTTTTGGTATTGTTTGGACAAGGCCTAAATATATAAAAGGCTTTTGGCGTAACTGCAAATTTGATCTCTAGTTGTGGGGGTTCATCCACTACATTAGAATTAAATATGTTAAACTTTCTGGTTTTTGTGTATTTTTTTTCTAAGTTAGATTATCAACTATAATCTATTTTGTTGATTTAATTATGAGGTTGACAAAAACAAATTAGGATTTGAAGATTAAACTAGTGTGGTTTTTTCTAATTTTTTTATATTTTTTGAGATTTTTTTTTTAATTTAGTTTTGTTTTTAAAATTCTTATATGTACTATTTTGTCCGTTATTTTAGAATTAAATATGTTTAAAAAATATATGTTAATTTTTTTTCCTGAATTGAATCACCAAGTATGATCTATTTTGTTAATTTATTGGGAAATCGAGAAAGGAAATTGGTGTTTAAATATTAAACTTACATAGTTTTCCAATTTTTTGGACGAATTTTTTTGTGTGGATATTAACAACTTTTATTTTCTTTTAATTTGTCATTTTAAAAATTCTTATACATATTATGTTATGTGTTTTCTTTTAGAATTAAATATTTATGTTTTTTTGTGTACATATTTTAGGGATAAATATAAAAAAAACCCTAAACACATACTATGGTGAAAAGTGTCGTTTAAAAAAAAAATTAATGGTGCTTGAACATTTGCAGTGAATTATTTTGTCAAATTTTTGAGACGGATTATTTCATGATGATTATGGTGACTTAGATCATCTGCATTGATGGTCTCTCACCAAGTCTCTCAACATAAAATATTAATAAAACTAAAAAAAATGAAGAGAGAGAATGGAGAGTGTCTCTCAAATGAGAGACGAGAGACTATGAGAAACCCATGAGAGACTCATCTCATTTATTGTCTTCATATCATTGGTTTATTTTTCTTTTCTAATTTAAAACTAAATAATATAATTAAAATTATTATTATTAAATTGATATGCAGATGCTCTTAACAGTTTATTGAGTTGTCACCTTTTTCCTATTTGTTGGACGAGTTACGCTCTTTTCAAAATTATATTGTTTATTTTTCTTTAATTTCGTGTTTAAAATTTCTCAAACATACTATTTTATCCAGCCCTTTAGAATTAAAAATACTGGAATTTTTGTTTTGTGTGTAAATTCTTTTTTCTTATTTGAATTACCAATCATGATTTATTTTGTTAATTTAATTGAAAAATAAAAGAAATTCATGTTTGAAGATTGAACTAATGTCGCTTCTCCAATTTTTTTGGACGAATTTTGTTTCTTTTTAGATCGTTATTTTCTTTTCTTTTCTTTTAATTTGTCATTTTGTAAATTTCCGTACGTACTATATTGTCGGTTATTTTAGAATTAAATATGTTAGAATTTTTTCTAAATATGTTTGAATTGAATTATCAACTATGATCTATTTCGTTAACTTAATTATGAGGTTGACAAAAATAAATTGGTCTTTGAATATTAAACTAATACATTTTTTATCAAAATTTTCTATCTTTTTTTAAATCGTTACTTTTTTTCTTTTTTTTCTTTTTGTGACAAATTTTCTATTCTTTTTTGTTTTTTTTGTTTATAAAACTTCCGTACGTATTATTTTATCTATTCTTTTAAAATTAAATTTATTAAATTTATTTCTGTAAAAAAAATTTCTAAATTGGATTATCAATATGATTTATTTTGTTAGTTTAATTGTGAGGTTGGTAAAAGAAATTGGAAATTTGGTATTTGAAGATTGAACCAGTGCCAAAAAGGTATTTACACTTGTTTTTACTGTTATTAGTTTATGCTTATCCATTTATTAATGTACACTAGCCAAAGTCATGCACCGTATGCAAGATTTGTATAGTATTTCTTTTTTGTCAACTTACTATATTTTTGGATCAACATAATATTAAATTATCATGATTTAATTAGAGATATATCATTTTTGTATGGTGTATTCGAATCAAATATTTATATATCGAGTGTTTCTTTATTTTTTATTCATTTTAAAATAAATACGTTCTAAGACAATATAACAGTTTATATTAACTTTGATGTTGTGACTATTGTTTTATATTACATTTTTAGAGATTAGATCCTTATATAATTCTTATAAAGTTATAAATGTTAATGTATATAGGGAAAATTAACTCTATAACCATAAAAAAACTAAAACCTACAAACTAACCAAAAACCCCCCTTTTCTCTCTCTATCTCTCTCTATCTCTCTCTAACCAATTGGTTAGTTTGTTAATTTTTGATTTTCTTATAGTTATTCAATAAATTGACCCATGTATATATACATTGTTTACCAATATATGATAAATTTAGTGGCTGTAAAAAACACACATATATATATATATATATATAAAATTTAATGACGTTTTGAAATCTAGCTCAATAGTGAGACTATTTATTTTGGTTATATATAGCTGTATTTGTATTTTTAAGGAAATTAACATATGTACAAAAGTGAAAAATACGTGTCATGTAATAAAAGAAGAAAATACTCACCTCTATCTGAATAATTAAAGATTCAAATTTCAAATAGTGGAAAATGCAATAGTAGAAAACTACACGTGTAGTTTCATCTTATAGCTTCGGCTTTATCACCTGCTTATATATTAATTAAGAAAAAGAATTATGTAATCCATCATGACAAATGGAGAAGAATAGAGAAAAATTACAAGACGTAAAAGGAAGAACTCGTGAAATTATACTAGTCACGAGANGTTTTCATTATGTGTCCTGGATACCACTGTAAAATCAAGAGCCACACAATAAACAATCCAACAAATCCATAGTCCAAACACACATTTCACAATATAATCCGTAATCGATTTACCTGAACAGGACGTAATGCTCTAGTCCAGAGACGAATATCAGACTCTAGATTCATCCAATCATTTTCTTCTTCATTTGGCTCTAATGTGAACCCGATTGGATCACCCTTTCTCGTAACATCCAAATTCAAATCCTTTCCTCCAGCAATCTGGAAAAAAAAAAAACAAGTTTCCGAAATCTCAATTTCAATTCCTATTATAAACTGCTTATTTCAGATGACAGCAAGAAGGAGCACGAATTACAATTAGATGAAAATCATTGCCTGAATTGGTGGACGAGAGGAATTCGCAGTGGGAAGGGAAGCGGAGACTGCGACAGTGGACTTTCGGAAGCCACGACGGCAAACGAAGTGGCTTAGGTTCGCCGGAGAAGGAGACGGCGATGGCGCTAACTGTGCGAACATCGCTGATAAAATTAAAAATTAAGAAAGAAAAAAAAAACTAAAACCCCCTTATCCCCTTTAGCTAACCGTATGCAGATACAAAATCTCACGGGCTTTTTAGAGACTCAGGGCTTCATTTAATTTAGGCTTTTGGTATTGTTTGGACAAGGCCTAAATATATAAAAGGCTTTTGGCGTAACTGCAAAAAGAGAAAATCAAATATAGCATTTTTTTTTATAAGAAAAATGACTGTGGCGATTAATATTTCAAAAACTATATTCAACTAACGAAAATATAATTTTTTTTTGAAACTATAAAATGAATTCCTTTTAGAAAATTTAAATTTATTGGTATTTAATATATGACATTAAAAGTGTCATTTTTATTAATGTCACAAATGAAACATTATTTGTGACATTAAAAGTATCATTTTTACTAAAAGAAAATTATTGTAAATGATGTTTTAACGGTTCAAGTATATTATTTTGTGAGATTCTTGAGACGCACTATTCCAAATTGATTATGATGACTTAACATATTTCTGAGTTGTCAGGTTCATCCACTACTTTAGAATTAAATATGTTAAAATTTCTAGTTTTTGTGTATTTTTTTTTCTAAGTTAGATTATCAACTATAATCTATTTTGTTAATTAATTATGAGGTTGACAAAAACAAATTGGGATTGAAGATTAAACTAGTGTGGTTCTTTTTCTAATTTTTTTGATATTTTTTAGATTTTTATTTTCTTCTCTCTTTTTAAAATTTTTTTTTTGTTTTTAAAATTCTCATACATACTATTTTGTCCGTTATTTTAAATTTAAATATGTTAAAAATATATATTATTTATTTTCTGAACTGAATCACCAAGTATGATATATTTTGTTAATTTATTGGGAAGTCGAAAAAGGAAATTGGTTTTTTGAATATTAAACTTACATAGTTTTTTCCAATTTGTTGGACGAATTTTGTTTTTTTTTTATATTAACAGCTTTTCTTTTCTTTTCATTTGTCATTTTAAAAATTTTTATACATACTATGTTATCTGTTCTTTTAGAATTAAATATGTTAAAATTTCTGTTTTTTGTGTACATATATTAGGGTTAATTAATATATTAAAAAAACTCCTAAACACATAATATGATGAAAAGTGTCGTTTAAAAAAAAAAATGGTGTTTGAACAATTCCAGTAGATTATTTTGTCAGATTTTTTAGACGGATTATTCCGTGATGATTATGGTGACTTAATAGATTTTTGATTTGTCAGATTTTTCCTATTTGTTGGACGAGTTACGTTCTTTTCAAAATTATATTTTTAATTTTTTAATTTCGTATTTAAAATTCTTAAACATATTATTTTATCCAGTCTTTTAGAATTAAAAAATGTTGGAATTTTTGTTTTGTGTGTAAATTATTTTTTCTTAATTGAATTACCAATCATGATCTATTTTGTTAATTTAATTGGGAAATAAAAAAAAATTGGTGTTTGAAGATTGAACTAACGTCTTTGTTTTCTCCAATTTTTTTGGACAAATTTTATTTCTTTTTAGATCGTTATTTTCTTTCCTTTTCTTTTAATTTGTCGCTTTGTAAGTTTCCGTACATACTATATTGTCGGTTATTTTAGAATTAAACATGTTGGAATTTTTGATAAATATGTCTGAATTGAATTATCAACTATGATATATTTCGGTAGTTTAATTATGAGGTTGACAAAAATAAATTGGTTTTTGAATATTGAACTAATGCGTTTTTTTAATCAAAATTTTGGACTAATTCTATTTTTTTCAAAAATCGTTACTTTTTATTTTATTTTTTTTGTTTATAGAAATTACGTACATATTCTTTTATATGCTTTTTTAAAATTAAATATAATAAATATTTTTTTGTAAGTTGTTTTTCTAAATTGGATTATCAATCATGATTTATTTTGTTAGTGTAATTGTGAGGTTGGTAAAAAAAGTTTGGTATTTGAAGATTGAACCAGTGCCAAAAATGTATTTTACTGTAATTAGTTTATGCTTATCCATTTATTAATGTACACTAGTCAAAGTCATGCACCGTATGCAAGATTTGTGTAGTATTTCTTTTTATCAATTTACTATATTTTTGGATCAACATAATATTAAATTATTATAACTTTGTAACATTATCATGATTTAATTAGAGATATATCATTTTTATATGGTGTATTCGAATCAAATATTTATATATCGAGTGTTTATTTATTTTTTATTCATTTTAAAATAAATACGTTCTATGACAATATAACAGTTTATATTAACTTTGATGTTGTAACTATTATTTTATATTACATTTTTAGAGATTAGATCCTTATATAGTTCTTATAAATGTTAATGTATACATTGTTTACCAATATATGATAAATTTAGTGGCTGTAAAAAATACACAAACATATATATATTATATATATATAATTTAATGACGTTTTGAAATCTAGCTCAATAGTGAGACTATTTATTTTGGTTATATATAGCTGTATTTGTATTTTTAATGAAATTAACATATGTACAAAAGTGAAAAATACGTGTCATGTAATAAAAGAAGAAAATACTCACCTCTATCTGAATAATTAAAGATTCAAATTTCAAATAGTGGAAAATGCAATAGTAGAAAACTACACGTGTAGTTTCATCTTATAGCTTCGGCTTTATCACCTGCTTATATATTAATTAAGAAAAAGAATTATGTAATCCATCATGACAAATGGAGAAGAATAGAGAAAAATTACAAGACGTAAAAGGAAGAACTCGTGAAATTATACTAGTCACGAGATAAATATCATTTATAACTAAAACAAAAAAAATACGATTTATATATATGTACAAAAATTCCATTTATAAATACTTATTGCAATATGACTTGTCACAAATGTTCAAAAAAAAAAAATATGACTTGTCACACGACCAATCTATACCAGCTAGTATTTTACCTCTTCCGGCGAACATAATCCTAAATTATAATGTTTACAAAAAAAAAACATTCCTAAATTTATTATTTGAAAAACAGTCTGTGATATGATATGATTGAGAGAAGTTATCCCTCGTAGGTGTACTTTGTTTCGAAGATATCGACCTTGTACCATAATCTTTTTTTTTTGTGTGTGTGGATAAAATCAAGTTGTGAGATGTATACAAGAGAATGGGAATTAGAAGAAAAAGCCAAATTTGCCCTTCAATTCCATAGCTATGGAAGATGATCCCACAAAAACACATTCCATGCATCATCCAATCTCTCTCTCTCTTCTTTCTCTCTCTCTTCTTTCTCTCTCTAGAGTACAATCAGACACAATCTGTGATGGGAAGTCGGTTCTGTCCTTATAAATACCCATTAAATCTTCTCTCTCTCTCTCACTAATACTCATCTTTCTCTCTCTAATTTCTCAATTTCTCACCATCACTTGATTTGCTCTTCTTCACTAAGTCTTTGACAGAAACTGAGGAAGAGCCAAAACCTTTTACGCCATGTCTCTTCAATATTATGCTCTTAACTCTATCCAAAGTACCAACTTTCTCAGCACTAAAACAACAATATCTCCTTCTTCTAATTCTTCTCTCTCTTCTTATCTCCTTAAGATCTCAGGTTAGTGATCTCTCTCTCTCTCTCTCTCTTTTTTTCTTGTCAGAGACACACGATCACCAAAACAGAGTCTTTCATTTATATTTTATCCTCCAATCCTCCAACTTGTGTTATGTTTCTAATCGAAATTCTCTTGTGGGTTTCATCATGATCCGTTTTTGATTGAGTTTCGATGAAAAAAGATTGAACTTTTGTTTTTTTGGTTTTCGGTTTTTCATTTTCCCTAGAGAACAAAACAAAGCAAAACAAAAAAAAACAGAGTGATGACTCTGTTTATATGTTCTCTCAGTACCCACGCGTGAGATATGTCTCATCATCATTCATCATCAATGACTCTCTCTCTCTCTCTCTCTCTCTCTCTCTCTCCTTTCGTTTTATGTTCTCTTCATTCAAAGCATTATATAATCATTAATCACTCTCCCAGATTCTCTCTGTTTATTTTTTTCTTCGTATCCCAAAAATTCGATTTGTTTTTCTTCCAAATTTGGGGTTCTTTGATCAGTTTCGATATGGGTTTTCTTTGTCTTTACAAACACACTCAAATAAACATTTGGATATGTATATATGTGTTTTATGTTCTTGGGTATCTGTTGATGATACCATCATTTTAAACCCTTTAGCAAAAAAAAAAAAAAAAAAACCCTCATTCTTGGTTTTTCTGTCTTGTAAATGTCGTTCCAATAATATTTTAATTTTAATGTCTGATTTTGAATTTGGATATTCTTTTTGAAAGAATGTCGTTTCCTTTTTCGATACAGAATTATAATATATATATATACACAATTAAAATTATGTAAGAAAACCATACCAAATATATAATAAATATCACTTGAAATAAAATATTAATTAGTACGTGGAAACATGTTTAAACCTACAATTATAATAATATGTTTTTACACTGTTTTAATAGAAGAATTTTTTCAATTTGAATTTATTATTACGGAAGTACGTTTAGAGAATCTACTTATTAGCGAATGGATTGACCTCGTATCATATCTTATTATAATTTGCCAACACAAAAAAGATCCCCTTTGAAGCATGATAAACTAATGTTTCTTTTACGACAGAAAAAAAAAACTAGGCATTATTTATTTCTATAGTATGCTAATTATTTTATCAATATTATGTTCTCGTTTAATTTTCTTCGTTTGACAGGATCTCCTCTCGGTGTCGCTAGAGACAAGCCTAGAAGCTGCTCCGTATATTGTTCAGAGCTTCGAACTCAAGGTCTAATTTAATTTTCAAATTTAAGTAGTAATATGAAAGTCTAATTTTATTTATTTTAGATATAAAAAGCTTAATACCATCTGATTATTCTGTGTAGCATACACTACTTCTCAGGAAATTCAACATGATCTGCCTCTAATTCAGTGGCAACAGCTTCAAGGAGAAGATGCTCCTCAGGTGATATTTTAAATAACGTTTTCTCCCTTTATAAAGGCATTTTGTTTGCTAAAATTTGTTTACTCTACCTTTTACCTTGATTTGTACATTTTCCCCCGGAATCTATACTTTATATTCCGAAAAGTTTTAATATTCACACCGAAAGGTACCAAAACTATATATACACACACATGAAATTGTATCTCATGGTGTAATTTTGAAACCTTTTCATGATTATATGCGCTGATTATAATTTTATGCATTTGAACTATAGCTTAGTATCGGAAGTAATAATGCTGCAATCGAAGAAGCAGTGAAGAGTGTGAAATCGATTTTGAGAAACATAAGTGACGGTGAAATTACGATATCGGCTTATGACACAGCTTGGGTTGCATTAATCGACGCCGGAGATAAAACTCCGGCGTTTCCATCCGCCGTGAAATGGATCGCCGATAATCAACTTTCCGATGGATCCTGGGGTGATGCTGATCTCTTCTCTTATCACGATCGTCTCATCAGCACACTTGCATGCGTCGTTGCTCTAAGATCGTGGAATCTCTTTCCTCATCAGTGCCACAAAGGTAATTTATTTTTGTTTTGGAATTTTATTTTTCAAGGGAATTACAGGGAAAAAAAAATCTTTGGCTTTCTACCAAAAAAATTCAAACCTTTTTATAGTGGGCTAAAAAGAAAGTATACATTGTTTAATAGTTATGAGTTAGAACATCAATCTTCTTTTTGAAAAGTTTGAATCTTTTTCCCCATAATCATTCAAAATCTTAGATATTTTATATAACATGGGCGGAACCAAAATCCTTGTTTATCTCTGGAACATGTGAAAATCTTAGATATTTTTGTACAAATCGTTCGCAGTGGTAAACCAAAAAATCTTAGATGTTTTAATATCCATACCAAATTCTTTTTGATATTTCTAATTTTATATTATTTTGAAGTATATATGATCTATATGACTAGTTCAGGAATCAAGTTTTTCCGAGAAAATATCGGAAAGCTAGAAGAAGAAGACGATGAGCATATGCCAATTGGATTCGAAGTAGCCTTTCCTTCGTTACTTGAGATAGCTCTATGAATAAACATAGATGTACCGTACGATTCTCCGGTCTTGAAAGATATATACGCCAAGAAAGAGCTAAAGCTAACAAGGTTTGTGTGTTTGGCCAAAAATATACAATTGAATATTATTCTATTTTTATATAAATTATATTTGAAAGTATATATATATATATATATATATATATATATATGGGTCCAATGTACTTTACTCAAAGCCAAAAAAAGAGTTATACGGTAATATATTTGCATACGTCATATATATATATAGACTAAGGTATGAATTAATTTTGGGCGTACGTGTGAGATCTTTTTATAGGATACCAACAGAGATAATGCACAAGATACCAACAACATTGTTGCATAGTTTGGAGGGTTTGCATGATTTAGATTGGGAAAAGCTCTTGAAACTTCAATGTCAAGACGGATCTTTCCTCTTCTCTCCTTCCTCTACCGCTTTCGCCTTCATGCAGACCGGAGACAATAATTGTCTCGGGTATTTGCGCAATGCCGTCAAACGTTTCAATGGAGGAGGTTTGTTAATTAGCTAGTAACCACTTACCCTATTATTATCTATCGACTCATCTATTTAATTTGGCTACTAGCATATTCATGTGTGTGGTAACGTATAACGTAACATCTACTTTTTTTTGTTAACTAACTTATTTATATGTTTAATTTTATTTTTCAGTTCCCAATGTCTTTCCTGTGGACCTGTTCGAACACATATGGATCGTGGATCGGCTACAACGGTTAGGGATATCGAGATACTTTGAAGAAGAAATTAAAGAGTGTCTTGACTATGTTCAAAGGTTTTTTTTTTTTTATGTTCACATGTTTTGAAAAAAAACGTTATATGTATGTTAGCTTCATTTAATTTGTATACCAAAGTATAGTTTTACTCTAATGATGATGATGATAAAATATCAGATATTGGACAGACAAAGGCATATGTTGGGCTAGATGTTCCCATGTCCAAGATATCGACGACACAGCCATGGCATTTAGACTCCTAAGACTTCATGGGTACCAAGTTTCCGCGGGTAAAAATTTAATATTTTTTTTTTGGTAGTATATATTTTGATATTTAAACAAAGTTAGAAGTTTAACAATAGTTGGATTTTAGATGTATTCAAGAACTTTGAGAAAGAAGGAGAGTTTTTCTGCTTCGCGGGGCAATCAAACCAAGCGGTGACCGGTATGTTCAATTTATACCGGGCATCACAATTGGCGTTTCCAAAGGATGAGATATTGAAAAACGCCAAAGAGTTCTCTTACAAGTATCTGCAACATAAACAAGAGAGAGACGAGTTGCTTGATAAATGGATTATAATGAAAGACTTACCTGGCGAGGTACGTTACATTTGTAATATAAGACCAGGAAACACACATGGTTCCAAAAAAAACATTACAGTTACACTTACGCACTGCATGCCGTATTGGGGTCATCTGATTGAGAAGGAAAACGACAAAGCGTGTTTGGCTTTTTTTGCTTATATTTTTTAATATAATATTTTGCATGTTAGATTGGGTTTGCGTTAGAGATTCCATGGTACGCAAGCTTGCCTCGAGTGGAGACAAGATTCTATATTGAGCAATATGGTGGAGAAAACGACGTTTGGATTGGCAAGACCCTTTATAGGTACTTCTTATTTTTCAGTTTTGTTAAAAAAATTTTGCATTGTCCAATGAATGCAAAACAAATGCATTGCACTATCGGTTAAAATGCATGCATGATGAGCTGACCATGTATGTGTAGGACATAAGGGGCATTTTGGTCATTTAGTTTATTTGTAAGACCTAGGTGAGTTTAATCTGGATGAATAAAATTAATTGTAAATATATCTAGCTTGGAACCGAATTGAAAATTTAAACTTTATTTTACATATAGCATTTCATTTAAATGTGGTGTGTTTTTTCTATGTTTAACAAGAATTGCTGGTAGTTGTATGTTTAACAAGAATTACTTGTAACTCTCTCTTTTTCTTTGCAAATAAAGATATTTTTTTTGATAAAATGATTATAAAATTAATTGATAAACTAATTAATAATGTTGGTGGACGATATGTAGGATGCCATATGTGAACAATAATGAATATCTGGAATTAGCAAAACAAGACTACAACAATTGCCAAGCTCTGCATCAACTCGAATGGGACACATTCCAAAAGTAATAGCATCTCCACTCTTCATTTTTTTTTTTATTATTTTTTTTTTTAAGTTGTTGCGGGATTTTCCCTGAACTCTTAGGATTCTTTCATGCAAGTGGTTTAGGGAGGTTTTATGAATACTTTGTGATATTTTTGAAAAGCAAACTAAAAATTTTTTTTTTTTATTTTTTTTTATTTTTTTTAATTAATTTTTATGTTTTTCTAAGTATTCTGTTAATAAATTGAGAGAAATTTTATTTAGCTCAAACTGCAATCTTGAAATTTATGTTTCTTCTTTCTCTGTATAAATAAAATAATTATTTAAATTTGTACGCAGGTGGTATGACGAAAATAGGATAATTGAGTGTGGTGTGAGCAGAAGCGAGCTTCTCGAGTGCTATTACTTAGCGGCTGCGACTATCTTTGAAGCAGATAGATCACATGAGAGAATGGTTTGGGCTAAATCAAGTGTATTGGTTAAAGCCATTATTTCTTCTTTTGGGGAATCCTCTGACTCAAGAAGAACCTTCTTCGATCAGTTTCATCAAGTTTTTGTCAGTGCCCAACGAAGTGATCATCACTTCAATGACAGGTAAATATACTCTTATGAAACATAAATTTTATATTTTCGCTTACTTATTATTGTTTTAATATAACTTAATATATATATAAATATACGTCCTGTATAAATATTTGCCTAATTAATTGATGAATTATAGCGATTTAAAATTTGATTAAACTTATTTTTTCTCGGATTTTGCCATTAAAATCTTTCACCATCAAACTTTTTGTGCATCTATCAACTTAATATTTTTGTAAGCTGGTACTATTTAAATCTCTATATCTAGTGTTTATGTCCCATCAAACTTTTTGTGCATATCTATTAACTTAATATTTTTGTAAGCGTGTACTCTTTAAATCTCTATATCTAGTGTTTATGTCCCATCTAGTGGTTTTACGGTTAACCCTAACTCATTAAGGTAAAGGCTATAACGGCTGTTTGTTTGCTTTTTGCTTTTTGTTTTGTTAAAAACTGTTTGTTTTGCGGTATAAAACACCAAGCTATAGAAAAAAAGTTTTTCGCCAATTTATTAATATAAAAAGATAAGTTCATTTGACCTAATTTAGTTTTTTTTTTTTAAAAACTGTCAGTTTTCATCCAACTGATGATGTGCAGACAAATTTTTCATTATAGATGTCGTTTTTTGCCAAACAAATATAATTCCGTTTGAACGTAATTTTTTTATTGGTTAAAATTAGAGATCAACTCTCTGTCGATAATGACCAAATTTGGTGACCTTATAACAATAAAAAAAAAAAACATCTGGAGGCTGTAAGAAATGAAAGTTCCCATACAACAAACAAACAAAAGTAAAAACTGGATTTATACGTGTGTGTTTTTATTGTATATATTAGTTTAAAATGTAACAAAAGTCAAAACAAGAAGAAAGCTCTAGTAGAATCAGTTGATTAATTGACTAAATTTGTCTATATTATAAAAATGCATGATATGGATATGAATAATTAGGAGCATGAGATTGGACCGACCAGGATCGGTTCAGGCGAGTCGGCTTGTCGGAATCTTAATCGCTACTTTGAACCAAATGTCCTTTGACCTTTTCATGTCTCATGGCCGTGACGTCAACAATCTTCTCTATCAGTCGGTACGTTTCTCTCTTTTTTTTTTCTTTCTTTCTCACCTGCTTTAAGGTTAAAATATTTTGTTTATTTCTTTCTTATGAACATTTTCACAAATAAATACGTACATAATAAAAAATAAGTCTATAATTTTTATTTTTAAGAAAACAAGTTTGAATATAGTACGTTACGTTTTTACAATAAATCAAAATTATCCCGAACAATTAGCTCACTTGTTTAAAATTAAAAGTTTGGAACGAAAATGATTTCTTGTTTTTTATTATGTCGGCAAATTGATTTCTTGTTTATAAATTCGTGTCTCGGATAACATGTAACCTAGTCCGAAAAAATTGTATAGGTGGAATTTCCTGTTTTTTTTGTATAACATTAAAATAATAAAATGTTCGAAACAAGTAGAAGAGTAAGTAGTGGTCTAGGGTATATCATTCTCATTTTTTATCTATATAAATGCATTTAAGCGTGTGATTTATCAATATATTTATAGTGGGGAGATTGGCTAGAGAAATGGAAATCAGATGGAGATGAAGGAGAAGAAGGAGAGCTCATGGTGAAGATGATAATTCTAATGAAGAACAAGGACCTAACTAACTTCTTCTCTCATCCTAACTTTGTTCGTCTCTCAGAAATCATCAACCGGATCAATCTTATTATTGCCCAATACTTAAAGGTTAGTATTTCTTTTTGGTCACATACATTTTTTTATTTATTTTAATTCCAATCAAATAATCATGACCGGTCTAACGGTTCCAGAAGTGTTGTGCATGATTAAAAAATGAATTGATTTTTTTACATGTTTTTGTTAATATAAAAATCCCAATTCCCCCCCCCCCCTCCAAATTAGGTCCTATAAATCTTATGTCCAAATCCATAACTTCTTTTGCATATAATCATTTGAATACGATTGTTCCATTCGATGTTATTGGTTCGAGAGTCTAATCACCAGATCATACCTAGAATAGAAAACTAAATTATTAATGGTTTTAATGCAGACAAGGAGAAACGTTGAGCAGGAGAAGACAATACGGAGAATGGAGAATGAGATGGAGCAAATGGTTGAGTTAGTATTGTCCGAGATTGACACATTCCGTGATGTCAGCATCACCTTTCTCGATGTAGCAAAGGCTTTTTACTACTCTGCTTCATGTGGTGATCATCTCCAAACTCACATCGCCAAAGTCTTGTTTCAAAAAGTCTTATAACCTCATCATGATCGATCCATTCCGGTTCTTTAATTAAGTAATCAATGGATCATCAATTCATGAATCTATGGATACATGTATGTGTATAGTATTCATGTGGAGAAGGATAACAAATTAAATCATGTACTAAATCGAACCCTTGAATAGGTATTAGCCTCCATTTTCAATAAATGAATACTCCAAAAAAGTTTCTGTTCAACATGAAATCAATATATGAACATCGACATATATCGTGTTTAGTGGTTAATGTAGACTCTATGATGCAAAACTCATGATCTAAACTCTGAGTTATTAATTTTTTCCATCGATTTCAGACTTTGGAACAAATAAAGGTTTTTTTAAAATATATACTACATTTGGTGTTATAGATCGAGGTGTATGAATCTTTTTAAAAAAGACACTCCTAGCCATTAGGTCACTATGGATCTGACCAGAACATAAATTAAATACTAGAATCCTGTTTTGTTCCATTTAAAAAAAAAACTTTAAGAAATTTTGGCATCTCAATGATTTCTTAATCATAAATTCTTAGATTTCTATTTATTTTATGTAACTCTTAATTAAATAGAGATATCATTGAGTGGCCATAATCTAAATGTGATCTTGCAGGAGAAACATATATAGGAAGTGATGTATAGTGGGGTTTAGCATAATAAGAGCCAAAGACTTGTCCTTTCAAAAAGACCTCTCACTTTTTTAGAGATCAGTTTTTTTTTTTTTGTGTTTTTGTTTGTCGTGACTTGCATGCCTTTGAAAAGTTTTTTTTGGTGTGGCAGAGAGACAAGCTCCACTTTAGAACACATGACCTTGATGACTAGGTTTTGTTCTCTTTTCTTTGGACATCAAACACCCAACTTATTAAGACATTATCATATTATCATATCTATCTAGATTCTCCTTGGATAAAAAAATATATATAGACGACAATGAAATGAAAGGATAATATAGTGGTTGTTTATTTTTTTAATCTGACTAAATCGAGAAATGGTTGAATTTCAATAGTTTTGTATCATTGCTTAACTAATAGGGATGTATAATTGGTTAACTAGTACGGATGTAAAACTACATGTTAGATCCGTTTCGATTTAATCCAAAAATATTAATTTTAAGTGCTTTTAATAGTGAACTTTTAAAATCTAAGCAAAACCAAAACATATTAAACAAAGTGTTTTTTCTTACATATAGGCTGTGATTGGTAATATGATCTAGTTTGAATTAAGGGTATATAACTCATTCATAACTTAAAAATGTTATACCAATCATTAACAAATCTAAAAAAATTGAAGTTAAGTTTCAGTTACAATAAGTTATGGTTGATTTATAATTTTCACTCATATCTTTTGTAAAATAGATAAATAATAGGAATTGTAGCTAACTAGAGTTTGACTTACCCTTTTTTGGTAAGAACCAACGTTTTTTTTCGTTGTTTTTTTCTCTTTTGTTAATTTGATTATAAATAATTCTATATTTACACAAATACACATAATTTCTAAAAAAAATATATTATGGTTTAATTGTTTTTTGTTAATTTTTTTTATTTATAATTTATAAAAAAAACAATTTTTTTGTATTAATTAAAAACATTCGATCATTTATTAATCTTATATATATATATCTACTTAGTAAAAATAAATATGCTTTGGAATGTACATATTAGTTTTTTTATAACTATGTTACAAAAATATATATAAAATAATTAATTTAATCTATTTTATAATTAAATTTATAATAAATGTTATCATTATTAATAATTTAAATTTATATTATTTTTAATAACATATATTACAATTTCTACTGCAGAAAAGTTACCAGTCAGTGTTTTAATAAAAATACTAACTCATATTTTTACAGCAAACTCACCACATAAATCTATTGTTTCTAACACATAATTTTACTACAAACTACGTACATTGTAACAACTACTGTAACTCAACTTTAAAATTACATGTTACCAATCGGCTAAGCAAACTCAAGCATAAGCAAAAACGTGTTAATTCAGTACAATCATACCAAACCCAAAATGTTAGATAAAAAAAAATGTAATGATATTAATGTATAATTAATGATTGTTTCTTCTTGAAACTGAACAGAACAAAAAATACCAAATTAGTGGTAGTTTCACATTTAGAAACAATATTCTGAACCTAGCGCCGATCATTCACAATTTCTTTTATGAATTATTTGTGATAACTGACAAATAAGTAATCATATTCAAAGCGAATTACTCGACAGAGTGCGATAGACATGCATGCTTGGTATGAATTGGGACCCTAAGGGACAGAACTATAAAAAGTTAGGTAATAAGCAAAAGAGTGTAAAGCAATTTGGAGTTGATAGTCAAAATTAGTAAAAGCATGGGCCAAGACATAAATGGCGAAACATTGCACACATAAAATTTACATTTATACATTATTATAATTTTGTACTCTATCTCACAACCAATATTTTTCTTTCTCTGGCTTTATGATAATGTTTTTTTTTTGGTCACCGTGAGAATATTTTATGTTCGGATTTGTGAATTAATCAACTATAATAAAATAATTTTTTTTTAATCTACATGTAAAGTATATAATGTTGGTCATTCTTTCCTTAACTTTAAGCCTATATATAAACCAAAGCATACACAAATTATTTGGATCTGAATTTTCACAAATCAAGATCAACTGGCCATGGATGTCTTCAAATATTTATCACCAAATTTTATGAGAATGTGGATTGGATGTTCATCTTAAATATCCTCAAAACTTTTGAATTACCAATTATCTTTTTATCTCATGGATTCGAGAATATATATCAACCCCGCACTATTCTATCGCTTTTAATGGAGAATTTATTGCTTTTTTCCTGGAAAAAGGGTTTAAGGCAGGATAATTTGATCTTCTCTTTTTTATTTATTTTGGCGATGAATATTTTGTCAAAAACTTGAATTTGGCTGTGATTAATAACATATTCAGGCCGCATCTTTCTTGCTTGGATCCGCTGATCACCCATTTGAATTTTGCCAATGATGTTTTAATTTTCTTTGATGGTTAGGAATCATCGTTGATTGAAATATTAGATGTGCTTATGGATTTTCAAACAACCTCAACTTTGGCTCTAAATATGAGTAAATCTTGTTTGTTTCTTGATAGGAATAACATTCCAGCTGCTCAAGCTTTGGCACAACAATTTGGTTTGCATGTGGCATCTCTGCCTGTAAGATACTTAGGATTGTCTCTATTAGCTCACAAGTTAAGGCCTCGGGACTATCAGCTTCTAATTGACAAGATCAAAGCAAAAATTTATCCGTGGACAGTTCGGCATTTTTCGTTCGCAGGGCGTCTCCAATTGATTCAATTTGTTATGTTCAGCATCATCAATTTTGGGCGGTTGTTTTTCCTCTTTCCAAATGATGCATTGATACTCTAGATATGCAATGCTTTTTTTGTGGAGTGTTGCACCGAACTCGGATCGAGGAGCAAAGGTTTCTTGGTCTTCACTGTGTTCTCCAAAGAAAGAAAAAGGCCTCGGTCTTCGTAGGATTTCCGATTAGAATCAAGTTTTTGGTCTTAAGCTAATTTGGCTTTTATTCGCTGAGAATGGATTATTGTGGGTGGCGTTGGTAAAAAAGAAGATTATTCGGGATATACATGTTACCAATCGGCTAATGAATTTGCGGTCTTTAGCTCTCCCTTTTATCTCATGCAAAGGTCAGTCTGGGAATGAGGCTTTTTTTTGGCATGATGATTGGAGAAATATTGGTCCTCTCATTGACATCACAAGCTCCAATGGTCCTAGAGTTTTAGGGATTTCAAGATATGGTTCTGTCAGACAAGTGATTTCGAACGGTTCATGGATTTTGCCTAGAGGAAGACATCCAATTTTAGTGTTGTTGTGCCAGTGTCTTTCCTCTCCTCCCTCTCCTTTGGGAGTCTCTGTAGGGGGGGGGGGGGTATTTACCTCTCGAGGAACTTTCTCAGTGAAACTCCTTTAGTATTTTCTACGGAAATTGCTCATTTAATTCCTCAAGTATTTGCAATCGGTAATTTTATTCCTCAAGTATCGTTTGCGCAGATTAATTCCTCAAGTTTGAGTTGACTGCACAAATTTAGGCATGACAAAAGTCAACGTTAACAAAGGAAACGGAAACGTTATCGTTGACTTTGTATCTCAGTCCAATTTTGCAAAGTCAACTAAAACTTGGGGAATTAATTTGCCAAATTGAAAGTTGGGGAATTAATATGCACAACTAGAAAAACTTGAGAAATTAAATGATCATTTTTTATTTAAAAAATTATGATTATTTGTAGAATACCATCAAATACCTTTTTTAAGAAATATTATTTTTATTATATTATGTTTCTGTTGTTATGAATAAAATTAAAAATTATGTGTATTTAATTTCGGTGATTTTTTTTACTGACAATTTTATTGGTTATCAACCAATGATTATTCTCCTATCATACAGTCATTGGTATAGTCACTCTATTAGAAAAAAAATTCCAACAAATTCACTTATTTTCATCTATCTTTCTCAATATATGGTAGTATCCCTGAAAATATAGGGACATAATTCACGTTCCGTCTCGTATTCATCCTGAATTTCGCATAAGATTACCTTTTCCGTTAAAAAAATTCTCAATCAGCACCATTTATTTTATTCAAACAGGTACGAAAAATAATGGGTAGAAGATCATATACCTTAATTACCTGTTAAAAAATATATATATATTTATTAATTTTCTTAAAATCTTCCGATTTTTCCCGAAGAAGTTATCCAAAATATATGTTTTGAAGTTGATCTTTACCCGTATTACTAAGAGTTTGAGAAGAGATTTGGGTAAGAAAATTTTCCAAATCCATTTCGTTTTTATCGGATTCCCGTATTTCCAATTCTCATCACGAGTTTTGAAAATTTTAAGGACATATATATCTGCTTAAATTATTTATTTTTAGAAAGTTATGTATAATGATTTTGTAATTTTGATTAAATATCAATAAAATTTTAGATATAAAATATAATATAATAAAAACAATATTTTTTAAAAAAGTTTGATGGTATTCTACAAATAATCATAATTTATAAAAATAATCAAAATTTTCTAATAAAAACGATCATTTAATTCCCCAAGTTTTTCTAATTGTGCAGAATAATTCCCCAACTTTCAATTTGACAAATTAATTCCCCAAGTTTGAGTTGACTTTGCAAAATTAGACTGAGAAAAGTCAACAATAACGTTTTTGTTTTCTCCGTTAACGTTGACTTTTTTCATGCCTAAATTTGCGCAGTCAACTCAAACTTGGGGAATTAATCTGCGCAAGTGATACTTGAGAAATAAAAGTGTCGATTGCTAATAGTTGGGGAATTAAATGAGCAATTTCCCCTTAAAAGACTTGAATTTTTTTTCATCCCTCCAACATAAGAGTTCCTTGGGTTAATACAATCTAGTTCAAATTTTTTTATTTGAAGCATGCTTTTTTGCTTTGGGTGGTTATTCGAGATAGGCTTCCCTCTAGAGACAGGTTAAGAAGATGGGATCTAAATGTGCCTCTCAAGTGTTTGCTATGTGAGACATCTTTGGAAAGCAAATATCACCTCTTCTTCGATTGCCCTCTCTCCTCAGAGGTATGGTCTTCCTTCTTCTCTCACAATGATCTCTCTTCGCCAAATTCTTTCAATGCTATTGTCACTTGCGTTAGAGCTTGTTCGCGCAACTGTAGCCTCAAATCTATCTGCGAATTTATTTTCCAAGTGATTGTTTACTTCAAATGGAATGAAAGGAATTCAAGGCTCTATTCTTCCACTTCCAAGTCAGTGTTGAGGCTCATCAAATACATTCAGCTTCTCATTCGCGAAAAATTATCGGGTCTAGATCATCTCGATAATCTATATGCAGCTCAGCATTCCTCCTCGAATCAAGTAAACCGTCAAAGCTTCATATACACATGATACAAATTTATCCAACGATAACTTTTGTCATGACCGGCATTTGATCTCTAGTTACTGTTTCACTCGAGTTTCTTGTTTTTCCTCTTTTATTAACTTTTATCTTTGGAACTCATTTTGTATTTACAAGTGATGCCCATTTAAGAAAAGGGATAAAAGATTAGTTATTTTTTTTTTTTTTGGGCACTAAAGAGAATAATATTATTATGTTTAAGTTAAGGAAATATATTACTGTAGAAACTTTATAAATTAATACTCGATAAAATAATAATTCTATTTAATCTAAAAATATAACACAAATCGATAAGATAATAAGATAATATTTTTTAAGAAAATAATTTAAAGATATGGTCTCATTAGTATCATAAATTAATAATTAATATAATAAAGTTTATACAAAGATATAACTTTGATAATCTACTAAAATATGAGTATAGCGTTGTTTGTTTTTTTGTTAAAATTAAAATGTTTATTGAGTTTATCTCTAATTTAAATAAAAAAATTTAGAAAATATTATAAACTTAATAAAATATCAAAGTCTCAATATTATTACTTTACAAAGTTTCTAGTGTTTCAAGAGAATCCATCATATATAATCATTTCACGATCATCAAATACATATATATTATATAATTTTTTTTTTTTTGGTAAAATGTTAAATGCTTACACTACAAAAAAAGAGGTAGATTGTATCACTTAAATTGTATCACAAAACTAAGTGATACTATTTTGAATTAGTTATTTATAAATGAAACAAATATACATGGCTTAACATCAATTATGATAATTGATGTTATAATTAACTAGTTTGACATCAATTAAATAAAAGTGATACAAATTTTATGAATTTGTATCACTTTACAAAAATTGATATTAAAATATAATGTTACATCAATTAGGTGATCGATGTATTTATTAATTTTTGTTAACATCACTTCTAACAATGATGCAAAATTAGCATCAATAAAAACTGATTCTAATAAAAACTACACTAATAATATATACATACTTATGTGAATTAGCTTCAATTATTAAAAATTATGTAACTGTTTTGTTCTTTAGCATCATTATAACAAAATTGATACAAAATTATAAATTTACATCAGCTAAATAATCGATGTAACTAATGATTTTGGTTAACATCATTTAGAAAAATAATATAAAATTTATATCAGTTAAAAGTGATGTAACTAACGTTTTTTACTTTATCCCACATTGCTAATAGATGAAGAAGTTAAAGAGAAACCATCTTTATATATACTGAAACTTAAATATCTAATATTCATATTTATTGGTGAATAAAATTAATTTTTTATTTGGTTTTAACCAATAAGATTAATTTTCTTTTTGGTTTTAACCAATTAGATTAATTATATAAAAATAAATAACATAATTATTACAATCAATTATGATATCCCTCATAAATTTAACATCAATTATATACAAGTGATAGTAATATTTTAAATCATATATTTTAAATGATACAAATATTAAGTCAGTTATTATAAATGATACAACTATTAAAATCACTTATTAAAATTGACGCTAATTTTAACATCAATTATTATAATCGTCACAAATACTAACATCACTTTTAAAAATTGATGTAAAAGATAACATCAGTTTTTTGTAATTGACACATATTAAAATATATTTGCATCGGTTGATAACTAACTGATGTTAATTATTTGCATCACCACAAACAGAGTCACTTTTCTAAGTGATGTAAGATTCATTTGCATCAATTATAAATAATGCAAAAATATATAATAAATGATATAATCCACCTCTTTTTTTTGTAGTGTTAGATTTTCTTCTTCTTGCAATATTATATAATTTTTTTAGTTGGTTTGAAAACCTAAAGGAAAAATCTTTATCAAAAGTTCGGGAATCATTTTTTTACTCAAGCCCAAGTATTCAATCGTTTACGCCCAAAGCCCAAAATATGTTGGTTATAATTTTGCCGATCCAAAGACTGCATAATATCCGTAAGAACATGATTTCTTTTGGTGTGGCTTTAGAACGCGCGCGCGCGCACACACACACACACACACGACGCTAAATGCCTCCAATCCAAGTTTCTCTATTGTCATGTGTGTAACTTCGGTAAGTGATTTTTAAGTTGAGTTTGTTGACGTTTTTTTTATGAATTTAGTAGTTTTTCTCTAGAGGAAGAAGAAGAAAGAAGGATTACTTTTCTATTTCTTACACTACTTCCCTTATTTTATAACATAAGCGTAAAACTATATAAGCCCATTTTAAAGATGAATCTGTCTACGAAAACTTGAACCACATTAACAAACCCAAATTCTAGAACTTAGTCCAAACTCTTTAACATTTTGTCTTAGAAATTTTTTGTTGATGGACACCTTCTTACAAATTTTGTTATGTATTTTGGATTCGTTAGAAAGGTGGCAAAACCGAAAACTCCATTGAATATTTTGTTCTAAGGTAAGAAGACTCGTCATATCGGTCTAGGTAAAACAACTATCGGTCTAGGTCAAACAACTATCGAACTCCGTATAAATTCCAAATGTAATGTCGTCATTACGCCTAGTCGTCATGATGTCATTTTTCTTCTTCTTCTCTGAATGCTATATTTGATGAACTAAATTAGTCACAGTGTAAAGCATTAATTATTACAATAGGCACATAATTATATATAAACATGAAAACTTAGACCATTTGAGATAGAAGTTGTTGCTAAAATATGAACCGGTACGTTTCCTTGTCGTGGATTCCATTGTATTTCAACATTTTCGAACCGTGTATTAGATGTCCCTTGTCAAATTTAGCATTCCAAAATTCATAGTCTTTTTATTTACTCGATCCACCAATGCTTTGCAATCTCCTTCAAATATTACATTCCTTAGACCTCCTCCAACAACTTTGCATTGTCACTAGTAAAGCTTGGGCTATACATTTTCTCCTTGTCATGCACTTACAAATCTTCCCTATGTATCTCTTGAAATCCAACATGCTTTTGCATTTCTTTGTACATATGATTTATCATAGTTGCATTTGATCAATCCTTTTGGCGGTTTTCTCCATCTGTTTTGATCATGAATGATAGATGTATTTGCTGATGGGGAATTGGTTTTTTCCAACCTGTCGTAAATGTTCTTGAGCATCTAACCATTCTATTGCATCATGTTGAGCCATTTGCAGTGATTTGTTCAAAGGAATGTGCTTATATTGATGAATTAATAGGTTCTGATTCTTCCATATTCTCCATATAATCCATATTGCCATTTTATGAACTTGATGGGGGCATGTTGTGACGTTGTGTACAAGTTGCTTGTAGCTTCTCCTCTAATGATACTGACGAATCATACACCGTCTGGTGTGGATATCTCGAAGCTCTCCATATTGATTGTGCGTAGATACAGGTTTGGAAATGGCCGGATTAGCAGGAGGAAGGTCAATCAAATAATAGGTGTTGAGATATTTCTTTACTCGCCACACTAATTTAGTAAAAGTTCAAAAAAAAAAAAAACACTATTGTATATTTTGAAGCCATACAAAATGACTTGTAGCATAAAAGCCACTACATAGCTAGAAAAATAACTCTCTCATCGTCAAAGATCTTTTGAAGCCATACAAAATGACTTGTAGCTACATTCTATTGGTGACGATCTTTCACTATGATATTTTGAAGAATCAGAGATCCTATGTTTGTTGACGAGATTTCACCTCTTCAAAAATCACTTTAAAATAAAATTCAAAGTATGTTTGATCTCGAAACCATGATACCTAAACGATATATTTGAACGACGTTCTCTAAGCCTCTAATTAATTTTTTTTTTTTTTCCGACCTTACTACAAAGTACAAAGTCTTTCTTTTGTGTGTCTACAGAAAAATCAGGAATTAACGTGGATGCTAAAACTAAAAAACAAAAGTTGGCAAAACGACGTCGGATAGGATCAGAAGAAGATGGGTAAGAGAAAAATCTAATAGTTGAATCCTATTGGTTACCTTATCCACTCAATCCAACAAACTCTAGCTTCTCATTTCACAATATTATCCTGTTTCTCTTCTCATCAAATACACTATTAACTATTAAGCAATTTGCTCATTAGAGAAGAAACGATCAACAAAATGGCAACTCAAGCCGCCGGAATCTTTAGCTCCGCCATAACAACCGCCGCAACCTCCGGCGTAAAAAAGCTCCACTTTTTCTCAACAACCCACCGTCCCAGATCCCTCTCCTTCACCAAAACCGCAATCCGCGCCGAGAAAACAGATTCGGCCGCCACAGCCCCGGCTAAGAAAGAAGAAGCTCCGGTGGGATTCACGCCGCCACAGCTAGACCCAAACACTCCGTCTCCGATCTTCGCGGGAAGCACCGGTGGTCTTCTCCGCAAAGCCCAGGTCGAAGAATTCTACGTTATTACATGGAACTCACCGAAAGAGCAGATCTTTGAGATGCCGACAGGAGGCGCGGCGATCATGAGAGAAGGTCCGAATTTGCTGAAGCTAGCGAGGAAAGAACAGTGTTTGGCTTTGGGGACAAGGCTTAGATCCAAGTACAAGATCAATTACCAGTTTTACAGAGTTTTCCCCAATGGTGAGGTTCAGTATCTTCACCCCAAAGACGGAGTTTATCCGGAGAAGGCGAATCCGGGAAGAGAAGGTGTTGGTCAGAATATGAGATCTATTGGGAAAAATGTTAGTCCCATTGAAGTTAAGTTTACTGGGAAACAAAGTTATGATTTGTAAGATGTTCAAACAAAATAAACTCATGTGGAGGTGATGACTATGTTTGATGTTAATCTTTAAATGGGCTTTGTATTAATAATTTTTTTTCTTGCATTGTATTTTTTTTTGCTGTTCTAAACCAGAATGTTTAAACCAAAACTTTTTTATTTTATTCAAAACATAAATAACCAAAATCAATATGTGTTTGTTGAAACCGAGTCAAACCATACTGATTAAAGTGAAATTTATTAAATTTTTATAAATTAGTTATGTGTATATACTAAAATATTTGTAACTAACTAATTATTCTACATACGTATGAATCATCAAATATATTTTCCCAACTAAAACCAAAGTGAATTCAAACTGAAACCAAAACCTGATCCGAGCTACACCGAAGTTATGAATCGAATCGTAAATACTTATTTGTAAAATACAAAAAAAAAAGCTATTGAAATACAGAGATCTGGCGAAGTCACTTACAAAAACAGAAGTGAATACGGGGACAAATACATCTTTCTGGTTTGACGAGTGCGCACAAATTGGTCGCCTAATTGCGCTCACGGGAAACAGATGATGCATTGACATGGGTATTCAGATTCGTTCTTCTATGGCATCAGTTTTGGCTACGCATAGAAGAAGAAGGCACCGGGTTGAGTTGTTGAATACAATAGAAGATGAAATTGAAACGCTACGCGGGAAAGCTGATATGCAATCTGCAGATCGGGTTTTATGGAAACAGGGGGACAAGTACAAACCGAAATTCAGCTCAAAGGAAACATGGTTGCTCATAAGGGAGGTGCAGCCAATTTGTATGTGGTCTAAGGGTATATGGTTTCAACACTGTACGCCAAAATACTCGTTCATTACCTGGTTGGCTACTCGCAATCGGCTGGCTACTGGGGATAGAATGCAGGCATGGAATATCGGAGCGAATACATCCTGCATTTTCTGTCAAGAACCCTATGAAACTCGGGAACATTTATTCTTCAGTTGCAGTTACTCGGCGGAAATTTGGGGGCGTTTAACACAACGGATGCTAGATGCGGCTTACACGAAGGCTTGGGACGAAATCATGGAGCTCTTATTGGATGAATCGCGAGGAAGCATACAACAGTTCTTGTTGAGATATGTTTTCCAATCTGCATTTCACTTCATATGGAGAGAGCGGAATAGTAGAAGACACGGCGACCCTCCTACTGCTCCTTCTCCGATGGCTCACGGGATTGACAAGGAAGTTCGCAATCGATTAACAACAATTCGTAGACAGGGGGATCAAAGATATGAAGAGGGGATGGAGCTGTGGTTCTCATTCCGATGATTTTTTTTATTCCGATTGTAAAGTAGTTCGCTATTTTTTCAAACAAACGATGCATTCATTGTAAAAACGGCTTTTGGTTGGATTAATTTAATATTTTCCATTCAAAAAAAAAAAATACAAAAAAAAAATTAGAATCGGTATTGTTCGGAAACCAAACCGGAATGTGTTCCCCTGGAACGCATGTGTTGGGCTTAGATGGGCCGATTGAGCAGAAAATATAAGCCTAAAATCATTATAGTGGCCCAACTAATTAACCCATGGATTCAGTTTCAAAATGTCGGGTTAAGGAGTCGGATCTTTATTTCGCCGATTGTTTCACCAACGACGGTGACGTAAGAGAAGAGACATTTTTCGTTTCCCAGCCAGTGTTCTTCTCTCCTATCCAAAACCCTAGGGAGGTCCGGATTGATCCCGAAATCAACGTGAACTCCATCTCCCTTGTTATCTCATCGCTTCTTTGATGGGCTCCTCGTCTGCATAGCCACATTCGACGGATATAGGATCGCCTCGTTGGTTGATCGTATCCTCTAATTCGTCTCGTGTTTTCTCGATTTTTGCCGACGGTGCTGTGGAATTGCGCCTACTGTTTCACAATACGATCTCCTGGTACGTCTCGGCTGATGTCGTTCTGAATGTAAGAAACAGATAGTTCTCAAAATCGAGGTTTCTAAAAAAAAAAAAAAAAAAATTGTTCCTGGAATTGGGCATTTCTCCTTTTCTCTACCTTCTTCTGTGCGGTTTTCAACCTATTGTGACGATGGTTAAGAGCGCTGTTCCTTATTTTGGAGGAAATTTTTGAATCTTACCTTAGAATTTTCCGAGGGTTGATGCAAAGTATGCCTTAGACTGTTTATGCCACTCCCAGTCCCACATGGACTTAGACAATGTCTGTTGGAGATGAGCTTGTGCGTTCTAGGATTTGTAGTTGGGACTGCACTTGGGTTAACTTCATAATATCTTCCAATTCTTCCAGAAGTTAGCAAGTAATGTTCCGAAAGTATTTGCTGTATATTCGACACCACTAGGAATCCCGAGTGATGGGATACAAATCCTGAATACATTTGGTCATTGGTGGCTTCTATTGTTTCTTGGTTGTTTACTTTTGTACTAGGCTCTTACTCATTTCTTCAAGAATTCCGTTGGGCTTGCTGCTTTTGCTGGATCTAATATTTGTTGGCTTTCATAATCCTTGTCTGTGTCCACTACTGCGTGCTGCTCAGTTACCTAACTTATTGCTGTTTGTCTTGAATCTAACGTGCTTAGAATATAGTTCTCCCGTTTTTTTTTGTGTGCATGCTTCAGCATCTGGCTTTAATCTTTTGATCTTTATTTTCTTTGTTTTATTCAACTAGGAATCTCGTGAGAAGTCAACACCTTTTCAGAGTACTGAGGAGAGACAAACTCCCCCAAATGGTCAGCTTGTCCGTATATCTTACACTGATCTGAAGGTTGTTTACTTATAAGTTGTAAGTATCTTATTTCGAAACCATCTCTAATTTATGTCACAGTTAGATAACAACCCTTTATCAGGTCCAGACTTAGCAAAGCCTGTCACCAATAACTTTAATTCGCTGACTCTCAAATTAGATAACAGCTCTACCTTGCTAAGTTATCCTCTATTCAGTAGATCTCATTTGGCTTTCTGTTATCAATGATCACTTCCCGAGTTTCATCTTGTCTGAGCAAACATTAGTATTTTGGTGTAAATGATGACACTGACATGTATTTTATCATTCTGTTGTTTGTAGATTTGGTTTCAGGGATGAAAAATTTGTTGTAGACTTATAGTGTAAGTGAGACTCGTTCTACAGGAAAGCTCTGAATATAAATTTGAGCCTTTGTATAGAAAATCTCTGTCTTTCAAATAACTCTTTTTTAACTTCCGTGTCATGGACGCGCCCAATCCTAAGCGAACTTGCCACGCCCCTTCGGTTTCCTCCTCAGTCGAAAACCTTAGTTCCCTTCCTATGGCTCCAGGTTTTAACCAGAGCAACGTCGATTTGACCATCTCTTCTTTCCTTTCGTTGTCGGACTTGCCTTTGTTCTCCTCGCCTCTCTCCATTGGCTGCTCCTTCGATCGAGTACTTGATAAAGTTATCTCCTCAGTCGCCAGAACTTCCGGTGATGATTTTGATCAGGATCGCTTCCTGGATCGCAGTCTCCAACTTGCATCGCTTCTTTACAAGTCCACCGAACGGTGCATCAGGAAGCGCGCCACCCTCCAAAATTGCATATCCTGGCCTCTCCTTCCTGAACTAACGACTAAGGTAACAAATCCAGAATTCTCATATCATGTATCTGTTCGTGGAATTTTTGCCATGTTTCTCTACCCGCTTTATTGAATCTGTAGACAATCTTCTAGGGCTGTGTTCTCCTGCTTGATCTCATAATCATCATTTTAATAAAATTGCGAATTCTTAAATTATACTTTGTTCATGGAACTGTGTAACTGTGCTCTCCTGGGTGATGTTTCACATAATATGTTTCTAATGGAAATTCAGGTCTTTTCAATGCTTGATACAAAGTCTCTTATGCAAGCTTCTGCATGCTGCACAATGTTCAACAAGTGTGCTATGGACCGTCTATGTTACTCCCATATCGACTTGACAATGGCTGCTAAACATGTTGATAATGGAGTTGTGTGTATTATGATCCATCGGGCTGGAAAAGAACTCAGGTGAGGTTTTCTATTTCTTGGTTATCTTCTTTTGTGGTGAAACTTGGTCTATGTAAACCACCTCTTAGGTTTCATTTATGTGTGCAGATCCCTCAAACTTGGTTGTATTTCTCCCCCAGCTGGATCTAAATCTTTGCTTACAAGATCTTGTCTTGCTCCACTAAATTCTAATCATGGTTTTGCTGGGTATGTGCTTGATTACCAATTTATACAAGTGCTACTTTATTTACCAAATCATTCAATTTAATCTGATTTGCCCTGTCTGAAACAGCAATGTAGAGGATATGGTTTTACCAGTTTGCTGCTTGAACATTTGCTGGTCAATTAACGTCTGTGTTTGATTTACTGATCGGTACTACTATCCTTCTTCCATTAGGGGTCTCTTGAGAAGCCTACACCTTTACAACCTCATATTCATGGATAGAAAGTCCTTATGTTCTGTGTTGTCAGCCTGTTCAAATCTCACTGATTTGAAGATTGTTGGATTGTAAGTTGTCTTGGATTCCCTGAAATGTAGGAGTTCTCCATTTCTTATTGCTTTGCTTTACTTTGTCTGGAGGCACAATCTTCTATGCTTTTGATATATATATATTTTTTTTGTTACTTCAATGTCTGTTCACTTTAAATCTTGTTGAACTCTAATGGTAGATTCTTTCACATTTTGCATTATTTAGTGTTTCATGTGACATGCTAAATCCACTGGAGCAGTTAGCATCACTCACGAGAAATTGTCGCTTGATAGAGCACTTGTTCTTAGAGAACTATTATAGTGCACCAGGTGAATGTTTTCCACTGGGAAGCTTTCCTTTTTCAATTTTTTTCATTTTTTTTTTCATTTGAGGTTTGCTCAAAGTTATGTACTTTGTGACTGGTAGTATAGGCCTTACATCAGATTCAACCTTGGTGGAGTATGTGGATGATTGCCCCAACTTAACTTCGTTAAGGCTCCTACGTTTTGGGCTAAATGATGCAAAAGCCCGAGTTATCATTAAGGTATGGCTCCTTTAGTTTTGTTGGTATTTATTCTCTTTTTGTTTGGTACCCATCTATACACTTTTACAAAACCGAAAAAATAATCTGATTCTTTTGCAGAGTTTTCGTCAACTTAGGTACATTGATTTGTCAGTAATGCCTGGAATTAGTGGTTGCTTTTTAAGGTTTGTGTCGTTTGAGTAAACGTTCAGGATGACATCTTTAAGTGTTTGGTAGCAAACTTCTTATGCTGTCAGAGTTTGATGGTAGGGGTTTGGGAGTTAGCTGCAGAGACAGTCCACTCGAGACTCTTTTATTGCGCAACTGCTATACTCTAGAGGAGGTAATGATAAAATACAAGAGCTCTTTTTTACCTTTTGGACTCTGTTTTTTTAATTGTCACATTCATGAGTCCTACCTGGGCGTTCAGAGAGAAGTTTTGCTGTTTTTGATTTCACTACTCGCTGGAGACTTCAAATCGATTCGGCACGTTGTAAGTTGTTATCAGAAATTTGTTAGTTTCAGTGAAATTGCGTATAACACAAGTAACTTGCTGTTTTCTCGTAATATTGTTGTTGTTGTTCTTCTTCTTCTCCTCCAATAGGACGTATCAAGCAACTACGGTTTAGTGTCTGATGGAGGCAATAGAACTTTTGAACCAATGTAAGTGATTAATTTGTTCATATTGCTTTTTAAAATCTTGTTTGCCACATATATGACATTGTTTTTGTGTTGTAGATTTCCTATTGAGGAGCTGAAGAAACGAAGATCGGGTCTCACATTTGTGGCAATTTTTCCATCACCACCATCGTCGTCATCATCATCAAGGTTCATGAATTACTAGTTGAGTTTATAATGCTTTTTTTTCTTCCTGGGGTGTCTTATATTAAAAGTAATTGTAATATCTCAGCTCAGGAGAGGTATGTCCAGACGGCACCTCTTCCGGGAGTTCTTATTACAGCAGCGATGAGGAAGATGAAGAGGAAGACTCGGGGTAATGTTTATCTTCTCTTTTTTTTTTTTTCTTTGTTAAAAACAAATATCAGGAGTGTTGTTTTTTCGCTTTTGTCAAAAAATCAGGAGTATATGTAAATCATAGTTATATATTTATTTATTATTTACGACACTATCTATATATATATATATTTATTTATTATTTATTGAGTTTTTTTGAAACGGGAAAAAAAATCTATTTTCTTATAGAATGTTTGGAAAACGATGTTATCGTTTTTTGGATAATTAAAAAATTCAGGTTCATTAATTGGATTTTAGTTTCTTAAACACATGCAATAAGTCCATGTTAATTATTATCGGTCAGTAGGAGTCGGATTAGGGTCAGTATTGTATTACTATAAATAGAAAGAGACTTTAGTATACCAACAAGTAAACAAAAAAGTTATCCACTATAAATTCGGATAGACGAAAGTAATCAGAGATTCAGAGGTTAGTTTTGGTCCTTTTGGATTCCCAAAATTGAATTGGTCAGAATGTATTTTCTTGCCCAAATTACTTAGGGCCTGTTCGTTTTTGCATCCAGATGCAGCATCTGGATGCAAATGCTCAAATGTTGTTCGTTTGAACACTTTAGAACCAGCATCCGGATGCTGCATCTGGATGCAAAATCCAAAAAATCTAAAATATCTGGATATTTGAGATGCTAGGAAAAGTAGAGTTTGGATGCAAATTTTGCATCTCAAAAACCAAAAGACTAAAATACCCCTTATGACCTAAACCTAAATAAAATTATATTTATTATTCTTATTACATACTAATATTTTATATTTATTATTAAAATATCATTTTCTTGCAAAATTGTAATTTTTCATCAAAAAACCGGAAAATCATTATTTTCTGTAAAAACTGCAAAATCGCGTTTTCCCGCCAAAATCGAAAATTACGTTTTTCCGACAAAACCGCATAATCACGCTTTTCCTGCCAAAATCGTAAAATTACATTTTCTAGACAAAACCGCATAATCACGTTTTCCCGCCAAAACCGCAAAATCGCGTTTTTCCCACTAAAACTGCAAAATCGCGTTTTCCCGCCAAAACCGCAAAAAAACGTTTTCCCGCCAAAACCGCAAAATCGCGTTATCTCGCTGAAACCGCAAAATCGCGTTTTTCCGCCAAAACCGCAAAATCGCGTTTTTTCTGCCAAAATCGTAAAATCGCGTTTTCCCGCCAAAACCGCAAAATCGCGTTTTCCCGCCAAAATCGTAAAATTGTGTTTTCCCGCAAAAACCGTAAAATCGTGTTTTTCACTTAAAATCGCAAAATCACGTTTTTCCGCTAAAACCGCAAAATCACTTTTTCCGCCAAAACCGTAAAATTTAGTTTTCTCGTGAAAACTGTAAATCGCGTTTTGCCGCTAAAATCGCAAAATCACGTTTTCTCGAGAAACCCGTAAAATTGTGTTTTCCGCTAAAATTGCAGAATTAGAAAATCACGTTTTCTCGACAAAACCGTAAATCCGCATTTTCCCACCAAAATCATAAAACCGGAAAATACGCTTTTCTCTTAACTTTTAATTTCAAACGCTGCATCTAGATTTTGTTGCAAAATCAAAAACGAACATAATAGCTTTCAGATGCAATATCTAAATGTAAAAATCAAAATAAAAAACGAACAGTATTTAAATGCAGCATCCAGATGCAGCGTTTAATGTAGCATCCAGATGTAGCATCCAACTACAGAAACGAGCAGGGCCTTACTAGAAAATTTTAAAATTGTCATGGTACGGAACACTTGTAACGATGGTATTTTCTTTCCATGATAACACGTTTCATCAGAAAGATGGGGTGATGTTTAAGTCATGGGTCATTTTCATTTGACTTTCATGATGATCTTTATTGTAACGACTGACAATTCTATTACGAGATGATATGGACTTTAAGCTCTAGCCAACAACAACAAAAACATGGTGCCCAATGTTTTTTTTGGGAGCAATTGCTATTTTTAGAGTTTTAGTTCCAAAGCTATCACTAATAAATTAAATTTTCAATAATAGCACAAATTTCAATATCAAAATTCTTCTCGAGCTTGATTATGTTAATTTGGTTTTTTAGCCCAACTCCAACCAAAATTAATTTATTCCATTTGTATGTTCTCCAAGACTTAAACCTGTAAACGTAAATGTAAAAACATAAACGTAAACTTAAGTTATATTATTCGCTTCGAATGTTAAATGCATATCAAATTATACAGACCAAACATATTATACTGATTAAACAGAATAAATACAAATCTAAGCTACATGAAATCATAAATGGGTACAGGAGGACAATGGAAACAATAATAATTTTTTTTAAAAGTTAATAAGTAGATATTTGTTGGAATTATATATATATATATATATATATTAATATTAAGATAAACGTTATACACTTATACTATATTAACAAATAATTATAAATAACATAAATTTAAGGGGCAATTGGCAAAGTACCCTAATTAACTTTTGTAATTTGAAAAATACACTTCTTTATTATCTTTTTTTTAATTAACTTTATTGATAAATAAAAAGACTATTTTGACCAGATTTAAAAAATATATAATTTTATAAATAAAAATAAAAATCAAAAGTTAAATATATGAGAGATATTTAATTAGTAAATCTTATGATTTTCTCTAAATTATATATTTATATAAATATTTTAATTAGATAAATCTTAAATCAGATAAAAATTAGGGGCAATTGGCAAACTACCCTAATTAACATTTGTAATTTGAAAAATACACTGCTTTAATTTTTTTTATTATTAAATTTATTGATATATAAAAAAGACTATTTTGATCAGGATTTAATAATACATATTTTTATAAATAAAATTAAATCGAAAATTAAATATATTAGAGATATTTAATTAGATAAATCTTAGGATTTTTTCTAAAATTTATATTTATATGAATCTTTTAATTAGATAAATCTTATATGAGATAAAACTTAATATTTGAGAAATGTCTATAAAAATTTAAAATTAGTTTTAGTAGAATCATCTATAGATAAGTATAAAATATATAAAAATCTTAGGATTAATTTTTTCTTTTTTCCTATGAAAAATATATTTTGGTAGCATATCTTATTATATAAAGTAGGATGCATCAAAGTTAGTTTTTAACATTATCGTAACACGTGTCAAGTTAATCGATTAGATTTTGACACATGTTAAAAAAATTCAACCAATTAGATTTTAACATAATGTTTATATAAATCTAAAAAGTAGTTTTAAAAGTAAAAGGAAAAATAAGGTTTTTCCGATTAGTAATACAAAAAGGAAAATAAAAAATCTAAAAGGTAAATTAAGTTAAAGGAAAATAAGTTTTTTTTATCTTTTTAATTTAAATTGAAGAAATTGTATGATCAATTACTAATACGAAAAGGAAAATCAAGAAATTAGTTTTAAAAATAAAAAAGGAAAATAAGTTCTTTTTTAATTACTAATACCAAAAAAAATAATTGAAAAGATAAATAAGAAAATTAAGAAAAAGGAAAATAAGTTTCTTTTATGTTTTAAAAAGGAAAATAAGTTTCTTTTATGTTTTTCATATATTTTTTTAAATAGTCAGATTTTGTTTTCTATTTTGTTTAAAATTTATTTTAATAACTTTTAAATATTATAAATCTAATCTTATTATGAAAGAAGAATAATTAATTCGCAAAAATTTATAATAAATAAATAATAGATAAAGCATTAGAACATAATTCATATAAGAGTATTAAAACATATATATCTAGAAATATTAATAAAAATAAATTTTATTTTTTCTTTACAGATTATTCGATTTTGCTTTTAATTTACTTTTACGGATTCAAAATATTTTATTAAAAATCCGCATATATGCGGCTCACTATTCTAGTTCTATAGATTAGTATAAAATTAAGATTTTGGAATTTATAAATAAAGTAAAATCTAAATAGATATTATATAGTTTCAAAATATTATTTTATTTTGATTTTATTAAATAATTTATAAATTATAAGAATTCAAAATAAAGTTAATTTAGTCATTTCATATATAATTAATTCTAAATTTTTTCAAAAAATAATAAAAGTGTAGTTTTCAAATTATAAACTAGTTTTGGTGTATTTTTTCAAATTTTCTCTAAAAATTAATATTTGAGAAATGTCTATACAAATTTAAAACTAGTTTTAGTAGAATAATCTATAGATAAGTATATAACATATAAAAATCTTATGATTTATTTTTTCTTTTTTTTCCTATGAAAAATAAATTTTTATAGAATATTCTATAAATTATAATAAAATTAAGATTTTAGAATTATAAATAAAGTAAATTCTAAATATATATTATTTAGTTTCAAAATGTTATTTTATTTTGATTTTATTAAATAATTTTAAATTATAAAATTTTTAAATAAGATTAATTTAGTCATTTCATATATAATTAATTCTAAAAAAGTTTAGAAAATAATAAAGGTGTAGTTTTCAAATTATAAACTAGTTTTTGTGTATTTTTCCAAATTTTCTCTAAATTTAATCTATCAATTTTACATAACTCAATTTAAAATACAAAATCCAAAACAGCACCTTCATTCTCAATTTTCTTAATACCATCAAATAAAATCACCTAAAAAACTTTTTGTTGTCAAATGAAAGATCATCAAGCTTAATTTTTTCGAGATAATCTTTTTCATCTAATTAATTTAATAATTTCTGATATTTCATATATGATTTAAATAATAATTTAAACAATATTTTTATAGATAAAGAAGAAATGACTGTATACAAATGTTATATTAAGTTTTGAGTTAGTTTTATAAAATGAGAAACATTAAAAATAACTCTATCATTCTATTTATTCAAGACACCATACTTAATAAAGAAATAAACAATTTTTCATTAGCCTTTAACATGTTTTTGAAGAGATATTTTTGAAGTGTTATTCAAATGTTTGCCGTGTTCTAAAAAATTTCGAGAATTTCGGATACCGGTTCTGATCCGAAGCGGATTTTAGAAAAGATTTGGTGCTATTTGTTTGAATCATAATTATGAATCAAGTAGATCAAATGCAGATCAAACCCATCATATTTGTTTGAATGGTGAAAAACATAAAAATAATAAAAATCAAATGTTAAAATGGTGCAAATCAAACCTAAAGTGGGGTTATTGGTTCTTATATTTTCATGGATTTTGAAATCCTTTTTGCATTTAGAAAATACTCAAATCCAACCAAATAACAAGGTTAAATTTTGGATTTGGGTATTTGTATTTTAGTCATGAAAATACTTCTAAATCCATTCAAATCCAATAAAAACTCAAATCTTTATAATACTTAGATTTTAAAATCATAGAACCAATAACACTAGATTTCACTATATATTTTAAAATCATAGAACCAATAACACTGGATTTTAATATAAATTTTAAAATTATAGAACCAATAACACTGGATTTGGTTTGGATTTCCAAATCCATTAAAATACAAGAACCAATAACACTCCCTAAAATTGTAGAAATCACCTAATTCCAGGGTTTAGCCGGCCAAGTATTAAATTACTCAGCCACAAAATGAGAGAGAATCGACTCCATTTTCCTTCAACCTGAAAACCCCAAGCAACTTCCGTGTCATGGACGCTCCAAACACCAAGCGACCTCGCCATGATGTAACCTCCTCCATCCAAAACCCTAATTCCCTTCCAAGCTCCAATCAGAGCCATTTCGATTTGATTATCTCTTCTCTACTCTCGCCTCAGGAATCTTCGCCTTCGTTATTATCCTCGCCACATTCAATTGGCCGCTCCTTCGATCGAGCTTTCGATAAATCTCTCGCCTCCGCTTCCGGTGATGTCTCCGTTCAGGATCGCCTCGTCGATCGTTCTGTCGAACTCGCCTCGCTTCTTCTCGAGTCCACTAAACGGTGTTTCCGGAAGCGAGCCTCCGTTCACAATTCCAATTCCTGGTCCTTCCCTCAAGAACTCACTGTTAAGGTCAACACAATTGCGTTATTGAATTTAGAAGCCTTGATTTTTTTTTTTTTTTTTGGGTGTTATAACCATTTGTGTAAGCAAATTGAGGATTCTCAATATTGCGTTGTTCGTCTAACTGGGTAAACCTTTTCCTTGAGAGAAATCTCAAATTTATTACTTAGGCACAATGTTTTACAGCTTTTTGATCCTTAGATGGGTTTTATGGATTTTGTTCTGTAGAATGATGTTTCCTACCTAATCTCGCCATCGATGTTAGAAACTGAGAAATCTCAGATGTTATTGAATCCATTGCGAAGATGTTTATCTTAAGTGATACCTCATGTAATATGCCTCTATTGCTTTATTTCAGATGTTTTCGCTGCTTGATAAAAAGTCTCTGATGCGAGCTATGGCATGCTGCACCATGTTCCACAAGTGTGCCATGGACCCTTTATGCTACTCTCACATCGAATTGAAAGACAAAAACGTTGACGATGGAGTTGTGCATACCCTGATCCATCGGGCTGGGAAGGAACTCAGGTGATGATATTTTGTGGTTCCAGATGCTGAATTGATGGCTTATGCTAATTCTCAGTTTGTTTAACTTGGTTGGTTTTATGTATGCAGATCCCTTGAACTTGGTCATGTTGCTAGCCCAGTTAGATCTACCAAGTCTCTGCTTACAGGATCTTGTCTTTCCCCACTAACCTATAATCATTGTTTCATTGGGTATGGGCTTCATTATCAATTTCAGATTTTCAACATCAAGCTTGCTATTTTTATCTGACTTAACCAGCCTGGACCTACCTTGATGTTCTCTTGAGATCTTGTCTTATCCTTTCAAACGTGCCTTTGAATGTGATAATCTCTATCACTACCTTACAAAATTGTTTTTTGCTTGAGATATTTGTTGTTGTGCATTTACTCTTCTAATTTGGTATCATCTATTCCCATTCAACTAGGAATCGTTTGAGAAGCCTACACCTTTACGATCTCACATATACATATGAGAATTCCTGTCTTGTTGCATTGTCAGGCTGTCCAAATATCACTGATTTGAAGATTGTTGGAATGTAAGTTGCATTCTGCCTCTTGCTTAGCACTATCTACTGTCTCTTGAAATTCCAGGAATTTCTCCATCTCTTTTTCTTTTTCTTTCTTTCTTTTCCTTTACGATCTCAGATCTATGTGTGACAATTCATGTATTTTTCTTTAAAGTAATTGTCTATGCTATCCATTTTTTGTTCGCTACTTAATGCCTGCTAATTCCTTGTGCAGCATTCTCTCAAGTTTTACATTATTTTGGTGTTTCATGTGACAGGTCCTGTGACCACCTATTCGAGTCGGTCACAAGAAAATCATGTCGCATGATAGAGCACCTATACTTTGAGGCCTCTGGTTTCCCACGTAAAGCTTCTACTCTTAAAGCTTTTGTTTTGTTTACTCTCAGGATTTCTCGAGCTTACTTATTGTGCAACAGATAGTTCAGTAAGAGATTCAGGCTTGGTAGAGTTTGTGACCAACATCCCCAACTTAACCTCGCTAACGCTCATAGGTTTTGGAGTAAATGATGCAACAGCCCAAATTCTTATCGAGGTATTGCTCCTTTAGTTTTCTCTCTGTTATATTTTCTTTCTTTAGTTTGGTACCATCTGTGCCCAAAATGTTTTGGATGCTTTTGCAGGGTTCTCGTAAACTTAACTACATGAATCTGTCTAGAACCCTAATCAAGGGTCGCTTTTTCAGGTTCATGTTTGCCTGAACAAAACTTTTAATAGCGCAAATTCCGCCTGAGTCTTTATAAGCAAAACATATCATGGCTGAAACTTTCTTGATGTTAGGGATTTGGTACATAGCTTCAAAGACAGTCCACTCGAGACTCTAATACTGCGTGATTGCAATTCTATAGAGGAGGTAAAAGATCAAACCATAAAAAGGTTTTTGGTTGTTGCCTACATTAACAGTCTTAATCTCACACTCTCTGGAATCATGACATTTCAGAAAGAAGTTCTGCAGTTTCTGGACTCGCTATTCACAGGAAACTTGAGATTGATTCGACACATTGTAAGTTGCTACAGAAATTCTGGTAAAACTGCCAGATGACCGGCATAACTTTGTTAACTCATAATTGGCTAATAATGGCCTGTTTTCTTCTCCAATAGGACGTTTCAAATATCCGTGGCTTAGTTGGTGATGGTGGCAAGAGATCTAGGAAACCAAAGTAAGTGATTTGATTCGTTTACATTTTTCATTTTAGATAAAGAATTTCGTTTACTAATTGACTCGCCGGCCATTTATATTGTCTTTTATAGCTTTCCTCTGGAGAAGCTGAAAGAAGAAAGATCAAATGTCAAATTTGTGGCAGATTTCACCTCTTCATTATCAAGGTTCATCTGTTTCTTAAAAATTGTTAATTTTGAAGCTTTTTGAAAAATAGTCTATCTCGTAAGAGTTTATTTAGGTAAACCAAAGTAATTGAATTGACTAATGAGTATGTATGTGTTTGTAAAATTCAGATCAGAAATGCTTTTGCGCGGCATTTCTTATGGCAGCGATGAAGATGATGATGGATGGGCAATTAACCCTGGGTTTGATAGCGATGACGATGATATTGATATGGCAGACTTTGGCATCTAATGATCAATTCATTTTAGCATCTATTTATACAGTAAAACTTATTTTATGGTAAACTATAATGTAGTTTTTCTATAATAATGTACGATTTTGGTTGTCAAAGCAGAATTTCGAATACCATATTCACTTGGAATGTATGACCCAAAAATAAATTTAAACCTTTTTTTTTTGGGGGGTCACGTATTTAAACATTTAAATAGCCAAAAAATAATAATTATATAAGTTCCTAATTCTATCTTTTTCTCATCTGGTTTGTTTGGGTTTTAGAGGCGATTTGGTTCAGATTTTCTTGGTTCTGGCAGTGTTCTTTGAGCAAAATGGTCGTTGATTTTGGCTCAGTTATTCAGGTTTTGCTCTTCGATTTCTCTTCCTTCTTTGTCAAGTTCTCTTGTCTTTGGTCCCTATTCAGTTTTATGGTCCGAAAGAGTCGCATAGCATCTTGTCACGTGAAAAACACGTGCTGGACTAAAATGGTCAATTATTATTATTATTATTGTTTTTTTTACTTGGGTGGGCCTCATCAGTATTATAAACCCATAATAATTTTATTAGTGTCTCGTGAGAGGAGAGGTTCTTTGCAAACCGAGCTCGGAGTATTTATCTTCTCTTTTCTTATCTGTCATTGTCGACCTCTCTTGTCTTTTCCAACGTCCTCTGTCATGGAAGCTCCAAACCCTAACAAGCGACTTCGCCGAGTCCCTTGGGTCTCTTAAGAAACAATTAATACACTTGTCATTCTCTAACTGGTTCAGTTTATTATAAATAATAGAATTTAATTATATATGTTAAGATATCATATTTTATTGTGAGAAGATACTTTACCAATAAGGACGCTCTTTAGTGTCGTGTGACAGTTGTTGACTCAGAGAGAATCTTCTCTTCAGTTTTATCTTCAAACCCTAACAAGCGACGACTTCGCCGAGTCCCTTGGGTTTCTTCCTCCTCTGGCCAAAACCTTAACCCTTGTTCCCTCCCTAGTGTTCCCGATCTCAACCAAATCACGTCGATCTGATTATCTCCTCGTTACTTTCGTTGCCGGATTTTCCTTCGTTATCCTCGTCGCAATCCATTGGCTGCTAATCCGATCGAGCACTTGATAAACTCTTCCGATCGAGCACTTGATAAACTCTTGGAAACTTCTGGTGATGAATCCGTTCAGGATCTTCTTAACGATCGTGAGTTCATGAGGGATGTGGAATTGGCCAGGAATTGGAATTATGGATAGTGTCGCGTTTTCTAGAGCACCTTTTGGTGGACTCCAACTCGCCTCGCTTCTGCATGAGTCCACCAAAAGGTGCTCTAGAAAGCGCGACACTATCCACAATTCCAATTCCTGGCCAATCCCACATGATTTCACCATTCAGGTAACAAATAAGCAACTTCCTGAGTTGTTGCAGCAGCCTATAGAGACCATGTTTTAGGGTTTTGTTCCTTTTTTTTTTCTCTCTTCTTCTTAGGTGATTAATATTTGTGGTGGGATAGGTTCTGCTTGATGTTGTTCCATAGATTTAAGCAAATTCAGATTATGCATTGGATGATGTTCTATAGATTAAAGCAGATTATGCCACATTTTTCGAACATGGTGCAACAAGCTGAAGCTTGCATCAGAGATGTTCCATGGGATGTAAGCAAAAATCCATATATTAATGCATTTGAGGATGTGTTCTCTTGAACGATGTGTCACGTACTGTGTTTGTAAATGGATTTATTCAGGTCTTTTCGATGCTTGATACAAAATCTCTGATGCAAGCTTCAGCTTGTTGCACCATGTTCGAAAAATGTGCCATGGACCCTTTATGTTACTCCAATATTGACTTGACAACCGGAAATGTTACAAGTAGAGTTGTTCGTAGTATGATCCTTATGGCTGGAAAGGAACTCAGGTGAGATGTTGTGTCTTCATGAAACTCGAATATATCTTCTTATTGTCCCTCCTTTCATTCTTTATGCAAGTATATTTCTTATGCTTTTTTATTTATTTGAAATTGGTGTATCTAATCATCTCTCGGGGTGCATGCAGATCCCTTAAAGTTGGTTTCCCGTATGAATCTACGAAATCTTTGCTTTCAGGATCTTGTCTTGCCCCACTATCCTTTAATCATGCTTTTCTTGGGTATTACCAAAATTCTATTTGACTTACCGTACATAGAAATTGGTTCTACTGGTTTCTGTGGCCTTGTATCTTCTAATTTGGTATTCTTGTATCCATTTTTTTTCTTGCATTCAACAAGTAATCTCTTGAGAAGCCTACACCTTTACAATCACAGATGGTTGGAGAATAATTCCTTATGTGTTGCGTTGTCACGCTGCTCAAATTTAACCGATTTGAAAGATTGTTGGATTGTAAGTTGGACTTACCTGTTGCTTACCATATTCCTTGTATGTTTGAGTTTCATGAAGATTGTTCATTTGTTACTTTTATGTCTGTCGATTTTAGAAAAAAGTAAAAAGTCTATTGCTGAGCTCTATACACCTCATAGGCTATTTACAAGAGTCATAAGATGGATTAACTAGAAAGCTTCATCACATTTTTCTCACTTTTTGCAATATTTGTATTTTCTCTGACAGGATTATTGATTCATTAGATGAGGTATTAAATTCGCTCACAAGAAAATGTCAGCATCTGTTCTTAGAGAAAGAGGTGGGATTTGGTAAAGTTCTTACACTATGATGCTTTGCTTTTGTTGTCCTCCCATGTTTGCTTAAGCTGACCTGAATGTGTGACAGGTAAATCGAGTTTTACGTGTGGATCGTCCTTTGTGAGAAATTGCCCCGATTTAACTTCACTATCACTTATAGGTTTTGACCTAAGTGACGAAATAGCCTGCCTTCTAATTAAGGTATGGCTCTTTTGTTTTCTGGTATCTCTTCTATTTTCGTTTGAAGCTATCTTAATGTTTTTAACAAACATACCGGGATGCTTTTTTCTTGCAGGGTTTCCGTAAACTTAAGTACATGAACCTATCAAGAGCAGATAGAATGAGAGGATCATTTTTGAGGTTCATGTTGCCTGAGCAAACAATGAATGATGATATCCTAGCTACTAAGTATCTTTCTGTATGTTAGCAAAATTTCTTAATGGCGGAGATTATTTTTCTTATGGTAGGGATGTGAGCCGTGACGGCAAAGACTCTGTGCTCGAGACACTGATTTTGAGAGATTGCTCTTCTCTAGAGGAGGTAAACAGAATTTAACATAATACAGTTTTATATTGAAAAATTGGTTAACATAATACAGTTTTTTCTCTTGTTGTTGCATCTCATATTTAATGTCACAATATTGACCCTTTCAATCACGGATATCCAGAGAAACGTTTGCCTGTTTTTGGATTCGTTACTCATAGGGCATTTCAGATTCATTCGACACATTGTAAGTTGTTAATAGGACATTACTATTTTTAGTAAAAATCTGCTGGTGACAGGTTATTCACTCATGATCATTTTCTTCAATAGGACGTTTCAAATGACTGTGGATTAATTTATGGCGGCTGGAGATCTAGCAAACCAAAGTAACTGACTTTTTATTAAAAAATTTTATATTGTTTACCATTTGATCATAACTCGGTTAATGAATAATGACACACCGGTTAATATGGCCATTATTGTGTATCTGTGAGTTGTAGGTTTCCTCTGGAAGAGCTGAAAGAAGGAAGACCAGGTCTCACATTTGTGGCAGATTTTAGATCACCATCATCATCATCATCGACATCATCATCATCGGCATGATCTTCATCGTCATCAACATCATCAGCAAGGTTGATCAGTTTGTTGTTAGGCTGATAAATAATTACTAGGAGTTGAATTTAAATGGTTTGTTGTTTGTAAAATTCAGATCAACAGGATAGCGATGGCAGTGAAACTAGGGAAGACGACGAGGACGACCTTTGACTTGCGATTATAGTCTCTTTTTCTTCTTCTTTTTATCTCCTTTTGTTGAAGAAAATGTTAGGCAGTATTTTTCTTTTCTTTTTTGGTCATCTATGATCTAAAAAGCATTTTATTTCATTCTACGTTCTATTCCCCAAATGATACACATTATAGTTTATTTTGTTTGATTCTAGATATCTGTTTGCTTCATTTTAAACTCCCATCATCTATATGTAATTTTCTACACCCTTATTTTTAGAATATTTAATTAACCTATTCGTAATTTAGTACACCACATAGTTTATGGCGCTATGATCTCTGGATACTTGAGAAATGGCGAGTTCGAACAAGCACGGACCTTGTTCCATGAAATGCCTAAACAAGGTTTAGTTTCATGGAATGTGATGATCAAAGGGTATGTACGAAATACAATATTATCGGGATACATAAACAAGTTCCATGATGTGATTGTCAATCACTTTGATATCGATAATATATATATCCATACTTACAATTTGAAAAATAATCATGTTTGTTTGGAAGTTTGATGTCTAACTATATTTGACAACCGGAGATAACAAAAACATAAATTATATGATGCAAGAAAAAAGGAATTCATAGTAAAATCAAGAATAAATTAGAGAGGTCTGAATACGGAAAAAGGAAACTATTCCATATAATTAGCACATAAACAAAGCTCATTGGTATAGTTTTTCTGTCTTTTAATGTTTAGAGTTTATAGAAAAACTGACGAACAAGCTCTCCCTTATCAATAAGATTTATTTCATATATATACTCTCTACAAATTTAAACCTAAAAAAACCGGTTAGGATTTTCCAAAATAAAGGTAGCAAATAATTTTTCCGAGGGTAAGCCGCATGAAAGACTCTAATCTTGCTACCTTAACCCAAAATAGTTCTTACGCGTTAATTTTTTTCTTCCAAATAATAACGAACTCATTATATACGCATTTATTGTATAAATTTCATTCATTAAAACCAAACCGAAAACTCAAAGCGTTATAAATATACAAATCAAATTTAAATTTAAAAATAGAAAGAACATAAATATATTTTTTAAGATAAAAAAAAATTACCGAAACACTTTTTTTGTCCGTGGAAATAACAAGGCTATGACTTAAACTCAAGTCTACTCACTTGAAAATAAAAGAAGGGTGATTATTCTAGAAATACTCAGTGAAAACGCGTTAAAAAACCCGCAAGATCCTTTGAATACACCATTTGAAACATCACACAAGTATACCTAACATAGACAATAATCACACGCAATTAACCTACATGCCATTCTTAACATTTCTATCCAACATGGTTCAATCTTTCTACATTCAAACATTCACTTCACATCATTCATCCTAACAACTCTATTTCACATTCTATTTCACATTCCCATGGGCCTCGACCCAATGGTACTCAATCTCTTTCACATTCCGGGTTCGTCATCCTCATTTTTTATGGAATCGCAACAATACATTCTCATTCTCATTCTTTTGTTGCGACCCAACAAACATATACTGCTTCATGGCTCACGACCATGAAGCCGGCGACAAACAGTCGTGTAGCAAACATCTACTTCATAATCATCATGTCTAAATCATCATTTTGTATGCAACAACCATCAATCATATATAATCACTATATTGAACACACACATTACTAATTCAACTAGTCATCTTTGGGAATTATAAACCGTTCCTCACCTTTGCGTTCGGTTGGAAGCGAGAAGTCGCAAGTTGCGGTTATTGCGGTTGACGGTCAAAAACTCGGATTCATGATCGAAAGGATGATCTGAAAATATGACAGCAAGTGCTTTCCAATGGTATCTATATCGGCGGGAAAACGCTTGCAAAGTTGACAGTTCTTAGGTTTGGTGTACATAAATTTATCTCGGGAAAACACACATAACTCTAAATTTAAAACTCCAAATGATGAACCGCTTTCTGCTATAGATCGATCTGGGAGTTGAATACTTACCCTCAGAGTTTCATGCCAAACAAACCCGTTTTTCCCAGCCGTTTCTCTACTGCACCAAAATAGGTCGGATCTGCCTCCTCTTACCTTCTAGGTTGCTTCTTCTTCGAGGTGGCTATTGTGGTCCTGTGGCTAGGTTTTGGCTGGGATTCGCCGCAAAGAATCTCTCTAGGCTCTACCACGAGCTCTCTCCTTATATAGAGAGGGATGGCTTTTAGGATTTTCACTTAGTGAGATTTTAAGGTTTCTCCATCATTTTGGGCTTCAGAAATTCTGGCTTCACTTTTTGTTACTTAGCCACAAAACTCTAACACCCTTTTAAAAACGGGCCTCGATTCTCTATTTGTCTTATGAGCCTTCTTTAACCCGATATAAACGCACTGTTATACCGACACCGACGCTTCCATTCCATTGCAAGTTAGGGTTAGGGTTTAAAAACTGGCCCCATTTCACGCCACCTATATAACTCGGTGACAAAGTGAGTGAGAAATTATTCCCTTTGAAGCAAGTTCCGTGTCATGGACGCTCCAAGACCTAAGCGACATTGCCACGAGGTTTCTTCCTCCGTCAAAAACCCTAGTTCACTTCTGAGTGCGATCCATGTTCAAATCAGAGCCACTTGGATTTGATTTTACTGTCGTTTCCGAATCCGGACTCAATGCCTTCGTTACTCTCCATCGACCGAGTGCTCGATAAAGCTCTTGCCTCCTCTTCCTCTGTTGAGAAGGTTCAGACTTAAAAATAGCCTCGTCGATCATATTTTCAAACTCACATCGCTTCTTCACGAGTCCACTAAACGTTGCATCGGATTCCGAAAGAGAGCTTCTGTTCACAATTTCAGTTCCTGTCTCCTTCCTCCAGAACTCACTATTAAGGTTATTAAGCGTTTATTGAATCTTGAGATGATATTTTAGGGATCTGTTTCTCTTCTTTTGGGGATGTGTTTGTTAATTGATGTGTTCTCTCACTTCTCTGGAACAATGTATCCCGCCCGATTTCAGATGTTTTCGAAGGTTGATACAAAGTCTCTAATGCAAGCCATGGCATGCTCCACCATGTTCCACAAATGTGCCAAGGACCCTTTATCTTACCCTCACATCAACTTGACGACCTCTGCCAGAAAAATTGATGATAGAGTTGTTTTTACCATGATCACTCGGGCTGGAACTGGAAAGGAACTCAGATGATGTTTTTGTGTATTCAAGAATTAACTATGGTTCTAGATATATGCTTGCATCTCATCTAATCTACTAGATGATCACACTAATCGTCAGCTTTCTCCAAATCTTGGTTTAAGTAATTATTTTTCAGAGTTTTTTTTTATGCATGCAGATTCCTTGAACGACATGTTGATCGCGTAGCTAAATATAAGACGACACCTTCGCTGAAAGAATCTTGTCCTGCCCCACTTTCCCATAATCGTGTGTTTATTAGGTATTTATTTTATTTTTTTGAAAAGGGTCTACGCGTTTATTGGGTACTAGGTGATCGGCCCGCACCCTGTGCGGACTATAATACATTTTATATGTTATATATATGAATAATATTGTCTATTAATTTATCAGTGCATACAATGAATTATGGTGTAAGTAATAATATTGTATGAAAAATTGATAGTTAAAAATAATGAACAAATGTAAATTGTAAAAGATTCCAATATAAGTTGATGATAGAAAATGTAAGATAAAAAATATAAAGATGAAAATATTATAGTAACCGAGAAAGATAATAAACATATAACTGATTGTTATAAAAATAAATGAAAAGCATAGAAATTAAACAAGATTTTAAAACACCTCCTTGTAGACGACGTTTATTGTTTTCTTTTGCACCTTCCCTTCTTTGTCTGTGATTAGAACTTTAAGTCCGGATCTAGACTTAACTCTAGATAATGCAACATATAGCTGTGCATGAGAGAAAACTGGTCTAGGTAGAAACAAACCGACATTCTCAAGTGATTGTCCTTATCTTTTGTTGATGGTCATTGCGAAAGCTAAAGCTAAAGGAAATTGTCTACGACGCATCCTGAAAGGAAACCTTGTGTCTGGTGGTGTAACATGCATCCTAGGGATTAAAACTTTTTGACCTATCATTTTCTCATTTCCCGTTATTATTCTACCCTCAACCACATGTCGAGCCATCTGAGTAATAATAAGTCTAGTCCCATTACATATCCCACCCTTAGGATCAATGTTATGAAGACACATAACTGGAGCACCAACCTTTAATTTCAAGCAATGCTTTGGTAATCCAGAAACTTTGATGGTATTCAAAAACTCAGTTGGATATTCGACGATTTCCAATGGATCCTTATCTGAAGGAATAATACTGTCAGAGCTGAGATATACTTTCTCCTCACCTGATATATTAAGATAATATGAATATTAGTAGTAAAAATGTTAAGCAAAGAAAATAATACAAAGCAAAAAAGGATATACTTTTTTTCTTTTGGAATAGTATAATTTGTAATATAAATAATGTAGAAGCATATAATCATTAATATTGTAATAAAAACTATTTAAAATAATCTCTTTTTTTTTTAATGATCATTAGTTAACCACAAAATAACATTTCTACCAAAGGTTAATTCTAATAAAGGTTAACCCATTCAGTGATTTTTCTATATGTGTAACTTACATTTATAATGAATTATACAATATCTAAAGAAGCATGTATTGCATTTGGGTTAATTCATGAACTATAACGTTCAAGATCGGCACACATTTACGTGATATCATTTGAAATATTACATATTTTTGGAAATCATTGGGTTATTTTTTTCCATGTTGTGGACACATACACACGTGTTTTGACTTGTTGCAATATAATATTTTGTTAGAAATAATAATTTATTTGTTGAGCAATTTGAATGTATACTTATGTAAATTGTTGAAAATATATAAGAACTCACATTTGAAAACTCGTACATTAATTCGAAATAAATATCGGACGACTTTGAACACCAACATTTTGATCAAACGGTTTCATGAATAAGTATTAAAATTACCAATCCAAATTCTCATAATAAAATAATACGTTATATTTAAAGTACTGTTAAGAGAAAATCAAACACACACATCCGTGATAGTCTTTTTTTTTAAAACATAATTTGGAATTATTTTGCGGTTCGAGAGAGTGAGAGAGTGAACCACATTTTACGAACTACTTAATCATACATCATAATGAAATGAGAAATTGCATAAAATAAGAAATTGCATAAATTCCAACGAAATATCTTTAGCAAACCATAAATTATCGAGAGAGTATAAAATAAAACATTTGGTAAAACATAATAAAAAGCATTAAATAAAACATCAAATCTCTTATACTTGTCTTTTCAGTTTTCATCTTCTTTGTCACGGAATTCTGATCTTGAATTGGATTATCTTGATTGTTTGAGCCGGTCCTTTTGGACAAAGGTGTTAATGATGAACCATTAATTGGTAGACAGTACCTTCATAGTACCTCTTACACAACCCAAAAGAACAAGAATTTAGAGAAAAACAGCAACTTCATAGTACCTCTTACATAGCGCACGTTCTTCAGTGCAATCAACGCATGACCATGTTTCAGAAAGAAAATATCAGGCAGCGTGACTTAAGAATTCCACAACTTGAAAAATATAAAGGAGCTTCAATGATTGTAGGAAAAATACCTGCACGGACTCCGCTTGCTCCCGCTTTCTTGAGACCTTTCTTCTTGATGATGAAGCTTGATCCAATAAAAATGCTTGAAGAGACTGCTAATATAAGTCCATTGATATTATCAGGTGACATCTGATCCATCTTAGCTATATATATATATATATATATATATATATAAGTAAGATGAATGAGCCTGAAAGATGAAAACTCCCAGAAGAGTTTTGGGGAAGAAGATTCCAAATTTCAAAGAGATTCTTGCATCTGGAGACAAGAAAAGACACAAAGCAGATTATAAACATGATCAAATGAGCAAAGTTAATCACCATACAAGTTCAAATGATTACTGATTACTTTAATAATTAGCTTATCGATTAAAAAAACAAGAAATTATAAAACCCACAGTGCCTAAAACAATGGCAGAAGAGACAAATATAGAAACACAGAGGGAAAAAATGCAATCATATCGAATTCAAAAAGAAACAACAATGAAGAAGAAGAAGAGACAAAAAAAAAAATTACTCCAAAAATAGAATCAAATCGATGCTTGAGAGAAGCTACAGTTCTTCAAGTTTTGAAATTTTTTTCATTTCTCTAAATTTTGAGAAAACATATATATATATATAGAGTAGAACGTTAATGATACAGTATCTTATATTCCTTAATATTATAATAGCGTATATTTTATGTAATAGTATTTGGGTAAATTATATTATGAAAGGAAATTAATTAGGGGTGTGTAATAATGAAGATGACGTGAGTAGCAATAATTTTGCATAAGATGTATTTTATTTCCATATTGGTATCGTAGGCATTTAATATTAAAATCATGGACCGTGTTTTGCAAGTACTCTCCTTATATTGTGTTTTTCGTTATTCGTTTTCTATATCCTACATTAAATGCCTTCCATACCAAATTTAGTTATAATATATTGAGAACGGATGTTAATTGTAAATTGATCAACTAAACAAATCAAAGATTTTGGTAGGAAATACCTTGGCCGGAAATAATCAGCAAAGGTAAAGAACGCTAATATCATTTGACGCTGAACTTTACTCCTAGATCCTTCGCTGAACCTGTTCATCCTTTTGTTTATATTGACTCTTTAAATTGAATTCCCAGAAGAAAACAATATGCTACTGATTATGCTAGCATCCTGCGTATAGAAAACATAAACATTGGTTCATTGATCAAACATAACCAATCGATCAACCAGATAAATGTCTGAAAGCAAAAAAATCTATATAAAAAGATGTGATTAGGTGTGATCAAGTACGATGTATGCATACCATCTATTAACCAACGCATGCCTCATTGTTGTCCTGTGGATTATCAGATTTGTCTTCGCACATATGTTCCTGAAATGATACCACGATTCTCTTGGTGAATAAAACGATAAGAATTAAGAAAGAGTTGTTCTTCTATTTGTCAACATTCTTACCTCGATCATCGATGATGGCTTCTCAATTTTCTGGTTAGCATTAGATTCGACAAGTGGAGCACCACCTTTCACTACTCTACGTGGAAGACGATCAAGCTCCCAGCCAAGTAGTTCACAGATAAACCGAGCAAAAGCATTGTGAGCTCGTTTATTCATTTTAGGCTTTTTAGTAGAATGCAGAACAAGCCCATGACAGTGTTTGAACCTCTTTATCATCTTTTTATCAGTCGCAGCACAGCACACAAGACAGACAAAGAGTCCACCTTCACAGTTTTTCTCGTAGTAACTTTTGAGCTCAATGTTCTCTGAGAAGAGTCGAGATATTGACTCCAACTCCTCAGACAAAGTGTCATCACCATTCTCCTCAGTTTCATCAACTGAACCAGCAGTATCCTTGGCAAAAATACCTTTCAAAGCCTCTGATGCATTCTGTTGCATTTGTAACACTGCAGTCTTTGCTTGTTCATCAACCGACATGACATGTTGTTTCTCCTGAGGGTTCTTTGGGTCTGAAAGCGGCTCAGTTGCACCTTCCTCTACCCCCAATACCTGTGAAGAAAAATAAAAGCTTTTAGGAATGATCAAAACTATTCAAAAGCTACCAAAGACCATAATGATCCAGCAAAGTCATCTTTCATCAATAACATCTCAATTGGATTCACACAATCAAATCAATGAAACAGTTGCAAAGCTAACTTCTTTCAAGGTATCCATAGAATAAACCTGACCTGGGCGTCCTTTTGGCTCGAAGCAACTGGATTGTTAACGTCCCAGCCAAGAACATTGCAGAGAACCTGTGCGAGAGCCCTATGCTGATTTTTCAAATCCGTCTTGTTAATGGCAAGTGAGTTCTGAACCAAAGCCAAACAGCTCTTGAATTTCCGACAACTTTTCTCTCCGGTTCCGCCACAAACCAGACACCAGAATTCGCCAGTCCCCACGTTCTTCTCATAGTATTTCTTCAGCTTCCATGTAGTTAGCATTGTTTAATCCCGAAAAATTCATGAACTTAATTCATGAAAAGAGAATTCTAGTCTTTGATGGTCATATAATTGTTAATTTTACATGTCTTTTTCGATGGTAGTTAAGTTGAGCGAAAAATAAAAATAGAGTTTAGAGGCAAAAATAAAATAGTATGAAAGATATTCTAAAGTACATTGATTGATAGATAGAACTTTAGCAAGGATTGTAATTTGGAAAATTAATAAAATATTAAGAAGGCAAAAGAAAACAGTAACAAGACAAGGAAATTACACATTTGCAAATAGACTTTCGTCGTGCTAAACCTGTATTTTCTGCTAAAATCGTCCGTTTGCAAAATAAAATATTTATGTTAAAACCATAAAATCGTATTTTCTTTCCAAAACCGACAAAATATATTTTTCCATCAAAATCGTAACATAATTTTCCATAAAATTCAGAAGAGCTTTTTTTTTCAGCCCAAACTACAAAACCGCATTTTCCGACCAAAATCGTAAAATTGTAATTTCCGGCCAAAACTGCAAAACCGCAAAATTGCGTTTCTCGCCAAAACCAAACTTTTCCATCAAAACCGTAAAAATATGTTTTTCTGCCAAAATAAAAAAAAACCTATTTTTCTGCCAAAATCACAAAAACCGTTTTTCCTACCAAGAACGGCAAAAAAAACGCATTTTAGAGCCAAAAATAGAATGGTATTAGTTGATATCCTAATCACATGTTTACATGTCTACATTTTCTTAATATATCTAATAAAATATTATATCAATATTTCTAGTTTAATTTAACTTTTTATTTAATTTACAAAAAAAATGAGCAATTCATGTAGAGACAAGTGTCTCGTAAGTCTCTCCAATGGGTTCACATTAAAAAATTAATAAAAGTTGAAAAAAGAAGAGGGAGAATGAAGAGACTTTAAGATATCTATGAGAGACTCATAATTCACTTGTCATTACATGATTGATTTTTTTTTTACAACTTAAAATTTAATCATACAATTAGATTATATTAAAAATATTATTATTATATTTTCAAGAGACTTTTGTGAGTCTCTAACCAAGTGAGGTGCTCTAAAATCTCTCAGAGCATCTCCAACCCAATACCAAATTTGGTGCCAAATTGTATTTTGCAATAAATTTTGCTCCAACCCAATCTCATTTTCAATTGCAAAATGGTATAATGCCATTTTTGGTTTCAAATATGCAACCATCTCATTTTCAATTGCATTTTGCAATTGAACTTTTTTATTTATAAAATAGTCCTTCAAATTTTAGATACTTTTACTTTTAGAGTTATAAATAATTATTTTGATGATGATTTCTTTTTTTGATGATTATAAATATTAAAACACTCTAATATATAAATTAAAATGCAAATAATATTATTTAATAGAATAATACTAAATTTAAAATAATTAAAAAGTACTGAAATTAAAAATAAAAGAAAATAAATTTAGTACAACAATGATTGGTTACTTAATAAGTGTAGTGTAATGTGTGTTTTGTTTTTCATTTTTATGTAGTGTTATGTGTTTTTTTAATTTATAATAATGAAATTTCAAAAATATCATAATTTATGGAAATTTTGAAAGAAATTAAATAATTGGGTCAATTTGTAAATTTTACAGAAAATATGTATAATTAGCAATTAATAATAAAATAGAAAAAGAAGAATATACTAAGAATATTTTTTTGACAAAGAAAATGCAATTATGAATTATAGAGAAATTCAATTGCATTTTGCAATGAAAAATGCAATTATGGGTTGAAGATGCTCTCAGATACTCTCCTCATTCTCTCTTTTCCTTTTCTCTACTTTTATTAAAGCATCCACATTGGTATAAGTTTTCAAAATAAATATCTCAATCATAAAATATATTATTTTATTATAATGTAATATATAAAATTAATTTTTTAATATTTAAAATTAATTGAACTAATTAGAACAAGACAAGTGTGTGTGGGTATCTCAAGTGGTGATCAACATATTCTTATTTGAGAACCCTTCTTCTCTCTCTTTCTTATTTTTTTGATTTTTTTTAATGGTGAGTACTATGGTGAGTATCCTTGGTGAGAACCCTCTGCTTTTATCGGTGCTCATCGGGGATCGGTTCTCAAATTAAAATAAAGAAAAAAATAGAAAAGAAGGAGAGAGAGATGAGCGGTTCTCGAATGAGAATGGATCCTCAAGTTTTTACACATGTAATGTTATGATTGATTTAAGTTATTTTTTTATTTAAAACTTTTTTATATATTAATGAAATACCCTTCACCGATGTGGGTGCTCTAAGAGCCTCACTTTTATCAAGTAAATCTCTTAAAAGAATATTCATATATACTATATTAATATAATTAAATAATATAATTAAATTTTAAATATTAAACGATTAACCTAATCACAAAATGACATGTGTTTTTTAGTCTCTCGTACTTATGATAAAGTCACAGTCTCACAGATGTTCTCAAATTACATGTGTTTTTTTAGTCTCTCGTACTTATGATAAAGTCTCATAACATATTGTTCACGCACGTGCTATACTAAAAGGGAGAATTGCTAAAAATAACCTAAAACTTGATTTTTTCTCCAAAACTAGACCTCGTATTGCATGTTTGGCAAAAGTAACCCACAGGGGTAGTAAAATTACAACCCTCACCCTTATGACCAAATAAAAAAACGTTCACGATAATGACGGTTTTACCCTAGAGAAGTCTACTACGAGAGAGTAGACTTTCCGAGTAGACTTCTTGACCTCTACAAGAAGTCTACTTCCGAAGAAAGTAGACTTCTCGAGTAGACTTTCAAAGTAGACTTCTCACCTATGACTTATACTGTAAGAGTAGACTTCTCTCAAATAATTTACTTAAAAATAATTATAAAAATTTATAAAAAATTAATTTTATAAAAAACTTTGATAAATAACCAAAACATATACGTTTTCCATCTATTAAAAATAAAATTTCAAAAAAATGTATCAATTTAAATGAACATAGCCAAATTAGGTTAGAAACCAATACATCTAGAGAAGTCTACTAGAGAAGTCTACTAAATCGCTAAATCTCAAATTTTAATAATAAAAATTATAAAAAAATAATTTGGTAAAAAAATTATAAACACAATTAAAACATAGACAATTGGCATCTATATAAAATAAAATTTCATGAATATGAATCAATTTATAAGTTTCATGAGTATTCAGTTTAAAAGGGTTAGGGTTAAGGTTTAAAGTATAG
>JAHZTW010000001.1:162732345-162841845 GCA_020283515.1 Alliaria petiolata
TTTGTGCTACTGAGGGAGTGATGTTCGTGTGTCTTCTTGAACTTGAACTTCAGTGAAATGCCGGTTTAAAGCTTTGATCTTTAAACTGTGTTTGCTTATCATGTTTAGCTTCTTGACTAACGTTCACCTCTGTAATCCTAATGTGAAAGGCAATTAATTCTAATCTTATGTTCAGATGCAATTACATTCAATCAAAATTGATATTCTTCTTTATCTTCTAGTTACAGCTACGACTTAGAATCCATGTAATATTGATCGATTTATCTGCCAGAGGCATATAAATCCAAAATTTGACTGCAGCTAACCCTTGAGTGCCTTTGATGTTGAATTATGTTATCCTTTGAGAATCTATAACAAGTTCCGATGAGCTTTTGATGCTCAGTATTATTACTTTTGACATTCCTGGTTTTTGTTTTCATTTCAGGAACTTCATGCACTTGATTGTCTCGGGGGAAGACAGTGGGAGGGTGTTGAAATACAATCCAGAAACAAAGGAGACTACCACTCTCTTGAGAAATCTCCAGTTCCCTAATGGCTTATCCCTTGGCAAAGACGGCTCCTTTTTCATCTTTTGTGAAGGATCAATTGGAAGGTGAGTCCTGCATCATCTTAATCTCTCGGTGACTCCATCTCAGCCAACAAGTATCATTTGATACTTGCACATCATTGTCTTTCTGCAATCAACAAGTATCATGGGAAGTGTATTGATGTCTGCTTTGGATGGGAAGTGTATTGATGTCTTTCATTGCAGTATATGACTTGCCTTAGTCAAATTTTATGGTTTAGCTAGTTTTTCTTAATCGAACTCTATCTTTGATGCAAACAATAAATAAATATTACTCTATATACAATATTTTTGTTTTTTAAGAAACCCCTAATGGGTTCTACCAATGGAAGAGGCAAAAATGAAAATCAAACATAAGAATTTTTAAAAGAAGAAAGAAATAAAATTTATATTAAAAAATGTTTAAAAAACCCATATGGGTATCTACCAATAGAGATGGTCTAAGAGCACCTCCAATGGTAAGAATCCCTTATGGTTTCTTATCATTATTTTTATTATAAATTTTGAAACTTTTTAAGTTAAAAAACTTCTTAAAGAGTAATTAAAATTAGATGGTCCAATGGTAGAACCCAATTGAGATTCTTAAAAATAAATAAAAAAATATTTTGAAAATTATAAACTTATTATGACCAAAAAGCACAAATATTTCCATTCACAACAACAAATGTAGAGCATGAACAAAAGAATATGGCTCAATCACTCATGTTTTTATGTACAATGCGCTAAAACTTGTTCCACGATTCACTAAATCATATGAACACAATCATCACATCATACAAAAACCAAGGTAGAAACTTCAGCCTCATACCTAATAAATATACAATCAACAATGCTGCAGAGTATGTCAAACTGCAGTCTCCAAATACCAAGTAGAGTCAAGCAAATAGTTGCATCAATAGCAAGAACAATCTGCACTTGACGCCGCCATTTCCTTTTAATGCTCTGTGAACCACTGGATCGTCCTCTTCTTGGAACATACGTTGCTGCTGCTGCAGATGAGGCATTAGAACATTCAGTAACGTTTCCTCTATCAGTAGATTTCCATTGTTCCTCTAACTCAATGCCTCTCAATGTGTTCACATGATCTTTCCCTTTCTTCTTCTCTTGCTTGTAAAATCTTCCAAGAAGCGGTGCTTCCGTGGAAATAGCTGCATTATCTATGGAAGGTGATGATAATGGAAGACAAGTGAGATCATTAGCCTCGGGGACACGCTAAAACTGATACTCCCAGAGAAACTCCCTCTCGAATTCTTCTTATCTGCTTTCTTTATCTTATCTCACTTCTCATCTTAGTTCACTTCCCCAATGTACAACATAGGTCAAATTCATAGTTCATGTTACCTAACTGTTTTGAACTTTCTAATCACTACCATTATTCTTAATTTCTCCTGCAATAAGCCTTGATAAATCTCAGCCATGGTCGTGAATCCATGTAAAGAAGGATTAAATTACAAAGAGGGAGAAGAAATCTGGAAACTCACTGTGAATCCATTACGGAGAAGCTCTCTCTAAAGACAACAATGGGAGCATCTCTCTCAGCTCTTTGCTCAATCCTAATTCAGCATGTTCATGTTTAAACCCCACCAAATCATTACAGAATTAAAACCCATAAAATAGAAGCGATTAAAGAGAGAGAGAAAAACTCATTTTTTAAATCCACAGATCTTCAAAGTCTTGAAAACCCATCAAAGGAACAAAAGCTAGAAAATCGTCACAGAAAAAGTATGCATCTATCTATGGCGATGAAAACAAAGAGCAGAGAAATTAGAGTTTACTGTGGAGAGAGAGTTTCCGGCGAGGAAAGTAGTTCGCATTCCGAGGGAAGACAAATCGGAGCTGCCGCGACAGAGGTAGATGAGGGTTTGATGATTGATCGGAGTTTCCTTCATCGTCACACTCGAGAGAAGGGAAATAGGCAAAGAGGCGAGAAAGAGAGAGAACCGAGTGAGAGAGAGAAATTGGTTTAATTTTTTTTTCTTTTCTCTAAAAAATATTAACCAATAGAAATGAGACACCTAGGAGTTCTTACCAAGTGTAAAACCTCTTTGCTAAGAATCGATTCTGAAGATTTAATTTAGTTTTGAATTTTTTTTAATTGTTTTCCTGAGAACCCATTGTTTAGAGCCTCCATTGGAGGTGGTCTAAAGACCCGAGAGATCTAAAAGACCCGAGAAATCTCTTACGTAGCGAATTATAATTGATAGCTAAATTAATTTTTTTTTCTATTATCTTTATTTGGTTAAATAATTAATTGTTAAGACACTTATATGAGTATTACTAATGGAGATGCTCTAATGGAGATGCTCTAACAGTATTATAAACTCATAATAATTATTATAGCATTCATGCTTAATGGGGTTTTTAGCAATAAAAAAGAAGAAAAAAAAATAAAAGTTAGAAATGGGGAGAGGTTCTCATTTGAAGGGGTTCTCATCTCTTAAGAAACAATTAATACACTTGTCATTCTCTAACTGGTTCAGTTTATTTTAAATAATATAATTTAATTATATATGTTAAATATCATATTTTATTGGTAAGAAGATATTTTACCAATATGGATGCTCTTAGTGTCGTGTGACAGTTGTTGACTCAGAGAGGTTATTCTCTTTAGCAGTTTATCTTCATTTTCTTATCTGTCATTGTCGACCTCTCTTTGTCTTTTCCAACGTCCTCTGTCATGTCATGGAAGATCCAAACCTTAACAAGCGACTTCGCCGAGTCCCTTGGGTTTCTTCTTCTTCCTCAGACCAAACCCCTAACCCTTGTTCCCTCCCAAGTGTTCCAGATTTCAGCCAGAATCACGTCGATCTGGTTATATCCTCCTTCCTCTCATTGCCGGATTTCCCTTCTTTAGCCTCGTCGCAGTCCATTAGTTGCTCATTCGATCGAGCTCTTGATAAACTGTTGGCTGATGAATCCGTTCGGGATCTTCTTAACGATCGTGGGCTCCAACTCGCCTCGCTTCTGCATGAGTCCACCGAAAGGTGCTCTCGAAAACGAGACACCAGCCATAATTCCATTTCCTGGCCATTCCCTGATGAAGTCACCATTCAGGTAGAGACCATGTTTTAGGGTTTTGTTCCTTTTTTCTTTTCTTAGGTAATACTTGTGGGATATATGTTTTCCCTAGATTTAAGCAAATTAGGGTTTCTCAGATTATGCATTCAATGATGTTCCATAGGGTTGAGCAAATTCGGTTTCTCAGATTATGCATTGAATGATGTTGTAAGCAAAAATAATCCATATATTAATTAATGCATTATTTGAGGATGTGTCACCAACTGTGTTTGTAAATGGATGATTATTCAGGTCTTTTCGATGCTTGATGATACAAAATCTCTGATGCGAGCTTCAGCTTGTTGCACTATGTTTAAAAAATGTGCCATGAACCCTTTATGCTTCGCCAACATTGACTTGACAACCAAAAATGTTAAAAGTAGTGTTGTGCGTAGTATGATCCTTATGGCTGGAGAGGAACTCAGGTGAGATGTCCTGTCTTCATCAAACCATAATCTTCTTTTTTTTCATTCTTGATGCAAGGAACTTTTGTTTTGCTTTATTTGAACTTGGTGTGTATCTAATCATCTCTCGGGGTTTTGTTTGATGCAATGCAGATCCCTTAAAGTTGGTTACCCGGGTGCATCTACGAAATCTTTGCTTTCAGGATCTTGTCTTGCCCCACTAGCCGATAATCATGGTTTTCTTGGGTATTGACTTTATTACCAAGAATCTATTTGATTTACCCAATACATAGAAATTGGTTCTACTGGTTTATATATGTATGTGTGTCCTTGTATCTTCTAATTTGGTATTGATAATTGTATTTTTTCTTTTTTCTTTTTTCCATTCAACAAGGAATCACTTGAGAAGCCTACACATTTACAATGATAGATGGTTGGGATATGATTCCTTATGTGATGCGTTGAGACACTGCTTAAATCTAACCGATTTGACGATTGTTGGATTGTAAGTTGGACTTACCTGTTGCTTACCATATTCCTTGTATGTTTGAATTTAATTCCCCATTTCATTTTTTTTTTTTGCTTTTCATCATCTATGCTTTCCATTATTTGTTCATTTGTTACTTTGATATCAGTTGATTTTAGAATCTTCTACTAGTTCCTCTTGTACCGTTTTGATAAGTTCCAAGAATTTACGTTTTCAGTCACCAAAGAACTATACCATAGAGAGACTTTGCCTAGTTCCCTAGAAGAGGAACTATACGCCGTAGAAAATCCAGAATGCCTAAACCTTACCTGCCTAGTTCCAAGTGTCTATACTATACACCTCATAGGCTAGTTACAACAGTCATAAGCTGGACTAACAAGAAATCTTCAACACGTTTTCTCACTTTTGTAATTTCTCTGACAGGACTATTGATGATCTATCAGAAATGGTAACTTTGCTCCCAGGAAGTTGTGAGCATCTGTGCTTAGAGAAAGATTACAGATTTGGTAGAGTTTTTCCACTATATGATTCTTTGCTTTTGTTGTCCTCCCATGTTTGCTTAAGCTGACCTTAATGTGTGGCAGGTAAATCGACTTTAAGGCGTCCTTTAACCTTTACGAGCAACTGCCCTAATTTAACTTCACTATCACTTATCGGTTTTGACCTAAGTGACGAAACAGCTTGCCTTCTAATTAAGGCATGGCTCTTTTGTTTTCTGGTATCTCTTCTATTTTCATTTGAAGCTATCTTAATGTTTTTAACAAACATACCGGGATGCTTTTTTCTTGCAGGGTTTCCGTAAACTTAAGTACATGAACCTATCCAGAGCAGATAGAATGAGAGGATCATTTTTGAGGTCCATGTTGCCTGAGCAAACATTTATGATCGATAGTATTTTTCTGTTAGCAAAATTTCTTATGGGCGGAGAATATTTGTTTCTTGTGGTAGGGATGTGAGCAGTATATTAGGCAAAGACTCTCTGCTCGAGACTCTGATATTGCGAGATTGCCTTTCTCTACAAGAGGTAAAAAAGAATTTTAATATAATACAAGTTTTTTTCTCTCATGTTGTTGCATCTCATATTAATGTCACTCTTACGGATATCCAGAGAAACGTTTGCTGGTTTTTCGATTCTTTACTCGGAGGACACTTCAGATTCATTCGACACATTGTAAGTTGTTAATAAGACATTACTATATATTTTTGGTAAAAATCTGCTGGTCATGATCATTTACTCATGATCATTTTCTTCAATAGGTCGTTTCAGATGGAAGGGGGAGATCAAAGTTTTGCGGCCAGAGATCTACTAGCAGACCAAAGTAACTGATTTTTTTTAATTGTTTATTGACGAACATCAAACATAACTCGGTCAATGACGCACCGGTTTATATGGCCATTTTTGTGTGTTGTAGGTTACCTCTGAAACAGCTGAAAAAAGCAAGACCAGGTCTCATATTGGTGGCAGAGTTTAGATCACCATCTTCTTCTTCTCCATCGGTGATACCAGCAAGGTTTCTTGACTATTTTCAGTGGTAACGAGGACGACGAGGACTTTTGACTTGCGATGATGGTCTCTTCTTCTGTTTTGTTTTTCTCCTTTTGTTGAAGAAAATGTTAGACAGTCTTCTTCTTTTCTTTTTTTGGTCATCTATGATCTAAAAAAGCATTTTATTTCTGTTGGATTATGCATTCTACTTATTATTGTTTTATTTCCCAAAGGATATTATAAATTATACTCTAGTTTATTTTTTTCGTTTGATTTTAGATATCTATTTGCTTTATTTTAAATTCCCATCATCTGTAGGGTAAACCATAATTTGCTATTTTAGAACATATAAATAACATATTATTCCACCAATTAGTTTCTTTAGTTTGGCAAAACAAAGAGGGGATTAGTGCCTTCAAAACGAGGTTTAGTTTCATGGAATGTGATGATCAAAGGGTATATTGCACGGATAATACAATCTTGTCAGGATACATACAAAACTGGTTATGCTCTAAGTGCGGAGATATCTCTGAAGCTAAGAACCTTTTTGATAAATAAGGCTTAAGAGAGATTCGATCTCTTGGGCAGCTATGATTGCAGGGTAAGCGGGTACAGCTATGAATCTCTGCGTTTGTTTGCGCAAATGGAGAGAGAGAAGGAGGTAGATTTAATCGGTCTTCGTTTTCACCTGCTCTAAGCATGTTGCTCTCGGAAAGCAATTGCACGGACGATTGGTTAAAGGTGGGTATCATGAGACTCTCTATGTTTTGTTGATGTATTGCAAGTGTGGAAGCATCTAAGAAGTCAATGACTTGTTTGAGGACATCATGGGGTATTATCTGCATGCGGTCACACAGATGTAGAAAGAGGTTAGGAAATTTAGAAAATTTATTTCTTACTTTCCTACTTGCAAGAAAAAAGAAAAATAATGAACTCAAGAATAGATTAGGAATACGGCAGAGAGGTCTGAATACTAAAAAGGAAACTATTCCATATAATTATCTCTTAAGGGATTCATAAATAAGATTTTTTTTTAATATATATATACAGCCTCTCTACAAATTAAAACCTAAAAGAACCGATTAGGACCTATTCCATTCAACTTTGAAGCAAGTTCCGTGCCATGGACGCTCCAAGCCCTAAGCGACATTGCCATGAGGTTTCTTCCTCCGTCCAAAACCCTAGTTCACTTCTCAGTGCTCCAGGTTCAAATCAGAGCCACTTGGATTTGATTGTATCTTCTTTACTGTCGTTTCCGAATCCGGACTCAATGCCTTCGTTAATCTCCATCGACCGAGTGCTCGATAAAGCTCTTGCCTCCTCTTCCTCTGTTGAGAAGGTTCAGAATAGCCTCGTAGATCATACTCTCAAACTCACATCGCTTCTTCACGAGTCCACTAAACGTTGCATTCGGAAGAGAGCTTCTGTTCACAATTTCAGTTCTTGGTTCCTTCCTCCAGAACTCACTATTAAGGTTATTAAGCGTTTTATTGAATCTTGAGATGATCTTTTAGGGATCTGTTTCTCTTCTTTTGGGGGGTGTTTTTGTTAATTGATGTGTTCTCTCACTTCTCTGGAACAATGTACCCCGCCCGATTTCAGGTGTTTTCGAAGGTTGATACAAAGTCTCTAATGCAAGCCATGGCATGCTGCACCATGTTCCGCAAATGTGCCATGGACCCTTTATCTTACTCTCACATTAACTTGACGACGTCTGCCAGAAAAGTTGATGATGGAGTTGTTTCTACCATGATCACTCGGGCTGGAAAGGAACTCAGGTGATGTTTTGTGTATTCAAAAATCAACTATGGTTCTAGATATATGCTTGTATCTAATCTACTAGATGATGCACACTAATCGTCAACTTTTTCCAAGTCCCTATAGTTGTTTGTTAAACTTGGTTTATGTAATTATTTCTGAGAATTTTTGTTTATGCATGCAGATTCCTTGAACTTGGACATGTTGATCGCCTAGCTAAATCTAAGACACCACATTTTCTTAAAGGATCTTGTCTTGCCCCACTTTCCCATAATCGTGGGTTTATTGGGTATTTGTCTTTTATTATCAATCAATTTGAATTTTCATTATCAAACTTTCTTCACTTATCTATTTTCAGTATTGGAGATGTAGTTTGCTAATCTCTTAAAATTTCGTTGAATCCTTTCAATGTGTCTATCACACTATTCACTATCATACAAAATAAAAAGAAAATTGGTTCTTGCTTTTAATATTTGTTGTTATTTTATAACGTGTGCATTTTTAATCTTCTAATTTTGGTATCATCTTTTCCCATTCAACTAGAAAATACTTGAGAAGCCTACACCTTTACGATGTCAGATTTATGAAGGATAAGCTCTCCATTGATTCGTTGTCAGCTTGTTCCAATATCACTGATCTGAAGATTGTTGGATGGTAAGTTGTGTTTTGTGTGTGTGTGTAAGTTGTCTTAGTGTCTGCTAAATTCATCATGCAACATTGTTTTCAACGCTATATTTTCCGCGTTCCATGTGACAGGTATAGCCCATGTGAGCTGCTACTTAAGTCACTCGCAATAAAATGCCGATTCATAGAGCACGTGTTCTTCGAGACCTATGAATCCAAAGGTAAAATCGTTTCCACCGTACGTGAAGCTTTTTTCAATTTATGTTTACTCGAGCCTATACCTTTCTGTGTAACAGTTAAATTGAGAAAAGAATCATCAGCCTTGGTAGAGTTTTTAACCAACATACCAAGCTTAACCTCGTTAACACTCATTAATTTTAAACTAAAAGATGCAGCAGTCCTAACTCTTGCTAAGGTATGACTAATAGCTCCACTGTCGTTTTTTATTTTATTGTTCCTTTTAGCAACCCCCAAAAAATATTATATGCTTTTGCAGGTTGCTCGTAAACTCAAGCACATGAATATTTCTAGAAACCCAACAATCAAGGGTCGCTTTTTGAGGTTAAATGTTTGCCTCTCAACATAATGTTAATAACGCTATTAATTTCCTCCTATGTTTTTATTAGCAAAATTTCTCATAACTGAAACATTTTTTGATTGGGTTAGGGATTCGGGACATATCTTAGAAGAGAGTGCACTCGAGACTCTAATATTGCGAGACTGCCATTCTCTAGAGGAGGTAATTAAAGGATTAAAACCATACAAGTTTTTTGGCTGATGCATCACTATCTTAATTAGTCTCACATTTTTACTGACCTTGGAATTACAATATTTCAGAAAGAAGTTTTGCAGTTTTTGGATTCACTACTCGCAGAAAACTTCAGATCCATTAGGCACATTGTAAGTTAATTATAGAAATTTTGGTTGAATTTTTGTAAAATAAAAGGCATATTCATAATCGTGGTGTTCGTTTTCTTCTTCTACAACAGGACGTTTCAAATAACCGGGGCTTGTTGTCTGATGGCGGCAAAAGATCTTGCAGACCAAAGTAACATATTGACTGTTTCACTTTTGACTTAGATTGTTACCATTTTTACCTATAATGAGAATCATGTACAACTCTGTTTGCTGATATTGTTGTTGTTGTTGTGTGTGTTGTGTAGCTTTCCTCTGGAGAAGCTGAAAGAAGAAAGATCAAATGTCAAGTTTGTGGCAGATTTCACCTCTTCATTATCAAGGTTCATCTGTTTCCTAAAATTTGTTAATTTTGAAGCTTTTTGAAAAATAGTCATCAAAGTAATTGAATTTTAAAAATGGTGGGCGGTTTGTGTTTGTAAAACTCAGATCGGGAAAGCGTTCTCGTGGCATCATTTCTTCCGGCGACGATGCAGAAGTTCATATGGATGAAGTCCCTCCGGAGGAGGACGTTGATCTAGGGAACGATGATAATTAGACTTGTTAACTTTTTATATATTACAGTGTCATTTTTTAAAAGGAAACTTGTTACAACTAAATAGTTGTATATGGTTTTTATTTTTTTACTAGTGGCAGACAAAATTTCTGTTTTAATAAATTTTTTTTTAATCGTCTGAAATATTATGAGGATAATTACAAAGATAATTTTAACGGACAATTTATCTCTACTTGCACTGTTTTGAAAATTTTTCTTAAGTGATTCGCCTCCAATAACACCATTAGTGTGGGTTTTATTAATTAATTATTATTATTTTGTGTACTTTATGTATATAAGACACTTTGTAGTATTTTGTTGTTTTTAAAACATACAATGGTGACACTTTTGATGGGTGTCTTAAAAAAACAATATATATATTTAGTAAATTTAAGTAAAATTTTTTGTTAACAAATTTTAAATATTTTTTTAATAAATTTAAGTAAAAAAAAGATATTTTAATAATTTTCTATCGTCCACCTCCGACTTGCCACGTGTGCGTTTTTAACAAAAAAAATCTTAATTTAGACACTAGTCTAAAATATAAAACATCCTTAACCATTTTTTATTCAGTTTTATTTTTAATAACACTTCGTTCAACACCTAAAGATCATCATTGGGGTATGGGGCTTCCATAATTTTAATAAACTAGTCTCAAAAGTAATTTAAGATTTTAGTAAAAGTATTGTCGAATTCACTTCTTATTTTTTACTAGTGGCAGAAAAAATTTCAGTCTTAATAAACTTAAGTTTCTAAAATAATCCAAATTTACCTATTAGCGAGAAATATTTTAAGAAAACCATTGTCAAATTCACCTTTTAGTGTTTAATGTCTTTGCCACATATTTTTGTTTATGTAAATTTCTGTTATGTAATAAATTGATTCCCAAGTTTCTGTAACGACTTTATAAATTCGTTTCGATATTAATGAAATTGTTTTGCTATTAAAAAAAACCAGAAAATTAAAATTTTTAAGTAATCGTCTAAAATATAAGAAAATATCAAAATATACATTTTTCTTGACAAGTTTACAAGTTTTTTTGTGTTCTTTAACAACTTTCACAAGTATGTTTTATGATTTTGCAATGTACAAAACTAAAAACAAATTTGAACACACAAAAATAAACAATGAATAAAAAAGAAAAAAAAAACCCGGAGATTTGGAGGCGGAGCCATTTTATGAGAGATACCGAGCAAAATGGTGGAGAAAACACTTTCAGCGTTCGGTTTCATGGATTCTCCAAATCATACACAAAACCCTAATTCGGTCCCCGATGTTCCAGGCTTCAGCCAGAGCCACGCCGATTCGATTATATCATCGCTCCTTTCGTTTCCGGACTCCTCTCCGATCTCCATTGGATCCTCCTTCGATCGAGTTCTCGAAAAAGCCCTCGCCTCCGCTTCCGGTGATGTCTCCGTTCAGGATTGTCTCGTCGATCGTACTCTCCAGCTCGCGGAGCTTCTTCTTGACTCCACTAAACGATGCTTCCGGAATCGAGCTTCTGCTCACAATTCCAATTCCTGGTTCCTCCCTCCCGAACTCACCATTAAGGTAACAAATCGGGGGATTTCTCAAACCATCGATTAGTTTTCCGAAATTAAAGCTTCGTTCACCGCCTCTGAGGATTCTCAAATTATGCATTGTTCGTGGAAACCTGAGAGTTTGAGGATATGCCCCTATCTTGAGTGAATTTTCGATTTTTCAGGTCTTTTCGATGGTTGACACAAGGTCTCTAATGCAAGCGGCCGCGTGCTGCACCATGTTCAACAGCTGTGCAATGGACCGTTCATCTTACGCCCATATCGACTTGACATTGACAAGCGCTACCAAACAAGCTGACAATGGAGTTGTGTGTACTATGATCCATCGGGCTGGAAAAGAACTAAGGTGAGAGTTTTGTGTCTCCAAGCAACCAAATGTGTCTTCCCTTCTTCTAACTTGTAGTATATAACCTACTACATTCAAATAGATTGGATCATTTCTCATGGGTTTTTTTTTGGGATTTTGTAACTTGAAGTTGGTCTATGTTTATGCATGTAGATCCCTCAAGCTTGGTCGTGTTGCTCGCCCTAATGGATCTGATTCTGCTCCATCTTTGGTTACAGGACCTTTTATTTCCCCACTATCCTATAATAATGGTTTTCTTGGGTATGTCTTGATTATCAGTGTGAAATTTCATCATCAAAACCTGTTATTTTTTTTATCTGATTTGTCCAGTCTTAAACTGCCTAATGGATTTTAAGGTTGAAAAAAAAGAACATGTTGAGTTTGGTTTCCCAATACAATCTCATCATGCCCTCTTATTCCCAGAATTAGTGTATTTATGGCTAATGCTTTAGGAACAAAAGAAAATACTTGAAACCAAGAATCAAGCCTGAGAGAGGAATCAAGAGAAATCCTCTTATTAATATCTTGAAATCTTCCCTTCGGTTGTGTATTTGAAAGTGATTCAGAATCTCTATCACTACCATACACTTAGAATGGTTTCACTGGTTTCTTGCTCAAGAAATTGTTGTTCTATTATCATGATCATTTAATCTTCTAATTTGATATCATCCTTCTCCATTCAACCAGGAGTCGCTTGAGAAGCCTACGGCTTTACAATATCAGACCGATGAACTACAATGCTTTAAACGAGGCGTTGTCAGTTTGTTCAAATCTTACTGATCTCAGGATTGTTGGATTGTAAGTTGTCTTTGAGTGTCTGCTTGTTTATTTTGAGTTTATGGAATTTCTCCATGTTCCTTTCCCTTTGTGCAGACGAGATATCATATTGTCATCTTCTATTCTTTAGATTGTTATGCTATTTTAAAGTCCGTCGACTTTAATTTCTGCTAATTACTTGAGCAACGGTCCCTCACTTTTTGCGTTATTCCGTGTTTCATGTGACAGAAATGGTCCATTTATGTATCTACTTACGACACTGACAAGAAAATGTCGTCTGTTAGAGCACCTGTGCTTAGAGATCTATCGTCTCCTAGGTAAAGCTTTTCCACTGTGAAGCTTATTGTTTTGTTTACTCCCAGCTTTTCTCAAGCTTACCTAATGTGTAACAGGTACCATAGACACTAAAGAAGGTTCACCTTTGGTAGAGTTTGTGACCAACTCCCCCAACTTAATTTCTCTAACGCTCATATCTTTTCGACTAACCGATGAACTGGCTCGAAATCTTGCTGAGGTATGGCTTCTGTTCGATTTTTCTTGGTATTTCTTCTCTCTTCATTTGGTACCATCTATGCTTTTACAGAATCTCAAAAAATATTCGGATGTTATTTGCAGAGTTCTCGTAAACTGAAGTACCTGAATTTGTCCAAATCGCCTACAATCAAGGGTCGTTTTTTGAGGTGAAAACACAAAATGTTAATAGCGTAATTTCTTTCAAAAGTCCTTATTAGCAAAATTTCACATATCACGAAAATATTGCTGGTAGGGATTTGGGAAATAGCTGCAAAGATAGTCCACTCAAGACTCTAATAATGCGCAACTGCTCGTGTCTAGAGGCGGTAAAGATTAAGCATAACAGGTTTTTGGTTGTTTCCATCAGTCTTGGTCTCACACTCACTGACCTCAATATTTCAGAAAGAAGTCTTGGGACTCTGTAATTCACTGCTTAAAGGAAACTTCAAATCCATTCAACACATTGTAAGTTCTTATGCCAAATTCTATGGATGAAAGGTATAACCTGGTCTACTCCTCTTAACCGTCTTCTTCTTCTTGGTTTACTCTGATAGGATGTTTCAAATAACCACGGCTTAATTTCGGATGATGGCGTGAGATCTTACAAACAAAAGTAACCGATTGATCCTTGATTGTTAACGTTGTACCAATTACTCTGGTGCATGTGCTACTAATGGCTCACTCAGTTATATATCATAAATTGCTGTGTGTGTGTTGTAGGTTTCCTGTGGAGAAGCTGAAAGAAGAAAGATCAGATGTCACATTTGTGGCGGATTTTCCATTAGCAATCTCCTCTGCTTCCGGTGATGAGGATCGTATCATCGATCGTACTCGCAATCTCGCCTCGATTCTTCACGAATCAGCCAAACGTTTCGCCCGGAACCGCGCCGCTCTCAACAATTACGATTTTTGGTCCCTCCCTCATGAACTCACCATTAAGGCAACGAATCTCAAACCTGCGTTTATCAAATCCTATCTAGCTAGACACGTTGCCTTGATGCGTTTTTTTCTTTTTTCTTTTCCTCTGATGGCGTTTTAATGGATGCGTTCCCTTATAAGACTCTAGAATCAGGCAACTGTTTAAGCAATTGAGGATTAGTTACTATTTAGACACAATGTTTTAGGTCTTTTTTTCTTTCTTTTATTACTTAATTAGGGGTTTATGGATATGCTTGAGAGATATCTCATGCTATGTTTGTATACCAAATGATCAAATCCTTTCTTAGGTCTTAATTAGGGGTTTATGGATATGCTCTGTAAGAAATTGAGATTATACTTCGTAACCTTTTTGTTATTAACGATCTGTGTTCGGGTAGGTCAATGGAAGCTTGAGAGATATCTCATGCTATGTTTGTATATCAAATGATCAAATCCTTTCTTAGGTCTTTATATATTAACGATTTTGTGGATATGTTTTTCTTGATACTGTGTTTTTTTGTAATGCATAATGATCAGGTCTTTTCCATGCTTGATACAAAGTCTCTAATGCGAGCTGCGTCTTGTTGCACCATGTTTAGCAAATCTGCAATGGACCCTTTATGTTACTCCCACATGGACTTCACCACGACTACCCAACGCAGTAATGAGGATTTTGTGTGTACCATGATCCCTTGTGCTGGCAAGGAACTCAGGTGAGATATATGCTTTGTGGATTCAATGAGATATATCGATGGGCAAAGAATATCTTGGTTTTGACCAAGCAGACTACTCCCCTCTACTCCCTCTGCTACACAGAAAACTCCGCCAAGCAGACTACTCCCCTCTAATTGACCAGTTCTCAGCTAAGTTTAATCATTGGGCAACTTAGACTCTGTCATTTGCAGAACGCCTGCAGTTAATCTCCTCGGTCATATATATAGCACCTTGAACTTCTGGCTCTCGACTTTCATATGATCCACATGTTGCCTCAAGAAAATTGAACAGCTCTGTAATCGCTTTCTTTGGACTGGAGACATCGCTAAAAAAGGTGGTATAAAGGTCTCCTGGCAGCAAGTCTGCCTCCCAAAGGCTGAAGAAGGACTTGGACTTCGGCATTTCCGCACTTGGAATAAGACATTGAATTTGCGGCTGATTTGGATGCTCTTTGCGAACCGGTCTTCTCTATGGGTTGCATGGAACCAATTTCACCGCCTCAGACATGGGAGCTTCTGGAGTATTGATGCTGAGGGTAATCACTCTTGGATCTGGAAAGCCATTCTAGATCTGCGACCGCTTGCTAAACGATTCCTAAGATGCACCGTTGTGAACAGTAACTCTATCAGCTATTGGTATGATCATTGGAATAGACTTGGGCCCCTCAAGGAGTATGTAGGCAGTTTGGGTCCGCAGCTCATGGGGATCTCTGAATCTGCTTCTGTTGCTGATGGTTGTGGCACGGAGGGGTGGATTCTTCCGTCATCTCGCACCAGGAACAATGCGCTAGCGAATCTGCAGAATGTCCTCTTGGAATCTCCTCTCCCGAGTCAATCACGTGGTGAGGATTCCTATAATTGGTTCATTGAGGGCTCCTCCTTGGACTCCTTCTCCTCAAAGCAAACATGGGAACAGTTACGGCCCACAAGCAGCATCAAACCGTGGGCAAAAACAGTCTGGTATGAGTAATTTTCTAGCTTGATTGGATCTAGAATCTTCACTTGTTCTCTTTTAGGCTTTTTACACTTTTTTTTTGGCCTTTTAGAAACTTTTTAGCTCCGCCGAGCGTATTGTAAAGAAAACCGTTTCCAGCTTTTGGTAAATAAAATTGGGTCTTTTAACTGAATAATCATATTGAGACACAAAATTAAAGATATAGCCATATCAGTTTTTTAACGAAACACGTAACCAAAAACCCTAGACTCTACAATTTTTGAGACGAAAATACCCTTACTGACTGAAACCGTTTGCTGGAAAAAAAACAATGAGAAAATTCTATACTGTTTTCTCATTGTGAAATAGTGGTGGTGGCTGTTGACTAAATAAATTCCTAGATTCGTAGCGGGAAACAGGAATGTAACCGGTGTTGTTTGGGGTGAAACATACCATTTGGCAATAGGTTAGTTAGTTAGTTTGATTTTTGCCATTGGAGGGTTTGACTATGTTGTTAATGGGATGTAGTATAAACTGAGTTTAAGGTGATTCGATTTAGCTGATAACATGTAGTAGTGGTGAAGGATATGATGGTGTCGGGGTATTGTGCGTCTGTGTGGGTAAATACGGTGTGGAATAGGAACAACAGTTTGTTGTATAAATTTTACTTTGTCTCTATTATATAATGTCCGCAGTACTTTTCCATTCTATTTGGACATGTAGTATAGTATGTGGAGGAAGGAGAAGACGGCAAAATTCCAAGGTTAATTCGCCATCGGACGTCGCATATCTTCTCGAACCAGTGATCTTAGGACGGCAAGGGGTAAGAGGCGCATGGGTCTTGGAGGACGGAGGTGATTGGGTTGGAGTGAGGGATAGCGAGGGAGGAAGCGGCGGTGATGGATCTGGAACTGCAAGAGGCGGTGGTGGATCAGGTGGCGAGGGTGGAGAATGAGAATGAAATTGAAGAGGGGTGAAGATCATAATAATGGCTGAGAGTTCCGATCTGGTTGAAACTGGTGGAGATGGAGAGGTTCTATTGCTGTAGATGTTGACTGAATGGAGAATTGTGTTTTATATCTGAAAAAATTGGCAAGAGAAAGAATAAATCTTGGAAAAAAAAGAAAGAACGAAGAAGTTGTCGGAGAGAAAGGAAAAGAAGGAATCAAAAACAGTTTCGCCATTATACATAATATACAAAGAATATCATGACCATGGTTTTACTATGGTTATAAACTCAATGGTTATAAACTCAAATAACGATGTCAATATGAATACTTAACCAAATTTCTCAATAAAATTCACATTTTATAAAAAAATATATATATATCTTGGTTTTTAAACTTGGTCTACACGTAATCATCTCTTATTGGTTTCTTTTTATACATGCAGATCCCTTAAACTCGGTCGTATCACTCGTCAAGTCATACCTTCGCTTACAAGTTCTTCTTGTTTGGCTGGGTATTTTATTGTTTTACCAGTTTATACAATTGGTATTTCTGTAGCATACCTGTTGTAATTTCAGTCTGATCTCTGATTGGCTATAATTATCTTCCTCTCCATTCAAACTAGGGATCTCTTGAGAAGCTTATTTACTGTCTCGATTGCACATGCACCAAGTCCTTATGCGATGTGTTGTCAGCCTGTCCAAATCTCACTGATCTGAAGATTGTTAATTTGTAAGTTGTTCGACATCTTTTTGTGTTTTATATTGTCTGTCTTGACTTTAATTTCTCCGCTCATCACTTATGGGATAGTCTCTCACTTTCTTCCTTATGCCATGTTTCAAAGTGACAAGAGACAATTACTAGAGAAGGTATTAAAGTCGCTCACTGGAAATCACCGCTCGATGAAATCACCGTATGGACATAGCTGCAACAGGTATAAAGTTTTTCTCCACTGAGAAACTTAATTTTCCTCTTTGATTCCTATCTGGTTTCTTACGCAAGCTTCCCTAACTAATGTCTTACAGGCCTATCTTCTTCAGCAGCTGAAGCATTTGTTGCCTCCTGTCCCAACTAAAGGACGAAACAGCCCGGAATCTTGCTCTGGTAATTTTCTTCTTCTCTTCATTTGGTACCATCAATGGTTCACCCCAATAGAAAAGAAAAACTGAAATGCCTTTTTGCAGGGTTTTCCTAAACTTAACTACATGAATCTGTCTAAAACACCTGCAATCACCGGTCGGTTCTTGAGGTTCGTGTGTAATCTGAGCAAACAATTAATAACGATATCTTCAACTTTAATGTTAGAAAAAATCTCTTATGGTAATTATCTTGATGATTTGTAGCGATTTGCTAAATAGCGGCCCAGGCAACAGTCCACTCAAGACTCTAATATTGCACGGTTGCCCTTCTCTAAATAACGTAAGTATAAAAAAAAATATTCACAAGTTTCAATTTTTCATCTTATTCCAAATTTCTCAAATATATATATCTCGATATGATCCAGGTCGAAATTACCCAGTTTTTAAAGTCACTTATCACCACGGGCTACTTCAGATTCATTCGGCACATTGTAAGTTTTGGTAAAAAAAACATTTAAATACTCCAAATCCGCCTGCTTAATGAGTAACTTTGCCATTAGGACGTATCAAGTGATCATGGTTTCCGGGATCATCGGGGCATCAGAATTCTCATGCCCATACCAAAGTAACTATAAATTGTTTAATTTATGTTTCTTTTAACCGTTCCTATTATAATACCACAGCTCGGTACAAAATGACTCATCGGATTTATATGCCACTGTTGTTGTTGTTGTTGTTGTTGTTGTGTACATGTGATGTAGAAACCTTCTAACGACGCTGAGATGTCACATTTGTAGCGGAATCCAATCGATTATCATTATCAAGGTTCTTTTTGTTACTTATGCTTTTAAATAATTCTTATTTAAAATGTCCCAAGATTTTAATGGTTGTGTTGTGTGTTTGTAAAGTTTAGAGAAAATATTTCTTTAGAAGAAATGATTTTCTGAAGAAAAAAACCACAGATGCTCTGAGGAAGTCTCGCTGTAGGTTTTGCTCGTGAAAGTTGGTTGTTTTAGAGGTTTGCACATATATTAAGAAATTAATTAATTCTCTATTCTTTAAAAAAAACATGTTTTTTTTGTTAATTCCAAAACAGTTCAACCAATACAAAACTATAATTCATAATTCAAACAGTCAAAACAACAAAAATACAATTAATTTTTACATAGAAATTTGAGAACATCAACTATTTTAAGACAAAAAATACTCTCTTAAACATCTTATAAAAAAAACGGAGGGAGTACATACTACCAAAGTGCTTGTGGTACTACTATTTGATTGTATTTAGTAGGGGTTTAATTTAGGCTTTTTAAACCTACCAGCTTCAACTTGAAAATACTATTAAGTCACTAATACTACCAAGCTACTATTTTGTACTCCAGATTGTGTGTGTGTGTGTGTTTGGTTATTTGGAAAGACAACATAAAACATTTTTTTTTTTTTTGAAAAATGCAACATAAAACATTTGATATCTCAATAATATGCTCTATCTTCTGGACTAATTAAAATGTTTTCACCAGTGGGAACCCGAGCTTATTTAGGAAATCAAGAAGCTGAACCTTATTGTTAAGGAAAAGAACGGTTTGCAGAACTGAAGAAGCAGAATACCAACAGATCCGTCTAGAACTCAGCATCTTCACTAGTTCATGCAAAATATTTTTCTCGATAAAGTCTTTTCTTTTGTTCTTCATTATCGAACAATATATATATATATTTTTTTAAGTTTAAACAATTATATAATTATTGTTGCACTAATCCCCTCTTCGTTTTACCAAACTAAAGAACCTAATTGGTGGTATAATAGGTTATTTATATGTTCTAAAATAGAAAATTATGGTTTACCTACAGATGATGGGAATTTAAAATAATGCAAATAGATATCTAAAATCAAATGAAAAAATAAACTATAGTATAATGTATATATCCTTTAGGGAATAAAACAATATAATAAGTAGAATGCATAATTCAACGGAAATAAAATGCTTTTTAGATCATAGATGACCAAAAAAAGAAAAGAAGAAGACTGTCTAACATTTTCTTCAAAAAAAGGAGAAAAAAAAACAGAAGAAGAGACCATCATCGCAAGTCAAAAGTCCTCGTCGTCCTCATTACCAAAGGCGGACCCACGTTCAAGGAAGGAGGGTCATATGACACCCCTTAAATTATAGATCAAATATTTTGGTTAGGTTTTATTGTGCATTGGTAGCTGATTTGTTTGACAATTCTTACATTGACCCTCCCTAATCAAGGTTCGATGCTCACATTTGCCACTATTTTTTAAGTTACTATCGTTTTTTTAATTTGGGCCATAGCCCATAATTCAAACTTTTAACTTATTTTTCATCAATTATGTCTATTAAATAATAACTTTTTAATCAAATTATAGATAAAAAAAAATATCTTAAAAGCATTAACTCATTAAGAGCTTAGGAAAATTTTGTTTAAGTAGATACCTTATATATATATTGAAAACTAAAATATATCAATTTTTCATAGTTTAGTTGACCCTGTTTAAAAAAAATTTTGGGTCCGCCACTGCTCATTACCACTGAAAATAGTCAAGAAACCTTGTTGATGATGATGATGATGATGATGATGATGATGATGATGATGTTGATGTTGATGAGAATGGTATCACCGATGGAGAAGAAGAAGATGGTGATCTAAACTCTGCCACCAATATGAGACCTGGTCTTGCTTTTTTCAGCTGTTTCAGAGGTAACCTACAACACACAAAAATGGCCATATAAACCGGTGCGTCATTGACCGAGTTATGTTTGATGTTCGTCAATAAACAATTAAAAAAAATCAGTTACTTTGGTCTGCTAGTAGATCTCTGGCCGCAAAACTTTTATTTCCCCCTTCCATTTGAAACGACCTATTGAAGAAAATGATCATGAGTAAATGATCATGACCAGCAGATTTTTACCAAAAATATATAGTAATGTCTTATTAACAACTTACAATGTGTCGAATGAATCTGAAGTGTCCTCCGAGTAAAGAATCGAAAAACCAGCAAACGTTTACCTGGATATCCGTAAGAGTGACATTAATATGAGATGCAACAACATGAGAGAAAAAAACTTGTATTATATTAAAATTCTTTTTTACCTCTTGTAGAGATAAGCAATCTCGCAATATCAGAGTCTCGAGCAGAGAGTCTTTGCCTAATATACTGCTCACATCCCTACCACAAGAAACAAATATTCTCCGCCCATAAGAAATTTTGCTAACAGAAAAATACTATCGATCATAAATGTTTGCTCAGGCAACATGAACCTCAAAAATGATCCTCTCATTCTATCTGCTCTGGATAGGTTCATGTACTTAAGTTTTCGGAAACCCTGCAAGAAAAAAGCATCCCGGTATGTTTGTTAAAAACATTAAGATAGCTTCAAATGAAAATAGAAGAGATACCAGAAAACAAAAGAGCCATGCCTTAATTAGAAGGCAAGCTGTTTCGTCACTTAGGTCAAAACCTATAATTGATAGTGAAGTTAAATTTGGGCAGTTGCTCGTAAAGGTTAAAGTACGCCTTAAAGTCGATTTACCTGCCACACATTAAGGTCAGCTTAAGCAAACATGGGAGGACAACAAAAGCAAAGAATCATATAGTGGAAAAACTCTACCAAATCTGTAATCTTTCTCTAAGCACAGATGCTCACAACTTCCTGGGAGCAAAGTTACCATTTCTGATAGATCATCAATAGTCCTGTCAGAGAAATTACAAAAGTGAGAAAACGTGTTGAAGATTTCTTGTTAGTCCAGCTTATGACTGTTGTAACTAGCCTATGAGGTGTATAGTATAGACACTTGGAACTAGGCAGGTAAGGTTTAGGCATTCTGGATTTTCTACGGCGTATAGTTCCTCTTCTAGGGAACTAGGCAAAGTCTCTCTATGGTATAGTTCTTTGGTGACTGAAAACGTAAATTCTTGGAACTTATCAAAACGGTACAAGAGGAACTAGTAGAAGATTCTAAAATCAACTGATATCAAAGTAACAAATGAACAAATAATGGAAAGCATAGATGATGAAAAGCAAAAAAAAAATGAAATGGGGAATTCATGAAATTCAAACATACAAGGAATATGGTAAGCAACAGGTAAGTCCAACTTACAATCCAACAATCGTCAAATCGGTTAGATTTAAGCAGTGTCTCAACGCATCACATAAGGAATCATATCCCAACCATCTATCATTGTAAATGTGTAGGCTTCTCAAGTGATTCCTTGTTGAATGGAAAAAAGAAAAAAGAAAAAATACAATTATCAATACCAAATTAGAAGATACAAGGACACACATACATATATAAACCAGTAGAACCAATTTCTATGTATTGGGTAAATCAAATAGATTCTTGGTAATAAAGTCAATACCCAAGAAAACCATGATTATCGGCTAGTGGGGCAAGACAAGATCCTGAAAGCAAAGATTTCGTAGATGCACCCGGGTAACCAACTTTAAGGGATCTGCATTGCATCAAACAAAACCCCGAGAGATGATTAGATACACACCAAGTTCAAATAAAGCAAAACAAAAGTTCCTTGCATCAAGAATGAAAAAAAAGAAGATTATGGTTTGATGAAGACAGGACATCTCACCTGAGTTCCTCTCCAGCCATAAGGATCATACTACGCACAACACTACTTTTAACATTTTTGGTTGTCAAGTCAATGTTGGCGAAGCATAAAGGGTTCATGGCACATTTTTTAAACATAGTGCAACAAGCTGAAGCTCGCATCAGAGATTTTGTATCATCAAGCATCGAAAAGACCTGAATAATCATCCATTTACAAACACAGTTGGTGACACATCCTCAAATAATGCATTAATTAATATATGGATTATTTTTGCTTACAACATCATTCAATGCATAATCTGAGAAACCGAATTTGCTCAACCCTATGGAACATCATTGAATGCATAATCTGAGAAACCCTAATTTGCTTAAATCTAGGGAAAACATATATCCCACAAGTATTACCTAAGAAAAGAAAAAAGGAACAAAACCCTAAAACATGGTCTCTACCTGAATGGTGACTTCATCAGGGAATGGCCAGGAAATGGAATTATGGCTGGTGTCTCGTTTTCGAGAGCACCTTTCGGTGGACTCATGCAGAAGCGAGGCGAGTTGGAGCCCACGATCGTTAAGAAGATCCCGAACGGATTCATCAGCCAACAGTTTATCAAGAGCTCGATCGAATGAGCAACTAATGGACTGCGACGAGGCTAAAGAAGGGAAATCCGGCAATGAGAGGAAGGAGGATATAACCAGATCGACGTGATTCTGGCTGAAATCTGGAACACTTGGGAGGGAACAAGGGTTAGGGGTTTGGTCTGAGGAAGAAGAAGAAACCCAAGGGACTCGGCGAAGTCGCTTGTTAAGGTTTGGATCTTCCATGACATGACAGAGGACGTTGGAAAAGACAAAGAGAGGTCGACAATGACAGATAAGAAAATGAAGATAAACTGCTAAAGAGAATAACCTCTCTGAGTCAACAACTGTCACACGACACTAAGAGCATCCATATTGGTAAAATATCTTCTTACCAATAAAATATGATATTTAACATATATAATTAAATTATATTATTTAAAATAAACTGAACCAGTTAGAGAATGACAAGTGTATTAATTGTTTCTTAAGAGATGAGAACCTCTTCAAATGAGAACCTCTCCCCATTTCTAACTTTTATTTTTTTTTCTTCTTTTTTATTGCTAAAAACCCCATTAAGCATGAATGCTATAATAATTATTATGAGTTTATAATACTGTTAGAGCATCTCCATTAGAGCATCTCCATTAGTAATACTCATATAAGTGTCTTAACAATTAATTATTTAACCAAATAAAGATAATAGAAAAAAAAATTAATTTAGCTATCAATTATAATTCGCTACGTAAGAGATTTCTCGGGTCTTTTAGATCTCTCGGGTCTTTAGACCACCTCCAATGGAGGCTCTAAACAATGGGTTCTCAGGAAAACAATTAAAAAAAATTCAAAACTAAATTAAATCTTCAGAATCGATTCTTAGCAAAGAGGTTTTACACTTGGTAAGAACTCCTAGGTGTCTCATTTCTATTGGTTAATATTTTTTAGAGAAAAGAAAAAAAAATTAAACCAATTTCTCTCTCTCACTCGGTTCTCTCTCTTTCTCGCCTCTTTGCCTATTTCCCTTCTCTCGAGTGTGACGATGAAGGAAACTCCGATCAATCATCAAACCCTCATCTACCTCTGTCGCGGCAGCTCCGATTTGTCTTCCCTCGGAATGCGAACTACTTTCCTCGCCGGAAACTCTCTCTCCACAGTAAACTCTAATTTCTCTGCTCTTTGTTTTCATCGCCATAGATAGATGCATACTTTTTCTGTGACGATTTTCTAGCTTTTGTTCCTTTGATGGGTTTTCAAGACTTTGAAGATCTGTGGATTTAAAAAATGAGTTTTTCTCTCTCTCTTTAATCGCTTCTATTTTATGGGTTTTAATTCTGTAATGATTTGGTGGGGTTTAAACATGAACATGCTGAATTAGGATTGAGCAAAGAGCTGAGAGAGATGCTCCCATTGTTGTCTTTAGAGAGAGCTTCTCCGTAATGGATTCACAGTGAGTTTCCAGATTTCTTCTCCCTCTTTGTAATTTAATCCTTCTTTACATGGATTCACGACCATGGCTGAGATTTATCAAGGCTTATTGCAGGAGAAATTAAGAATAATGGTAGTGATTAGAAAGTTCAAAACAGTTAGGTAACATGAACTATGAATTTGACCTATGTTGTACATTGGGGAAGTGAACTAAGATGAGAAGTGAGATAAGATAAAGAAAGCAGATAAGAAGAATTCGAGAGGGAGTTTCTCTGGGAGTATCAGTTTTAGCGTGTCCCCGAGGCTAATGATCTCACTTGTCTTCCATTATCATCACCTTCCATAGATAATGCAGCTATTTCCACGGAAGCACCGCTTCTTGGAAGATTTTACAAGCAAGAGAAGAAGAAAGGGAAAGATCATGTGAACACATTGAGAGGCATTGAGTTAGAGGAACAATGGAAATCTACTGATAGAGGAAACGTTACTGAATGTTCTAATGCCTCATCTGCAGCAGCAGCAACGTATGTTCCAAGAAGAGGACGATCCAGTGGTTCACAGAGCATTAAAAGGAAATGGCGGCGTCAAGTGCAGATTGTTCTTGCTATTGATGCAACTATTTGCTTGACTCTACTTGGTATTTGGAGACTGCAGTTTGACATACTCTGCAGCATTGTTGATTGTATATTTATTAGGTATGAGGCTGAAGTTTCTACCTTGGTTTTTGTATGATGTGATGATTGTGTTCATATGATTTAGTGAATCGTGGAACAAGTTTTAGCGCATTGTACATAAAAACATGAGTGATTGAGCCATATTCTTTTGTTCATGCTCTACATTTGTTGTTGTGAATGGAAATATTTGTGCTTTTTGGTCATAATAAGTTTATAATTTTCAAAATATTTTTTTATTTATTTTTAAGAATCTCAATTGGGTTCTACCATTGGACCATCTAATTTTAATTACTCTTTAAGAAGTTTTTTAACTTAAAAAGTTTCAAAATTTATAATAAAAATAATGATAAGAAACCATAAGGGATTCTTACCATTGGAGGTGCTCTTAGACCATCTCTATTGGTAGATACCCATATGGGTTTTTTAAACATTTTTTAATATAAATTTTATTTCTTTCTTCTTTTAAAAATTCTTATGTTTGATTTTCATTTTTGCCTCTTCCATTGGTAGAACCCATTAGGGGTTTCTTAAAAAACAAAAATATTGTATATAGAGTAATATTTATTTATTGTTTGCATCAAAGATAGAGTTCGATTAAGAAAAACTAGCTAAACCATAAAATTTGACTAAGGCAAGTCATATACTGCAATGAAAGACATCAATACACTTCTCATCCAAAGCAGACATCAATACACTTCCCATGATACTTGTTGATTGCAGAAAGACAATGATGTGCAAGTATCAAATGATACTTGTTGGCTGAGATGGAGTCACCGAGGGATTAAGATGATGCAGGACTCACCTTCCAATTGATCCTTCACAAAAGATGAAAAAGGAGCCGTCTTTGCCAAGGGATAAGCCATTAGGGAACTGGAGATTTCTCAAGAGAGTGGTAGTCTCCTTTGTTTCTGGATTGTATTTCAACACCCTCCCACTGTCTTCCCCCGAGACAATCAAGTGCATGAAGTTCCTGAAATGAAAACAAAAACCAGGAATGTCAAAAGTAATAATACTGAGCATCAAAAGCTCATCGGAACTTGTTATAGATTCTCAAAGGATAACATAATTCAACATCAAAGGCACTCAAGGGTTAGCTGCAGTCAAATTTTGGATTTATATGCCTCTGGCAGATAAATCGATCAATATTACATGGATTCTAAGTCGTAGCTGTAACTAGAAGATAAAGAAGAATATCAATTTTGATTGAATGTAATTGCATCTGAACATAAGATTAGAATTAATTGCCTTTCACATTAGGATTACAGAGGTGAACGTTAGTCAAGAAGCTAAACATGATAAGCAAACACAGTTTAAAGATCAAAGCTTTAAACCGGCATTTCACTGAAGTTCAAGTTCAAGAAGACACACGAACATCACTCCCTCAGTAGCACAAATAAAATAACAAAAAAGAAGGCATTTCAAAGTAATACATACCTGCGTTAGAAAACAGAGCTGCTATCAGTAAAGTAAACGTTTCCTTGGTCATCTATGTCAAGATCATTGGTAAATCTCAAAGGCACTCCATCTGCCTCGTTTGTAAGAGAAGTCGCCAAACCTCCTTCAGGACCAACTTTCATTATCCCAAAATACGCATCTGCAATGTACAATTCTCCAGTTTTCTTGTCGAACCTAAGACCCAAAGGCCGGCCACAGATGTGTTCATCCTTCAAGTAAGCCAACAGCGATGGCTTTGGATCGAGAGAGAGATTGAGAGATCGAGAGAGAGAGATTGAGAGATCGAGAGATCGAGAGAGAGATTGAGATTGAGAGATTGAGGGAGAGAGAACCTGATTGCGAATTGATGTAGAGAAGAGGCTAGACATCTTCATCCTGATTGCGAATCGAGCTTCACCATGAACCTGATTGTGAATCGAGCTTCACCATGAACCTGATTGCGAATCGAGCTTCAACATCAACACCGGCGCTTGGATCGTCGCTTTCTCGGTTTCATCGGATAAAACGGAGAAGAGAAATAAAGAAGGAAATTATTTTTTCTTTTTTATATTTTAGACCCATCCAACAAATCGGTGACACGTATGGGTTTTTAATCTGTTCTTAAAATTCTTGCCTAAGATACGTTCGCTAACTAATAACCTATTAAACATTTTTTTTAATTATTTTTTTCTTTAGAAATTCATTAACAAACCGTTAAAAAACGCCAATGGAGCTGCTCTTAGTGTCTATTTCTCAGTTTTTAATATTTTTTATTCTAAAGATCTGCACATATTTGTGCGTTGTAGATGGTTTTAGGCCCGTAAGAAAAACATAATAATAATAATTGACCCATTTTAGTCTAACATGTGCATTTCACGTGACAAACATTGTGACTTTATCATAAGTATCATAGACCTAAAAAAACACATGTCATTTTGTGATTAGTTTAATTATTTTTATATTTAAAAACTAATTGTATTATTTAATTATATTAATATAATATATGTGAAATATCCTTTAAAAGATTTACTTGATAGAAGTGATGCTCCAAGAAAAGTCTTTCAACAAACACTTATATTAATATTTAATTGGCTAAAGTGTAAATATAAAATTATATTAATATTTAATTATTATGTATTTCAAAAACTTGAGAGATCCACACTAAAATAATATCTCTCGAAGTTTTAAGAACATCTATGGTTTTTAAGGAAATCTTTTCAAAAACAATAAAATATAAAAAATAATATAATGATAGATGACTCTCGTAAAAATTGAGATACTCTCCAAAGTCTCAAAAGTTGAGTTACTCTATAAAGTCTCAAAAGTTAAGAGACAAAACCAAAAATTTTGGAGAGAATCTCAACTTTTGAGAGATCCATCTATTATTATATTATTAAAAGTTATATATATAATATAATAATAATATTATTTTTTCTAATATAATAATAATATTTATTATTTAATATTTGTTCAGAAACTCATTTAAAGACCATAAATGCAGATGCTCTAAATATATCCAATAATTAAATATTAATATAATTTTGTGTTCACATTTTATTATTAAATACTATTATAATTTATGTTTAGTGAGGTGGGTTTCTCATGTTAAAAAAATTTAAGAGCATAAGGTTCTCGCAAGGATATCACACCAGTAAAAAACAAAAAGTAAAAAAAAAAGAGAAAAAGGGTTCTCAAATGAGAATTTGTTCTCGAGATACCCACACACACTTGTTTTGTTTTAATTAGTTTAATTTATTTTAAATATTAAAATTAATTTTATATATTACATTATAATAAAATAATATATTTTATAATTAGATATTCATTTTGAGAAATTACACCAATGTGAGCAACTCCATTGGGGGTTCTCACAAGTTATCTCAACATTAAAAAAAGAAAAAAAAATCATAAAGTAAGAATGAGAAAGAAGTGAGGTTCTCATATGCGAATAGGTTCTAACTTTTGAGATATCTACATCCACATTTGTCTTGTTCCAATTGGTTCATCTTATTTTAAATATTAAAAAATAATTATATATATTAAGTTATAATAAAATAATATATTTTATAGTTGAGATACTGATTTTAAGAACCTCTACCAATGGATGCTCATGCTCTAATAAAAGTAGAGAAAATGAAGAGAGAGAATGAGTAGAGTCTCTAAGAGATTTTAGAGCACCTCACTTGGTGAGAGATTCACAAAAATCTTTTAGCAATATAATAATAATATCTATCTATTCTAATATAATAAGATTTTTTTTTTTAAAGTGAGATTTGAAATGCTGCCATGTGGCATGTGAAGTGTCACCTACGTTTAGAAAAAACATAAAAACATAAAATAAAAAATTTGATATGTGTACTTCATAATTGTAACACTTAATTCTTTTATCTCTTTATTTTGTTTTTCTTAATTTAATGATACGATTATATTGATGAATAACAAAAAAAAACTATAATTAACTACATAACTATAGAAAAAAAAAGTGATATTATATAACATATAATAAAGTTTTTTCATCAGGAGCCCTGAAAATTTTGGGACGGGTTTCTCATTCCCTCTTGTACCGTCCTGAATTTTTCGTCCCATTCCTTATCGTGCTTGTAACAATTACCCATTCGAAACCATTTATTTTATTAATAATTGTATGGAAAGGGAATGAGTATTAGATTGTGTACCCGAATTACCCGTTTAAAAATGAAAAACTTAAAAATTCTATATATTTTTTTTCAGATAGTTCTGAAATTTCCCGGGACGTTCTTATCATATTTCCTTTTGAGAATTGTTTTCCAATTCACAAATTTTCTGTTTCCGTCCCATAGCTGTAGATTCCCGTTCTGAGTCCCAAAATTTTCAAGGTTGACATACCTTAATTCTACACATTTACATTTGAAGGAAAAACTTATCAACAAAAATGAATAAAAAATCCAACTACATTAAATAATTAAATACAATCCACAAAAACAAAATAAAAAACAAACTGCAATAGAGATTCTACAACAATCTATGCATCAAACTGCAATAGACATTTTAAAAAAAATATATGAAAACATAAAATAATTTGTATGGTAGTGATAGAGATTCTGAATCACTTTCAAATACACAACCGAAGGGAAGATTTCAAGATATTAATAAGAGGATTTCTCTTGATTCCTCTCTCAGGCTTGATTCTTGGTTTCGAGTATTTTTTTTGTTCCTAAAGCATTAGCCATAAATACACTAATTATGGGAATAAGAGGGCATGATGAGATTGTATTGGGATATTTTTCATGCTCTAGTTCTTTCCTATCTAACGAAACCAAACTCAATTCCCAGAAAGCTTTTCCACTGTGAAGCTTCTTGTTTTCTTCACTCAGTTATATATCATAAATTGGTGTGTGTGTGTTGTAGGTTTCCTGTGGAGAAGCTGAAAGAAGAAAGATCAGATGTCACATTTGTGGCGGATTTTCCATTAGCAAGGTCTTGTTCATCGATTACTATTATTAGGCTTTCAAAGTAATCATCTTAAAAAAGTTTGATTAAAGGAAGCAGAGAATAAAATGAGGTTTGTGTTTTGTATACTTCAGGTCAGGAAAGCGTTATCGTGTCTGTGATGAAGAGGATGAAGAAGAGCTGAGGCTCATAGAGATGATGGTGGAAGCCGATGGAGTGAATGAAGATGACTCATCGGACTTTGAGGATGAGGATGAGGATGCAAGTGAAGATGAATCGGAAGAGGACATGGGCGGCGGTAATATTTTTTAGATATAACGATGACAAGTGTGGTTTGTCTGTTAACCAAAATATCCGGCACGACCGGTTTACTCGCCCTGATCCGTTTCAAACTGTGAAATTGGTTCCCAAACCCCAAAAGACCTTGTAACCGTGGTTGTCGGAGGCAGGAGACGCATATAAAAAATACTCTGTGCAAAAAAACGCGAGAACATTCGCTCCCAAACTCCAAAACACCTTGTAACGTTGCTTGTGGCCATGTATACTCCAAACCCTAAGCGAACTTGCTATGATGTTTCCTCCTCAATCCAAAACCCTAATTCCCTTCCTATCGATTCGATTTTCTCGTCGTTCCTTTCGTTGCCTGATTCGTCTTGCATTGGTAGCTCATTCGACAGAGTGCTTGGTCAAATTCTCTCCTCTGCTTCCGGTGATCAGGACCGTATCATCATCGATCATTCTCTCAATCTCACCTCGATTCTTCACGAATCAGCCAAACGCTTCGCCCGGAACCGCGCCACTCTCAACAATTACGAGTCTTGGTCCCTCCCTCATGAACTCACCATTAAGGCAACGAATCTCAAACCTGCGTTTATTCAATCCTATCTAGCTAGAGACGTTGCTTGAAGGCTTTTTTCTTTTTTTTTTTCTTTTCTCTGATGGCGTTTTAATGGATGCGTTCTCTAGACTCAATGTTTAAGCAATTGAGGATTAGTTACTTATTTAGACACAATGTTTTAGGGCTTTTTGTTGTTGTTTCCATTATAACTTGGGGAGGGGTTTATGGATACGCTCTGTAAGAAATTGAGAAATATTATACTTCGTAACCTTTTGTTATTATATAACGATATGTGTAGGTCAAAGGGAAACTTGAGATATCTCATGCTATGTTTGTAATGCTTAATCAGATGCTTTTTTGTGTGTCTTGTATATTAACGATTGTGTGGATATATTTTCTTGAGTGATAGTCTCACATACTGTGTGTTTTTTTGTTTTTAATAATGCGTAATGATCAGGTCTTTTCCATGCTTGATACCATGTCTCTAATGCGAGCTGCAACTTGCTGCACCATGTTTAGCAAATCTGCAATGGACCCTTTATGTTACTCTCACATCGACTTCACCACGGCTACCAAACGCATTAACGATAATGTTGTGTGTATCATGATCCATCGTGCTGGCAAGGAACTCAGGTGAGATAGATATTGCCCTTGTAGATATATATGCTTTGCGGAAGAATTTTACTCTTTTTGTTTGTTGTTGTTGCTTTTTGGGTTTTGAACTTGGTCTATACACGTAATCATCTCTTTGGTTTATTTTTATACATGCAGATCCCTTAAACTTGGTCGTATCACTCGTCAAGTCATACCTTCGCTTACAAGTTCTTGTTTGGCTGGGTATTTTATATTGTTTACCAGTTTATACAATTGATACTAATTTATGTACCAAACCTGTTGTTTCAATCTGATTCTCTGCGTCTGTATTTGATCTACTGATTGGTATTATCTTCTTCTCCATTATTCAAACTAGGGATCTCTTGAGAAACTTGTACTTTTACTGTCTCGATTGCACGTGCACCAAGTCCTTATGCGATGTGTTGTCAGCCTGTCCAAATCTCACTGATCTGAAGATTGTTAATTTGTAAGTTGTTCGACATCTTTTTGTGTTTTATATTGTCTGTCTTGACTTTAATTTCTCTGCTCATTCGTTATGGGGTATTCTCTCACTTTCTTCCTTTATCCCATGTATCAAAGTGACAAGAGACAATTCCTAGAGAAGGTATTAAAGTCGCTCACTGGAAACCATCGGTTGATAGAGCACCTTCACTTAGAGAACCGTATGGACACAGCTGCAACAGGTTAAGTTTCCTCCACTGAGAAACTTAATTTTCCTCCTTGATTCCTATCTGGTTTCTTAAGCAAGCTTCGCTAACTAATGTGTTACAGGCCTATCTTCTTCAACACTTAAAGCATTTGTTGCCTCCTGTCCCAAGTTAACTTCGCTGTCGCTCATCGGTTTTAAACTAAAGGAAGAAACAGCCTTAAATCTTACTTTGGTATTTTTTCTTTCTTCTCTTCATTTGGTACCATCCAGTAATGGTTTACAAAAACCCCTCAAAAGAAAAAGAAAAACTGAAATGCCTTTTTGCAGGGTTTTCCTAAACTTAACTACATGAATCTGTCTAAAACACCTGGAATCACCGGTGGGTTCTTGAGGTTCGTGTGTTATCTGAGCAAACAATTAATGACGATATCTTTAACTTTTATGTTAGAAAAAATCTCTTATGGTAATTATCTTGATGATTTGTAGCGATTTGGTAAATAGCGGCAGAGGCAACAGTCCACTCAAGACTCTAATATTGCGCGATTGCCCTTCTCTAAATAACGTAAGTATATAAAAAAAAATTTCAGAAGTTTCAATTTTTCATCTCATTCCAAACTTCTCAAATATATATATATATATATATATATATATCTCGATATGATCCAGGTCGAAATTACCCAGTTTTTGAAGTCACTTATCACCACGGACGACTACTTCAGATTCATTCGGCACATTGTAAGTATAATATGGTAAACAAATTCAAATACTGCAGATCTGCATGCTTATTAATGAGTAACTTTTCTCACAAGTCATCACACCGTCCTTGGTTTTCTTCAATAGGACGTATCAAGTGATCATGGTTTCCGGGATCATCGGGGCATCAGAATTCGCATGCCCATACCAAAGTAAACTATATAAATTGTTTTGATTTCTGTTTCTTTGAACCATTCCTATTATAATACCACAGCTCGGTACTAATGAGACATCCGATTTATATATGTCAATGTTGTTGTTGTTGTTGTGTGTGTGATGTAGAAACCTTCTGAAGATGCTGAAAGAAGAAAGATCAGATGTCACATTTGTAGCTGAATCAAAGATCAGCGGTCATCATCATAGGTTCTTTTTTTGTTACTTGTGCTTTTAAAATTTTAAATAATAACCAATTGTTCATTTACCAAACATACTCGTTTTAATCGATTCTCTGCTAGGATTTGATGCAATTGTTCTCGTGTGTGCTGTAGCTTTCCTCTGGCCAAGCTGAAAGTAGAAAAGACCAGAGCTAGAATTTGTGGCAGAATGGGAAATTATACCAAGGTATGTGCATCAATTACTAAGTGGCATTAAATTAAAGCTAATTAGGAATTACTTTTTACAAAAATATTGAATTTTTATGATTTCGTTTGTGAAGATGGGCCCAGTCTCATTTTTCCGAAAGCAGTGACGATGACAACGAATATTTGGCTTCCTTTGCGGACGATCGAGATTCAATAGCGGATGCTATGTCTACTACGCCTGGAAGCGTTAATAAGTTCTGAACAAACAACAAATCTGTTAAAGAAGAACCTTTAAAATCATTACTTCCTGTTTCGATACATACATATAATACTAATTCACGTTTTCTAAAGAATTTCCTCAAGCATCCTGTTTCCAAATCCTGATGGTTTTATCTAAATGATTTCCCGATGAAGCTATGGCGTTCTGAACAGGATGGCAGCTCACAGAGATCACTGCGTCTGTGTGGCCTTCTAGTCTCTGCAGTATAGTTTTATGCTGAAGATCCCACAGATACACACAGTTGTCCTCTGATCCGCTCACGATGTACTTCCCGTTCGTCACAGAGAACGCCGATGTGATACAGAACACTTTGTTGGTATGTCCTGTGTATACTTTCAGAAACTTCCCCGTCGCATAGTTCGATAGCTTCTGTGTGGTTTTATCCAATTCAAAAGATGAAACCATTAGTAAAGAGCATCCCACTAATCTCAAGATTCTACATTTGCTCTGTATCAAAAAATGTTCTCAGGATCAAAAGCTACCTAAGTGATCAACTGATCATTCAAACCAATATTCTACATTCTTCAATTCATATCCAGAATTTATCACAGATTAAGCCAACAAGAACTAATCAAGATTCAAGACTATATGGAATTGAAAAACCTAAGTGATCATTCGAAACCAAATTCTACATTCTTCAACTCATATCAAGATTCGATTCACAGATTAAGCTAACAAGAAACTTTCTGGGAAATTGAATTTCGTTAACTTACGAGAGTACTATCGAGAGTGGCAACGAGGATGAATTTCCCATTAGGGGAGAATTTGGCGAAGGAGACGGCAGGAGATTTATCATCAATCAGAGTCTTCAAGCAAGTTCCTTCTTTAGCATCCCAGATCTTGCAAGAACCATCGTGGCTTCCCGAAACAATCAGCGACCCATCCCGATTGAAATGCACGCTCGAAACCGGCATCGAGTGAGCTTTAATCACGCGAACGCACTTCCCCGTTTTCACCTCCCAGATCCGGATCGTCTCGTCGAACGAACCAGACACAATCAGATTCGACGGGGGATTGAAATTGACGCAGAAGACGAAATTGGTGTGGCCTCTGAGCACCTTGAGGCACTCGTACGGAGCTCGAGCGTCCCAGATCCGAAGCGTGCAATCGTCGGAGGCGGAGCAAGTGTAGTGCGAGTCGGAGGACCAAGCCAGGTCGGAGATACCACTAGCGTGGCCTTCGTATCGATGGATCAGAGAGTAACTCGTCGCCGACCATAGGATCATCGTCTTGTCGACGGAAGCTGAAGCGAGAAGATTCCCGTCGTTGGAGAATTTGACGCAGGAGATCGCCGCCGTGTGACCTTCTAGGGTTTTCAGGTGACGGTAAGGCTTATACGTCGGAACATTTCCGCTTGTGCCTGCGTTAACGGCACCGTTACCGACTCCGTTACCTCCGCTTGGCATCGCCGTCGTCGGGTCGGATTAAGCGATATTCCTTCGGATTAATTTGAAGAAGCGAACCCGGCCGGACATATGTATGTTTGTTTATACACGTTCTGTTGACTTTGACCATTGTTGAATTACAGTTTTACCCTTCGGTTCGGTTTGGAATTATTGATTTTGTGAGGAAACCGATATGTCCGGGCCAAAATTGGTACGGTCAAGTTCGGATTTATTAAAGAACCCAATTTTCACATATTTGGAGAAAAGAAAAAAACAATTGAATGCATCAAAATCACATGAAGGCCTGATTGATTTACTTTACCGGCCAAATCTGTGTGACGGCGTCGAAGTGAAGTCAAGTTAGAGTCAAACTCAAGACTGAAGCCGTATTTTTCAACTTTTTCTTCTTCTTTTTTGGTTCAAGGCAGAGGAAAAGAAGAAACACAAAAAGCATTGGAAGAGAAAATAATATACAAGTACACTTTCTTTGACCGTAGTTTAGTATATATAATATGTGTTTCTTTAGAAATTGTTTCGTCTCCTTCACGCACTTTATCTGCCCTCTGTTCCCAATTTCATACCTTAAAGAATCTGTCTTTTCTCTCTCTCTCTCTCTCTCACAGTTCTAACATCCTCTTGCAATGGCTGACACTGATACTCCTCCGCGTTTCTTTAAAGTTTTCATCTCCCATTTTAGCTCTGATTCCATGGTATTATTTATATTTTCTCTCCCGTAGCTTTATCATCGTTTTGGTCTCTTTATGAATTGCAAATCCTGTCATTAGCGTTTGTTTCTTTGGATTTAATCTGCACTGAAGCTTTTTGTATAGATATATCTCTCTTTCTGGGTTTTTTGTTTGTTTGTTTGTCTTCCTTTGGGTTTTTGCTCTGTTTCATCCCTTTTGCTTCTTTCCTCTGTTTTGAGTGGTGAAGCTGCTAAATTTATTACTTTTGTTTAAGTAAAGAGGTTGCTTGTATGAATCAGTTTCCTTTATTTGCACTAGAGATGTTTGAACATGGTAGTTTTGGTCAGATCTGTTCCTTGATTAGTATCTGTTCATAAATGTTTTGCTTTCTGTTATTGAGCCCTAAATCTGATTAAAAAAACTCAAAACCTTTTTTAACCATTGAACTGTTCCTAAGCATTGACAGAGAATGGTAACAAAAACTTCTGTGTATGGATAGCCTCCGTTGTAGATAGTAGTTTCTTGCTGATTCGGATTTCAAAGTCTCTTGCTTTGTGTCGTTGCTTTATCCCTTGTGTCTTGGCTTTCAAGTTAACAGTTTTGTGCTAAACATTTTGGTGTTGCTGAGCTGCAGCTGATCCCCATTTCATACTACGACGAACTCCCACGTCTTTTGCCCAAAACGGCGATTCTCCAAGGCACTGGTGGATGCTTTTGGAAAGTAGCGATGAAGCAGAAGCAAGAGGAGGTGTATTTTGAAAAAGGTTGGCCCAAATTCGTTAAGGATAACTCTCTTATCGATGGAGACTTTCTGATCTTCGTGTATAATGGAGACCGCATCTTCGAGGTCAGCATCTATGGCCTTAATGGATGCAAAGAGATTAGAGCTGTCACTGAAGTGGAGGAGGACTTAGAACACAGTATCTTTTCTCTAAGCAGCGATGACACAGATACTAGTTCTGAATCCGAGACGGACACTGCAATTCCAAGAAGCAAGAACAAAGGTTTAACACATCCGTTACCCCTTTTTTTTCTTCCCTTAGGTCGTTCCATGTGATTGCTTATATAGACAAGTTTGTTGGTTTTACCAGGAAAGTCGAAAGTGCAAGTTGTAGAGGATTCTGATGAGGACAGTGTTTATTCTCTAAGCAGTGATGACACAGACACAGACACTTGTTCTGAATTCAAGATGGCCAATACAATCCCGAGAAGCAAGAACAAAGGTTTGACACATTTGTTAGCTTTTTTTTTATTCCATTCCTTTGGTCGTTTTTTATGTAATTGCGTTATATAGAACAAGATGTTTTGTCTCTTGACCAGGAAAGTCGAAAGAGGAACTTGTGGAGGATTCTGATGACACAAAGGACAGTGATTATTCTCTAGACAGCGAAGACACAGAGACAGATACTTGTTCTGAATTCAAGATGGCCAATAAGAAGAAAGGTGTAACACATTGTTAGCTCTTTCCATCGCTTGAGTTGTTTTATGTGATTGCTTTTATATAGACAAAGCTTTTTCTGTGTTTGTTGAGATTTTTCCAGGGAAGAAGAAAGTGGAAGTTGTGGAGAGTTCTGATGAAGATTATATCGAAGCGTTTGGTCGCTTGGATTTTGAAGAAAAATCCAACAGTGACAGTTCTTATACTCCAGATTTCAAAGACAAAACGACTCATGTCAAAGTCAAACCAAATGTGACAAATCCAAAGAAGAAAGGTAAAAAAAAAAAAAAAAACATTAGCTTTCACCACTTTTGATCATTTGTGCGATGCTTATATTTATGTAAAACTGTTTCTGTCTCTTGAGGTTTTCTAGGAAAGTCCAAAGTAATAGACTTAGATGTGGATGAAATTGGTGGTAGTTCTCATCCTTTGGAACCGGCCAAAAAGAAGGAGAAGAAGAAAAGGGAGAAAGGTCAATAAACTAATTGGCTTAGTCTCTTCACTTAACAATGTCATTAATTTGTGTGATGCTTAATTACTTATACAGAAATGTTTTCTCCCTTTGAGATTTTTACAGTAAAGGCCAAAATCAAAAATCCGGAGGCATATCTAGATGATCCAAAGAATGTACATTTTGAGACAGGTGTGAAGAACAGGATGTACGAGCTGGTAAGAATTGCAATAGTTTTCATTTTAATACGACGCTTATAACTTAAATTGTTTGATTAACGTTTTTTGTTTGCTTTTTTGTGTAATTTTAATACAGTTGGTTCATGCACAATTGGTGAAAGACTACTGCTTAAAGTTTGAAGACTACATTGACTACATCGACCCAAAAGGGAAACTAAAAGCGAAAACAGCAAGATGGAGGGATCAACGTGTGTGTATCAAAAAATGGATCCGCATATGCGAGAGGAACAAACTGAAGAAGAGAGATCGCATCTTGTGCGAACTCTTGCGCAAGCGAAATTTGGTCTACGCAATTAAACTTCACATCATCCGGGCAAAAGATCTGTAAACATTATTGGTATGATTAGAGAAGAAAGGGATCTTGTGTTACTCATCTTTATGATTTCAGTTATGTTGCAATCGGATTAACAGCATTCTCTGCTTATTTAATGAATTTTCATCGTTTTTAAATCTTATTATCTTCTGCATGAGGTTAATTAACTGCCTCTCTCTTGTTCTAGAGTGGATCTTGCCTATTAAACTAGAACATCTGTGAATGAAATTGAGATAAACCGATACAAGGATGTTGTTTATAGACACAAACAGAAAGAACGATTTACGCGGCAAACAAACATTAGGAGGTGTGGATTATCTACGAGCTCTTGTTTTTGCCGTATATATCTTCAAAACCATCAGCTACTCTTTTCCTTCTTTCAGCAATCATTTCTGAATACGACTGAAAACCAAATTCAACAACCAAAAGAACCACAAAACCCATCAGATCCCCAAAAAAAAAAACAAGATTTTGTTTCGAAAGTCGAGGAACCAGCATTGTCTGAAGATGTTATAGCAAAGTAGTATAAACTCAAACTTAGTAGTGTGAATTGCTACAAGCTTTAATCAGATTCGTTGCCTGTGATGAAGAAAAAGAACATACCTTTGGGTAGCTATAAAGGAAGATGTACCACCAAGCGCCAATTAAACCAACGGCAAGCGACGAAACTACAACCGAATGTAGTATTGCCCAGCTACATGCCACTATTGATAGACCCGTTAGCATTATCGTCCATGGCTGACACCTGAGAAACACAGGAACCCTATATCTCAAGAAACAGCATAACAGTACAAACCAAATCAAAGATATCCAAAGGTTATCATCTAAAGTTGTAGTTTCGAGTTTAAAATGTACTAAAAACCATTTTTCTAAAACAAAGATTCAAACTTTAAATTTGTACCGAAATTGTCTTACTGTCTCGTCTGTCGTCTAATGGAGAGTGAAGCACCAAAAACTCAAATTAGTAAACTTTAATTGAGATGATTTACCAGGAGGGCTTTGTGTCCCAGACGGAGTCGTATTCCAGAGAGAGATGGTCTAAGTAACCTTCCATGTCATCAACTGCGCCATTTTCATCCACGAATCTCGAATCCTTCTCTTCTCTCCGATTCCCGCCCAAACCTCTAATTTTCGTGCAAATCCTTTTCGGTTTGAGGTTGATTGAGTGGAGATTCGTTCGGGTACTGAGTATTGTAATTCGGGTCGGAGTCTGAAGCCGAAACGGCGACAGAGACACGGTGGAGATGGAGAGAGAGAGACTTCCCATCTGAAGATGATAAGAATAGAGGACTCAATTGACTCTAATCAAAACTTGGGGGTGCTTTGTACAAAGAAACAAATGCTTTTGGTGGTGAATAATGAATACAGAAAGAGCTTTCGATAAATAAAATAAAAAAACATATTGGGCCTATTTATGGGCTTGATTCGTCAATAGCCCAAAAAAAAGAAAAAGGCGCATATATTTGACCCAAAGCGAAAAAATTTCCAATCGTCAAAAATCAATCAAGAATGAAGAATGTATTGCTGGCGGCTAAGATCCTAGGCAGTGTAAATAAACTGAAATCGAGGGGTACCTGATCTTAATCAAGATAAAGGTAAGGGTAGTACCGTAAATAAAAGGAAAGCGTGAGATGCGGGCACGTGAGAAGGATTTCTGACCCTCCGATTGAAATATCTCGAACTTATCGTAACGGGTCCCACTCTCCAATCGACCTTATCCACCTTGCGTGAGCTAAGATCCGAGCGCCACGTCACTATAATATCAACGGATGAGATCTCCCCGATCGCCTTTAAAATCATCGCTACCCTCGTCAATTATATGGACCCTCTTCTCTCTACAACATCTGTGAAAAACCTAACTTGCGCCCAGAAATTTCTGATTCTTAAAAAACAATTAGGGTTTGATAACTTGCGCAACGAACCCAGTCCATGGGCTTACTCGATCATCTCTGGGATGATACCGTCGCTGGTCCTCGGCCAGATAACGGCCTTGGCAAGCTTCGGAAACACCATACCTTCAGTTTCCGGCCTAGCTCCGGCAATGGTACGCGGTGGCTGATCATTATTTGTTATTGACGGATGATCGATAATGATATGTTATCTAAAATAACTAGATCTTTAAAGTGAAAATAAAATAGCATCAACGGATAATAATATCGCATGGCCTGATCGTCGATCTGACGTTTTTTTCCCTGGTCTGGCCGTGATTTAGATCAATCGGACGGTGGAAGCGTGAGATCGTACGGTGAGGATTCGCCGGAAGAGACCGTGAAAATAACACGCAGCATCATGATCGTAAAACCACCAGGATACCAAGGCGGTTCAGCTCCGGTTTCGCCGGCCGGACCACAATACCAAGGCGGTTCAGCTCCGGTTTCGCCGGCCGGTTCAACTCCGCCAGTATCTCCTTTCTCTGGTGAGTTTTTGATTCCCATTAATTATTTGGCAGGTGAAACAGTAGCACACTCACTAAATTTGATTAGGGGTAGTTTCGTCCACTCCTTAAAAAAAACTCTGATAGGATGACCAATAAATAAACTTCGATTTGGATAGTGAATTTAAATAATTACCCAAATTACTTGTACCCTATTCGTAAACCGTATTATTTTCTATTTCGACCCCAATCATTTACCTGAAATATACACGCCTATTTGTCTGTTATGATTTGTTACTCCAACTTGGTAATCTGTGATATTATTATTGACTAATAATATTGGTTGAATTAGGTGAGCTGTCTTGTCAAATGTTGTCATTGCATACCTATCATAGTATTATTTCGTGGCTGTAAATAGACTTATTTTGATTTATAGTCTTAAAGATATATGATGGTTGAAAGGAGTCTTATTTATGGTTGAAGTGAATGTATGAGGAGGTTACTAACGAAAAAGGACCCTTTGGCATGTAACGGAGCAAACGCAGGAGGAAAGGAACCCTTTCGGTTTAGGAGACGGTCGACGTCGGACGCGTTCGATAAGGCGGCAGCAGGATCGGAGAGTGGACCAAGGAGCTCTCCTCCTACTTACGGCGTGTGATCTCTAACCCAATCTCCGAAGAGAGATTAGAAGAAGAAGAAGAAACAGAGTAACCTGAAATGTCATCAAGTGGTCGTTGCAAATTTCGTGTTCTTTTTTTTTTCCTTCTGTAGGCCAAAGAGGTTATGTTTTTGTGTGTGCGTGTATGAGTTTGTTTGTGTGTTTGTGATTATGTCTCTGTTTTTTTTGTATGTTTGTTTGTTTGTTTTTTTTGTCATCTCGTTTTGGTAATGCTTCTACGCGTCTGTACATTTTTTGCTGCAATGATAATAAAAAACATGTAGATGCTTAAGATGAGTTCTTAATAATCTATTGATCCAGCACATCCTTCACTCTGCTTTTTGGACATCACAGTTTCTTCGGAGGCCATCTTTAAACTGTATCAGAAACTAAATTGATTTGACAATGACTGCGAAAACGACTCTGTAAACTTTTCCTGAACTGATTAATGTTTTTATCTCCAATCTATAGTGAACTAATACAATATTCTTTGACAAATCCAAGGAGTCTACCATAGCACAGATAAAAGCATCCTTCTTTGCAACCTATAGCATCTTCTTCCTTAAAATCTCAAAACTTTTTTCTAAGCTCATCACCTGAAGTATCTTTGGTAAAGCCAATGCTAATAGTTTGAGGTTAAGGTGTTGAATAATTCAGTAAACTGTAATTGGGTTACTGATAAGATTGAGGAGGATTGGTCCAATTTAGAAGTCGATTCTGACTCTACGGACAAACTCTATCATTATTCCTTTGGACAAAATCCAAACCAAAGAGAAATTACATATGTAGTCACAAAAGAAAAACATTTAACACCAATCAGTCATAAGAACATAACTGAGATTTACCAGGAGTAGTCAGACGGAGTCATATGTAGTTCCCAGACGGAGTCATATTCGAGGGAGAGATGGTCTAAATAAACTTTCCATGTCATCAATTTCGACGAGTCTCGATTTTTTTTATCTGAAGACGACAAGGATAGAGGACTCGATTAACTCTCTAATTAAAGTTTGGGGTATTTTGTATAAATTCAAAATATCTTTGATGGTATACAGAAAGAACGTTCGAGATATATATATATATATTTTTTTTTTATAAGGCTTTAGTATGGGCCACAATGTATACATATTCATTAGTGGCCCAGTTAAGAAAAGCACGGATATATTTGACTCAAAGCCCTAATTTTTCACAATCGAGTCTGAAAAGATTTTTGTTTTCTTCTTCGTCGTCGGAGTGATTTTGGGGATCGAGAATGACGATGAACTCGTCGCTTCCAAGGAGGTTTGGGAAGAATCAAGGATATTTGGATCGAGATTATCGTAGAGGGAGGAGATCTGATTCAGAATCCGATGAAGAGTTGAAGGGATTGAGTCACGAGGAGTACAGGAGGCATAAACGGCTTAAGCTGAGGAAATCGGCGAGGTTCTGCTTTTGGGAGAACACCCCGAGTCCTCCTAGAGATCAGAACGAGGATTCTGATGAGAACGCCGACGAGATTCTGGAAAGGGATGATAACCCGAAAAGTAAAGAGAGGAAAGGTGAATCTGATTCTGGAAAGTCGGAATCTGAATCTGACGACTTGAGATCAAGGAAGAGGAAGAGTAAGAGCTCTAGGAGCAAGCGTAGGCGAAAGAGATCGTACGATAGCGATAGTGAATCTGAAGGGAGTGAGAGTAATTCGGAAGAGGAAGAGGAAGATAGGAGACGGAGAAGGAAGAAGAAAAGCAGAAGCAGCCGTAGTAGTAAGAAAAGACGAGGACATAGGAGAAAGAAGAGATACAGTGATTCTGACGAGAGCAGTGATGAAGATAGCAAAGCTGAAGAATCTGAGATTAGTGCTTCGTCGTCTGGGGAAGAACATACCAAGTCAAAGAGCAAGAGGCGGAAGAAATCTTCGGGTTCTAGTTCCAAACGAAGCAAGGGAAAGAAAACAAAGTCAGAAACCGAAAGCGATGGTTCTGACACCGATTCGAAGGCGAAATTAGAAGAAACTATGAAGGATCCTGAGCTTGATGAGGAGGAGTTGAAGAAGTTCAAAGAGATTATTGAATCAAAGAAGAAAGCTTCAGCTCCCGATGATGAAGAAGAAGCTGACGTTGGTCCTATGCCATTGCCTAAAGCTGAAGGACACATCAGTTATGGTGGTGCTTTAAGGCCTGGTGAAGGAGACGCCATAGCACAGTATGTGCAGCAAGGTAAACGTATCCCACGTAGAGGAGAAGTGGGTCTTAACGCTGAAGAGATTCAGAAGTTTGAGGATCTTGGTTATGTGATGAGTGGAAGTAGGCATCAAAGGATGAATGCTATTCGTATCAGAAAGGAAAACCAGGTTTACAGTGCTGAAGACAAACGGGCATTGGCTATGTTTAACTATGAGGAGAAGGCGAAGCGCGAGGCTAAGGTCATGGCTGATCTGTCGCGGCTTGTGCAGCGCCATATGGGAGAAGAGTTAGGGCCTAATCATGACCCTTTTGGTGCTGGAAAGACTGATGGAGCTGATGATTGATTTGCTTCCTGCTGCTGCTTGTGTGGGTACTTATCTTATGCTTTTTTTTTCTTTCTTGTAGACTGTTCCTTATTTGCATCATAGATACTGTTGTTTGTTACTTGCCCGTTAATGAGCGTTATAGTTTATGCGTTAATCTGCTATGTATCACATGATTGCGTTTGTGTGTTAAAAGATCCTAGATTCTGGCTTCAGGGATCTTTTTATGCATTTTTGCTTGAGAGTTTATTCGATGATATTAGATTATTGAATTTTGCAGGGCAATTTGCTTGGCCTAAGATTGTAGAACAATCAATGATTTAGGATTATCCGTTTTGTACCCACCTCGGGTTTTTTTCCAATGAAAAAATCTGCTACGCATCATATGATTGCGATTATGGGTAAATCTGCTACATATCATATGATTGCGATTGTGTGTTGAAGATCAAAGTTTCTGGCTTTGGGGATCTAAAGCTGTTTTTATGCATTTGCCTTGTTTTGTTTCGGTTGATAAGATTGAATTTCGCAGTGCATTGGCTGAGTTTTAAGATGGTAGAACAATGAATTAGTTAGGATATTGGCTCTCTGTCCACTTCTTGGCTTATCAGATATAACAATACTTTTTGATTCTTGAAACTTAGCAAATGCTATTATGTTGGTGACTTGGTCATCTTCCTCGTGAGCTTTGATCTTATCATGGTTGTAGTGACTTTTTTTTATGGTAATGCGACATGAAGTGAAGTCTATGTGGTCATGTCATCATCATGTTATCATCGACACCATCCTTTTTTTTGGGGTCAATTATTATAACCATTCTATTCTTGGAACTGTGAAACAAACAAGTATATTAATGGGATCTCTATAATTATCAAGTGCAATGATAATTTTCGAATTTGCAGGCAGATATTATTGGGTTACCTGTAGGGTTTTCAATTATAGTTTATGATTCCACTTTTGTGGAACTATACAGTGGCTGAATCTCTTTTTCAATAAGTGCAATATCTTGTCATTAGAATACCCTACCGAGAGTACCTCTGGTCCATAATCAATTATTCATTTCATAATCAATCTTTTTCAATAAGTACTAATGTTGTTTTATTAAAATTAAGAAACTTATTTCACCTCCAGCATGAGCATAAAATAATTGGATCTAATAAATGTCACGTTAAGATCTTTCCATTGCACGAATAATTAAAGAGCAAGACGCTTAAATTTGACCGAATTCTCTTATACACTGATTATTGAAAAAGACCAACATTCAAAGCATCATCCTTAATGAAGCTTACAAGTAGTTAATGAAGTTGGTTTTGAGTTTTGACCAACTAAAAAAGAATTAATGAAGCTGTTGTATTAATCAAGTAAATGGAGAAGGACAAAATGGTCAATGAATATAATAGAGGGTATTATTGTAATTTCGTATCGGCAGAATCATGGAGTAACTGTGCTACTTAAAGACAACTGCTCTGTTCCTCTTCTCTCTCTCTCCATTCCTCTCTTCCTCATTTCTCAGATCCGTAGGATCTTCATTTTCATGGATGCTTAAAAACCCTAATAGATATTCTTTAACACATCACTGATCCGCTAGCGAAGAAGAAACCATCTCTCAGACTCTGCGTATGTTCTAACGGGAATCGTCTTATATTCCTCTCAGATTTTATCTTTCTTCACCATCAAGGGCCTTTTTTCTCCTGGTGAATTTCTCTATGGAATCTGTTATGTTTGTTGCTTTTTCAGGATCCGATGTCCTGATTTCTCTCTCGATTTCCCTCTGTTTCTCTGTATCTGATGGTTTTTACTCGGTTTTCTCCATGTTTGTTCAGCTTTGGAGGCGAGCTGGGTATCGGATTCCGTGATCTTCAGAGACACTTTCTGGGTTATCAACAAGGCTTTCTGGCTTGTTCTGCCTTTGAATCGAGCTTCGATTGAGAGAGGAGTGAAGGTTTTGATTTTGATCTGATAAAACAAGTGTTCTTGGGGATAGTTAAGCGACTAGGTGTGTGCTGTTGTAGGGAAAGCTTCTTTCTGTTGAAGGTGTGATTTATCCCAAAATGGAAACGCTTATCGTAGCTGCAGAACATAGGAATCAGTATTATGGGAAGAAATCTATTGGACATGATCGTTTTAGATCAGCTCCTTCGAAAACTTTCAGGCAGATTAACTGCAGAACCTTTCAATCTGGAGTTGGTTTGCTTCCAAGACCAAAGAGAACTTCTTCAACACCTATAACCAAAGGAGCTCTTCCTCAGGTTCAGTCTCCACGTTCTCCTAAGTCCGTTTTGCCGGTCTTTAATCCTCCATCTCTTGACGGCGGTAGAACCAGTCCCATTCCAATTGCTAACAGCAAAGGTTATCAGATCCGTAGGTCTTCTAGTGAGTTTGCTGACAAAAGGAGAAGCCTTTCTTACTCTGAGCTATGGGCAGGACCTACTTACTCCAACTCGCCTCCGCCTACTTCTGTGCCGATTCCTAAGTTTTCTCTCCGGCAAAAGAGGACGGTTTCTTTGAGCTTTCCCCCTCCTGACTCCGCTGTTGATATTCGTGAAGTTGCCAAGTCTGCGCCTGTTTCTCCGACCTCATCTGGTGTCAACCCTTTCCACAGTACTGTCTCTGCCACTATGACACTGCGTCGCATGCTCAATCTTGAGACTGCGGATGAATGATGATCCATGAGCCTTTAGGTGAACGGGTGTTTGTTTTAGTTTTCTGCACATAGAAAATAAGGTGTTAGTCACCAAGCTGGTTTGAGTTTGTTTTTTAGCTTTTAATGGAGATGGGGAAGGAACACGTAAGCAGTCTTGACGCAGAGTTTGGCAGCAGTTACTGGATCTCGTATGCAGATTTTGGGGTGTTATTAATGGTGGAACAGCTGGTTATAGTGAGTAGATACAATTCAGGAAGCAGATTGAAATCACGTAAAAGAGAAGACTTGATTCTTGGTTTAGCATAGAGGATGGCCAAAAAATTACCAGTCTCTAACATATACCCTGGGTGGATGCTAAGTTGATGTGGTGATCCGTGAACGTTAGATTAGCGTTTCCTCTTTGCCCTTTGTATAGTTTCTCTTTAGAGTCGTCTTTTTCCCTTTGGCTTCTTTTCTTAAGTGGATTAGATAGCAGCTAGCTAACCTGTACATGCAGTAGAGCCTTTGATCATACGGGTTTTCTGTTTTGATTCTTCTTTTCGGGGGTCTTAGTCTTTACCTTTGTCTCTAGTATCTCCCCTCCCTGTCCATATCTTTTCTTTAAACCCTTTTTCGACTTTCATCACTTAAGACTTCTCTTCCTTCTAATTCATTTCTGTCCAGCCTTGAAGACATCTTAATTCACTTAAATCTTACTACTTCTGTTAAGCCATCTTCCTCTTCAGCTCTTTTCCTGATTTTTGTAAAGGAAAAAGGGAATTGGAAGTTGTAGTGACCCTCTTAGACTATCTCTAGACATTCCTCAGGTTCTTCTCCATGAAGTCCTCCATGGAGTTTCTGATCCCGCCTAATCTGCTCACCAGGTAAATTTTGCAGCTTTCTCTAACTCTCCCTCCCATGTAAATCTAATGGATCTGAATGTGTAGCTTTATACAAGTTTTTTGACTTTGTAACAGGGACCTAGAGAAGCTGCTGCTCTGCTTTTGATGCTTCTTACTTGTTAGCTTCTTTGTCTCTACTATCTTTGGTTGTTTTGTTACACAGTGATAAGTATTGTCTGTGTGTTTGGGAACTGTTGTCTGTTGCTTCCACAAACGGGTTGCTTCCTCTTGTCTTTTGTAGTTTGTGAAGTGTTGTAGACGTTCTGCTACATTGTTTCACGTTTTAATGTTGAAGGATGTGTATCCCTTGTTCCATATAAGTTATTATCATTCTCAATGGTTTATTTATTACGTAGCGAGATTAGATGAATCTACTCGTAGATTTGAGAATCCGGTGTATCTGAAACTCAAATGGGCACCCTTCGAGTTATACAAATGAATTGAAATTTTTTCTAACAATCTTTGTAAAAATATTATTTATTGAAATTAGTATTTGTTCATTACAAATACAAACACAGTTGATAAAAAAAATAGAGAAAATTTGGGAAAATACACCAAAACTAGTTTATAATTTGAAAACTACGGTTTTGATTGGTAACATGAGTTACCATTGATTTATCTTGAGTTAAGAGCATAACTCAAAAATGTTACCATTCAATAGCCAAATTAGATTTTTTGAGTTTGAGTTTGAGTTATGATGAGTTATGGTTGATTTACAATTTTGAGTTATCCCTTTGTTAAATTGCTAACTCAAATCAAATTCTTAAATCATGCAAATTGTGGTGAGTTAGAGTTTGAGTTACCATTTTTTTTTAAATCAATGTTTTTTTTTGTTGTTAATTATATATTTTAAATAATTCTATATTTCTTTGAAGTATATTATACTAAATTAATGTTATAGAAAGTGACGATTTGAAAGTTGAGTTATCACTACTATTTAATTGCTAAGTTAGTTTTTTTGGTTTATTTTTTTGTCAAATTAATTTAAATAATTATGTGTTTTCATTTTTTTGTTAATAAAATTTATTTGGTCAACTAAAATTATTTTGTTTTATTTTCTTAATAACTCAACAAATTTTTTTTTAGTCAATCACTGACAACACATACCATTAAAAAATCAAAATCTGTTTTATTTACTACTATCAAAAGTTTTTTTTCTTAATTTGATGTATTTTAAGTTAATATTAAAAATTTAATCTATTTTATTATTAATATCTGTAATAAACAATAATGCAGTTTAAAATCTGTTTTTCTTTTTTTCTTTCTATTCACATAATATATTCTTATTATTAAACTTATTATTATTATTATTATTTATTTTAAATAATATATACTGCAACTTATACATCATGAAAGTTACCAGTCATCTATTTTGACAAAAATGTTAACTCAAATTTATACAGCAGACTTACCACATAAATCTACTGTTTATACCACATAATTTTACTGCAACTTACATCGAATTATAACATCAATTGTAACTCAACTTTAAAAATACATGTTACCAATCGGAGCCTACACCTTTATTATTTTCTAAATTTTTTTTGAATTAATTATATATAAAATGACTAAATTAACCTTAATTCTTATAATTTAAAATTATTTAATAAAATCAAAACAAAATAACATTTTAAAACTAAATAATATATATTTAGAATTTACTTTATTTATAAATTCTAAAATCTTAATTTTATACTAATCTATAAAATTTTATATATTTATCTATAGATTATTGTACTAAAACTAGTTTTAAATTTGTATAGCCATTTCTCAAATATTAATTTTTATCTGATTTAAGATTTATCTAATTAAAATATTTATATAAATATATAATTTAGAGAAAATCCTAAGATTTACTAATTAAATATCTCTCATATATTTAATTTTCGATTTTTATTTTAATTTATAAAAATATGTATTATTAAAATCTGGTCAAAANAATCTTACTACTTCTGTTAAGTCATCTTCCTCTTCAGCTCTTTTCCTGATTTTTGTAAAGGAAAAAGGGAATTGGAAGTTGTAGTGACCCTCTTAGACTATCTCTAGACATTCCTCAGGTTCTTCTCGATGAAGTCCTCCATGGAGTTTCGTGATCCCGCCTAATCTGCTCACCAGGTAAATTTTGCAGCTTTCTCTAACTCTCCCATCTAAATCTAATGGATCTGATAGTGTAGCTTTATACAAGTTTTTTGACTTTGTAACAGGGACCTAGAGAAGCTGCTGCTCTGCTTTTGATGCTTCTTACTTGTTAGCTTCTTTGTCTCTACTATCTTTGGTTGTTTTGTTACACAGTGATAAGTATTGTCTGTGTGTTTGGGAACTGTTGTCTGTTGCTTCCACAAACGGGTTGCTTCCTCTTGTCTTTTGTAGTTTGTGAAGTGTTGTAGACGTTCTGCTACATTGTTTCACGTTTTAATGTTGAAGGATGTGTATCCCTTGTTCCATATAAATTATTCTCATTCTCAATGGTTTATTTACTACGTTGCGAGATTAGATGAATCTACTCGTAGATTTGAGAATCCGGTCTATCTGAAACTCAAATGGGGCACCCTTCGAGTTATACAAATGAATTGAAATTTTTTCTAACAATCTTTGTAAAAATATTATTTATTGAAATTAGTATTTGTTCATTACACACACTGACACACAGTTGTTAAAAATAATAATAATATATAAATAGTAGTTCTCGAAGCCGCGTGCTACCGCGCGCGTGAGGGTGAATTTCTAACAATTTGCAGCCGACATTTTATACGCGAAAATAGCCTGTTATGGGCCCATTGGAGTATCTTCCCTTCTTTAATGGGCTTTTAGTTGACGTTGTATCAGTACTACATATAATAATGATAATAATAATGATGATAATAGAGAGAGAGAGGTGGTTGTTGAAGATGATAATAATTGAGCGTTCTATGTGTTTTGGTTTCTGAGTTTTCATGATGGTTCATTATTACTGTTGGGCCCAATAACAACAAGAAAGGAAACTTTCGTGGCATTTTGGTCGTTTGAGCAAATAACTATTTGAAAGGTACCTTTTTCTTTTAATTTCATACTTAATTTATATTAATCAGGAACTATTTTTATATATATGTTTTGGATAATTTACTCAAAATATACAGTGGGATTTTTCACTATTTAAAAAAGTTAAGAGTTTCGTAGAGTTAATATATCTCCATACAGAGTCTAATTTAGTTGATTTAGTCAAGGTTTTTAGGCAATGGTCTTAGGCCACATTTATAGTTTTAGTTTTTAGGCCATACTTTTGGAATGTTAGTTGATTTGGTCAAGGTTTAAAGATTTTTGTTAGTGGGGTTTCTATAAAACTCTCTGTTCAAGGGTTCAAATTTTGAAATGGTAGTAGTTAGGACTAGGCAAAATATCCGTTAAATTCGATTCAATCCGTTATTTACTTCGATTTGATCCGAAAAATCCGGATATCCGTAATTGTATGGACTCAAGCAAATACTAAAAATCAATATCCGTTGAAAACGGAGCAAATCATAAATACAAAATTTTTAAGAGACGGATATCCGATCCGCTCCGATATATGTATATGTATATAAAAAATTACATATATATATTGTATAATTATTATATGTATATATAAGTTTTGTGAATTTATATTTATTATATTAGTTATTTTAATACTGAAGTTTAACAAATCAAAAAGAAATTTGTTTTTATATGAAATTATTTTATTTATAAGTTAAATTTTGAATTTTTTTATTACTTTATTAATTTTATAATTATTTTAATATTTTATTTGATAGTTTAGATTAAAAAAATATGTTTTCATAAAAATATATGCATTTTTAGTTTTTTGTTTGTATTAAAAAGATAAAAATGAATATTCGCAAATACCGCAAATATCCGCAAATATCCGTAAATTTTCCGGATATCCGGATTTTTTGATATCCGTATATTTTCGGAGCAAATCAAATCATAAAATTAAATATCCGATAAAAACGGAGCAAATTACAAATACCGGAAAATTTCCGGATATCCGCTCCGCGCCCACCCCTAGTAATAGTGTTTAAACTATTTTTTTTTTGAAAAGGTGGTTTAAACTTTCATGATTTTATTTTTTAAAATTATACAATTATAAATGATCTTAGAGCATCTCCAACCACAACACTAAATTTGGTGTTGAAATAACACCAAATAAGGTGTTGAAATAACACCAAATTAGGTGTTTTAGTGTTTTACTTTATTTTCCATCTGCAACCACAACACCAAATTTTACACTAAAAATAATATTTTTATTATTATATTAATAAATTTAATATTTTTGTATTTTCAATAGTTTTGATAAATACTAATTATTTTTATAACTAGCTAATTATAAGATAAGTGTAAAATCACAATCGATAAATTAAAAATAACAAAAGTATATTAAATTGTATTAATTCTGAAAATTAGTATATTTTAAACACAAATGTTTAATTTATGTATTTATTTAGATGTTTTATGAAATATTAATTACAATAAAAATTTCATATTATTAAAAATAAAAAGTACAAAAATATCTATAGTATACTTAATTTTTAGTTGCAAATCTTATCAACAATTCAATCATGTTATTTAATAAAAACCTAATAAAATAATATTTTAATGTTTAGTGCGGTGAACAGTATCACACCAAATATGGTGTGAAACTATTCACAAAACGCTAAAAATAAAAATTTGCTGTTTTTTTTGCAGTACAGTTAGAGAGAAAAATATACCAAATTTGGTGTTTTACAGTTTCATTGGAGATGGTCTTAGGCTTCTAGTGAGTAATGACATGTGACGACATCATTTTGGCAAGTACGGTATTGTATCGGTAGTGTATGTGTATCCGTACTTTGTATAAACAAGCTCTCCACTTGATAACATGTGCAACTGGTGAATGGATAACATGTGATAAAAGGCTTCAGAATTGAAATAATCATTTATATACACGATTAAAATAATTACAGTATCATTTTGTCAAATCTTCAAACGGATACCATCAAAAGTGTTAAGCATAACAATAAATATGTATATTTGAGTGGACCGTTTTCACCTACATTAACAGTTTTTTAGTTTGGTGTACTTTTTTGACATTTTTAATCAAAATTAACCTCAATAAGCTTAAAAATGAATGTTAAAATTAACGGTTAAAACAAAACAAAAAACCTCAAAATTATTTTTGTTTATCAACCGGCTCAAACTTACATGTATGTGTGTACTCCCTCCTCCGTTCCTGATAATTTGATTTTTTAGGTTTTATTTTTGTTCCCCAAAGATTGATTTTCTAGATTAGATTTAATATTCTTTTTTTCAAGACAATAAACAAACAAAAAGTAATAGAAAAAATAAATTTAAATTCAAAAGCAAACAAAAAGTAATAGAAAAGGTAAGTAATGATTGATTTTTAATATGTGTGAAAAATCTAAAAAATCAACCTATGTGGAACAGAGTATAGATGCGCATGAGTGTGGTGTCCTACGTGGATGAATATGAAAGGGTGGTGTAGAATAAGTGGGACCCAAAGCTCCCCCTCTAATACGCCCCTCTCTGTGCCTTCGCCTTTGCCTTTTTTTGATTCTCTTTCTGTCCAAAGATTCTCTCTTTCCTTTTTTGATTTTCAGGAAGAAAAGAAAACAAAAAAAAAAGAGACAGCAAGAGTTATTTTATTCAATAAAAAATGTAGAATTATAAAAAATGCACAGTATTATTTCATTAGATATTTGCAAGAGGTTCAAATTTTATTTAAATTACAGCGTTGTTTAAGAATAGAGTAGATAAAATGAAATATCATTAAATCTTTTTTTTTATAAGAAACAAAAATCCAACCTATCACAGAAATATCTTGAAATTCATCCAAGTTCATATTAATGAAAATTCTGGTGGTGTGACTGTGACAGTAACTGTTTTTGAAAAAGTTAATTCTGTATGTGTAATAATAATAGCAGCAGAGGCTTAATTTATGGCGCAAATTAACTTTTCTTTCGCATAAAGCGTAAATTACATTTAGTTTAGGAAGCCAATTATCACAAGCAATCCCGAGAAGGAAGTTGCATTTTTTTAATACGAAAAAACATTTTGCGAGTCGTGCATAAGGCTAGTCTCGTCATTTCACTAGTCATTTTTTCATTCTCTCTCTCTTTCTTTAAGCCCACCATAACCTAAACAAAACTCTTCTTCACAGCGTTAAAAAGCAGAAACAGAGCAGAAACGCCGAGAGAATATATATATATATATATAGAGAGAGAGAGATCTAGAAGAAGTCACGATGAGATATATGAGAAGAATTCAAGGAAGCGGAAGCTAGACTGAGAGATTTCAAGAAGAAAAGAGGAGCCTTCATCTCTCAAGGAATCTTCGATTATCGACGAGCTCTTCGATTTTCTTATTTTGGGGTAGGAACTCGACTGATCAGTGCTTTCCGATTCGTTTGGTAAATGTCGGATCATTAGTTTTGAGCTTTCGGATCACAATTTGGGCTATATTTATGCACTATATCTTCCTGTGTGAGCGTCTGATTTTCTGACTCTCGGAACTTGTTCTTCTCTGGGTTTAAGAGCATGAGATTACATATTATTTGGTAATCATAACGTAGAAAATCACACTCGTCTACCTTTTTATCTATTCGAAAATTAGGTTGCTTTAGTTTGGTGCAGTGATTTTTCATCCGATTCTGGTTTTATTGACTTGAAATTTCTCTAGTTTGTGTCGTTATATTACTATTCAGTTTGTTCACATTTTTATGGGAGACCAATCTCTGCTTTTCATTTTTTTTTCAGGTTATTTTTGTTAAAGAGGTTGTGAGAGCCTGAGACGAAGGAGTATACATATCCTCTTGTGGTTTGTTCGTATCTACTGAAAACAAAATGGAGGTTGTGGCAAAGAGTAACTCGAAACGTATGTATTCATGGTGGTGGGATAGTCACAATACCCCCAAGAATTCTAAATGGCTTCAGGAGAATCTTGCAGGTACGTATGTTGTTAAGGCTAGCTACTTCTAACGTTTCTTGATTGCAATTTCCTAAATGGTGGTTTCTTGCTTTAGCTTGCGTTTTGTTTTGGCCTATGAAATAGCCATCATTTAGTGTTCAGGGAGACATCATTTATTTTTGTTAAGGATCAGAAATCATGAAACTCTTTTGACTGACTATATGAGATTTTGCTTTTGAAATGTTTCTCTTGTTCTTTGGACAGATATGGATAGCAATGTGAAGAAGATGATCAAGGTTCTTGAAGAAGATGCAGATTCCTTTGCCAGGCGAGCAGAGATGTATTACCGTAAACGCCCTGAACTTATGAAATTGGTTGAAGAGTTCTACCGTGCGTATCGCGCATTGGCCGAAAGGTATAATCATGCAACCGGCGTACTCCATCAGGCTCATCAGACCATAGCAGAAGCGTTCCCAAACCAAGTTCCCTTGATATTTGGTGATGAGTCACATGTTGGTGCTTTGACAAATGATGTTTATCCACAAACGCCGGATATGCCTCCTCCTATCCGAGCTCGGGTTGACCCGGATGAGTTGCACAAAGATGCCATGGGGAGGAATGTAGATTTTAGTGAAGAACCTTCGTTTAAGAGTAATGGAAAAGTAAGAAAAGGACTGAACTTTAATGATGGAGATGGGAACGGAGGAAATGTTCTCAAGGCCCAAATTCTTTCAGAATCTGAACGAGCTAGCAAAGCTGAGGCTGATGTTGCGGCTTTAAAAGACTCCCTTTCTAAAATGGAGGCTGAAAAAGATGCTAGCTTAGCTCAGTTTGACAAGAATTTGGAGAGACTCTCAATTCTAGAGTCTGAAATATCTCGTGCACAAGAGGACTCAAGGAGACTTAATGACAGAGCCGCAAGCGCAGAAGCTGAGATCCAAACACTCGGAAAAACCATTGACAAGCTAGAGTCTGAAAAGGAATCCAGCCTTCTTAGGTATCAGAAATGCCTGAAAAAGATAGCTGATTTGGAAGATGGAGTCTCTGTAGCCCATAAGGATGCTGGAGAAATAAATGAGCGAGCCAGCAAAGTTGAAGCTGAAACTCTCGCCTTGAAGCAGAGCCTTGCTAAAGCTGAAACTGACAAGGAAGTCGCTCTTGTCCAATACAGGCAATGCTTGAAAACAATATCTAACGTAGAAGAGAGATTGAGGAAGGCTGAGGAAGATGCAAGGCTTATCAATGAGCGGGCTTAAATTGCTGGGGTAGAAGTTGAAAACTTGAAGCAAAAAATCTCGAAATTGGTCGAGGATAAGGAAGCTTCTGAACTTCATTACCAACAGTGCCTTAATATAATTGCTGATCTAAAGCTCAAATTATACCATGCTCAAGAAGAAACACAAAGGCTTAGCAGTGAATTAGAGGATGAAGTTGCTAAGTTAAAGTTTTCTGAGGAGAAATGTATTGTGCTTGAGAGATCAAATCAGAATCTTCACTCTGAGCTGGATGGTCTCTTGGAGAAACTGGGGAGTCAAAGTCATAAGCTCACTGAGAAGCAAACAGAGCTGGTCAAATTGTGGAGTAGTGTACAAGAAGAGCATTTGCGTTTCCAGGAAGCTGAGACCGCGTTTCAAACCCTACATCAATTGCACTCTCAGTCTCAAGAGGAGCTAAATGTTTTGGCTGTGGAACTTCAAACCAGGTCCCAAATCATGAATGACATGGAGATCCGAAACAATGAGCTGCATGAGGAAATTCAGCAAGCCAAGGTTGAGAACAAAGGTCTCAATCTCTCTTCGGTAGCAACAATCAAAAGTTTGCAAGAGGATGTCTCAAGTTTAAAGGAAACAATACGAAAACTTGAAGCAGAAGTTGAACTAAGAGTGGACCAGAGAAATGCTTTGCAGCAAGAAATATATTGTCTTAAAGAGGAATTAAGCCAAGCAGGGGAGAAACACCAGTTGGTTGGGTCATCAGTCAAAGAGTTTCAGGAGGAAAACTCAACCTTAAAAGAATGCAACGAGGTAGAAAGAAGCGAAAAGATGGCTCTTCTAGAGAAGCTGGAAACAATGGAAAAACTTGTTCAGAAGAACCTTGTGTTGGAAAACTCTATATCGGATCTGAATCTTGAGTTGGAAGCAATCAAAGGAAAGTTGAAAATGTTGAAGGAAGCTTGCCAGTCACTCTCAGAAGAGAAATCAGGTCTTATTTCTGAAAACCAACACACCGCCATCGAGAACATCGTCCTTGTTGAATTTCTTCGACAATTTACCTCAGAAGCAGTTGGTATTGCAACAGAAAAGATGAACCTTGAGGGTAAGGCAAGGAAGACTGGTGATAAGCTAATAGATGCAGAAACTGAGAATTTGCAGTTGAAGAGAAACCTGCTTTCTATCAGATCAGCCAAAGATCATTTGGAAGATGAAATGGCTTATGTGAAGGATCAGTTACGTGAGAAGGAGAAGCAACTTGAAGAAATCAAAGTGGAGAAAGAAAAGTTGAATCAACAGGTCTTTAAAGAGAGGAGTCAAGCTGAGTTGTGGGAGTCTCAAGCTGCAACATTCTTTTGCGATAAGCAGATCTCGGCTGTACATGAAACATTGATTAAAGCGATGACTCATGAGCTAGCTGAAGCCTGCAACAATCTTGAAAGCAGAAGCGCATCAAAAGACGTGGATATTGAAAAGCTTAAAAGAAATCAAGCCTTTGTCTTGTTGAATGAAAGCATTAAAACTTTGGAGGATTATGTTTTCGTGCGCCGCGAATCTGGGGATGAACTTTCAAAGGTAAGTTATCTTAGCAATTTATCTCCACTTCCAAAGTTGATTCTTCGATGAAATTAAAACTGTTGAAGAAATTTGTTTGAACTTATCTCATCTCTCTTACCAGGGCGCTAATTCTATGGATGAATTTCCCAAGTTGGAAGATATGTGTTTGAGAATCAAAGCTATCGCAGAGGCAATAATGGATAAGGAAAAAATTTTGATTCTTGAGAACTCGAATGCCTACTCTATGCTCGAGATAGCATTGAAACAAGTCAAAGAATTAAAAACCGGCGGCGGAAGAAGCATGAGGAAGCAAGAAGGAGGAAGTGGCAAAATGCGGAAGCCGAGTCACGAAATCGAGATAATAACGAAAGATATCGTGCTTGATCAAACTTCTGATGGATCATCTTACGAGATCGTAAGTAAGAAAGGCACTTTGGAGTTAGATGGTCACAGTTTTTTTGAGTTAAAGCCGGTGAAGACTCACAAGACAGAAACCGCGGTTAAAGCGAAAGGTAAATCTTTGTCTGAAGAGTCATTGGTTGTCGATAAATTAGAGGTTTTCGATGGATTCATGGATCCGAGCAGAGAAGTAAACAAGAGGAAAGTTCTTCAAAGGCTTGATTCGGATTTACAGAAGCTGGAGAATCTTCAGATCACTGTTGAAGATTTGAAAATCAAAGTGGAAACAGAGGAGAAAGACAAGAAGAAAGTAGGAGGAGACGAGTATGAAACGATCAAAGGACAGCTCGAAGAAGCAGAGGAAGCATTAGAGAAACTGTTTAACGTCAACCGAAAGCTGACCACAAAAGCCGAATCAGAGGAGGAGAGTATTCGAAGAAGGAGAATATCGGAACAGGCGAGAAGAGGATCAGAGAAGATTGGGAGGTTACAGTTGGAGATACAGAGGGTTCAGTTTCTGTTGATGAAACTTGAAGGAGAGAGAGAGAATCGAGCTAGGTCGAAGATTTCAGATACCAAATCGAAAGTTCTTCTTCGAGATTATATCTATGGTGGAACCAGAAGCATATCCATGAAGAAGAAGACAAAGAAGCGGCCTACATTTTGTGGTTGCGTTCAGCAGCCGCGGTCTCCTTAAACTTGTTGAAATTCTGATGAATGGGGGGGGGGGGGAATCAAAGTTAATTGTAACAGCGTTTGCGATTGTGTTTTTGACCGCAAACGCAGTAGTAGTAGTAGTGCGTTTAAATAACAGACTCTAGCTTTTCAACGCTTTATTCTTGATGAAAATATAACTCTCTTTTTCAGAAATGTGAGACTCAGTATGAAATCTTAATTAAACGTTGTTGTTAAACTCTGATACACCGGAAAATTTCTCCGGCGACGATTGAGGTTTAGACGTGTTGAGCATGAAATCGCAGGCTGCGACGGCTTCTGCCACCGTAAGATGAACCCAGTCTTTACCAACGCTCTCTATAAACTTGGACTTGCTTAGCTTCTTCATCACCTCTGCTCCAGGGTTCGCTATCACTAGCTGAGAAAATTAGAGGACCAAATTGTAAAATCAGTAAATATTTGGGGACTTATCTTTAGGAAAAGAAAAAATAAAAGACTTTTATTATAAATAACCTTAAGCTTTCTTCGTCCCATGATTTTGTTGACTTCCTCAATCATGCTTATACCACTCGTGTCGATGTTTCCCACAGCTAAATCATATGTTACATGTTTAAGTCAAAACTAATACGATTCATATTTGGGAATCTTAACATTTACATTTAAAAAAAAAAAAAAACTGATGAGTTAAAATAAATATATCGTCTTCATCCTTAAATCAAGATTGGCTCTTTAGTGTTTTCTGTGATAAAGTTTCTTACCACTCATATCGAGTATAATGTATTGTAGACTAATCTCTCTGTTCTTTCTCAATCTATCTTCCTCGTCATCGATCCACCTTCCAATTCTAGCAAAACATTATACATAATAAACAAGATTGATATATATATATATATATATATATATATATATATATAATTCACGTATAAATAACTAAGATTGGATCATAATAAAAAAAAATATATATATATGTAAAGAAATAACCTATCTCGCAAGTAGCTAGAGTTGGCGAAGTAAATAGGACCATCGATATGGAGAATGATGAGGCCAGAGAGAGTGGTGGCTTGAGGGTATTGTTCAATGTTCCTAAAGATTTCTGTGTTTCGAATGTTTCCCATTTCATAAATCTTTGGTCTTCCCACGAACAACACTAACCTCATCACTGATATTCCCACCTGCATGCGTTTATTTCAATTTCATAGCAAATAAAATAAATTATTCACTTATCAGGTTGGAAAAGGTTAAATAATAATGAAAACGTAGGAGGCAGAGGAAGAGTTTAATACGTACAGAGAGGATGAGACCAATCTCAATGGTACCAAAAACGACGCCGAAGTAAGCAGAGAGACATACGAGGAAATCGAACTTGTCGAGTCTCCAAAGATGAATGGCTGCTTCGTAGTCGACAAGGCCGAGCATGGCGGCTATGATGATCGACGATAGAACTACTAACGGCGTATAAAAGAATAACGGCGTCAAGAACATTAATGTTACCGCCACCGCCACCGCCATCACACGTTTGATACCGCCGTTTTGCATCCCGCTTTGTAATTCACCGCCGAACGCGAAAACGGCCCTTCATAATTGAGAAATTAATTAACCCTTTAGCAAAAAGGGTTATGTAATGCTATAGTAAATACTTCCTCCGTTTCACAAACAGTGTCATTCTACTCTTTTACACACATATTAAGAAACATAATAAAAAATCTATTATATCTTTTATTAATACACTAAACAAATTTCTCTCTCTAATTAATATACTAATATATAAAGGTTTAAACTAGTTTTTTGTTTAAAATTTTGCATTGAAAATACAAAAAGACACTCTTTGTAAAACTAAAATAAAATCTTAAAACGACACTCTTCGTGAAACGGAGTGAGTACTAAATAACAAGAATAAATCATCATTGTGCCATTTTGGTATTTGTATTACTATAAGAAACAAAAATAAACAGTTTTTCCTATAGGATATTAATTTCAAAAATTCGTATAATTGAGTTGACAGTTGGTATTTTGTCGCATGTTTGACTATTGATTATTTTATGACTTAACTTATTTCTGTTAATTACCTTTTTGTAGTGTTAAGATTGAATGATTAGTCAAATACTCTTTACTAAGAAATTAATCAGAAAAGAAAATGAAAATTGAAGATCATACCGGTAGTGAGATAGCAAGAGGAGAAGGAACCAAGAATGTTCATCATCCCAAAGGCAATCATCTCTTTGTTCCCATCTATGTTGTAATTCTTATACATTGCAAAGCTTCTCCCCACTGCAATTCCTTCCTATATATTGTATATAATTTTAACATTATTAATTACAAGCAATTAAGAATCCTATATAGGGAATTTTGACTTTCTAAAAAAAAAAAAAAAGACTAATGAGATACTCACAGCAAGAGCTATGACTCCAGTGATGATGCCGGTTTTAAGAGCCAACGTGACATAAGGTGACGTGAAAACCAAATGTGTGATCGACGGTGGATTAATCCCTTTCTTTAATTCTCCAATCTACTCCCACAACCAAAAAAAAAAAAATTAGTAAATGCATTAGAATTTATTTACATGAGAAACAAAAGTATAAAATAAAACATTTTTCAGTTTTTTCATAAAAAGAATTTCTGCAGTGTAAACGTAAACACTACACGCAAACAAAAAAAGAAAAAGAGAGAAAACTCGTACAATTTGGACGCCATGGAATTGGGCATGGAGGAAGTAAACGAAGAGACTTCCAAAAATGACAGAAACAAGTGGAGCCATTGCAGATATCCAGAATAGCTTTGGTCTCTTCTTGCTCTACAGTTAACACATTCATTAAATTGTTACATTAATCTAAAACGTATTTAAAGTACACATACATATGCTTGTATAATGTGTGTATGTGTATATATGTTCATACGTATATTAATTAAGAAGTTAAAACTTACAATGTATTTGGTTGTAAGAAGGAAGAAGAGGAAGCAGCACCCTAGTACTCCACTCTCCCATCTCCACTGCATATTTTTAAATCATACCAAATGTATTATTTTATTTACTGCCAAAAATGATTTTTTTATGCTTAATTAATGAATATGTAAGCAAATTAGTTTATACTGATATAGTATAATTAAACAAAATGAAGGGAGCTTCAATCGGTCGGTACAATATTGGCAAAGACAGCCCGTGAACAATAACAACAATATTGCGTCGTGCCACTTGCAATCATAAATTGATTAAAAACAAAATTCAGAGAAAATCATCGATTTAGAGAAACAACGGATCATATATATATATATATATGATGCAAAACGAACCATATTAGCCCTTTATATATTAAAAAAAAAAAAAAACGAACCATATGAGACTGAGAAAAGATGGAACGAAGAACGGAGACGACATCGGTGGAATGGGTGAAGTGACGGAGGCCAAGCAATCCTTTTAGTTGCTGCAGACAAACCACCGTCGCTGCTCCTCCCATGAACCCTACTATCGCCGCGTGCGACAATATCTCCACCACGAATCCTAACCTGTTTTTTTTTTTTTTTTTAAACATTCACTAAATTCAATCAGTTACATTTTTCATTACTTATTATACTTTTTTTTTTATTTCTCATGCACTTTGATACTTTTGTATAATTATATATTTTTTGAAGGATTTTTTTAAGTCTTAATACTCCCTCTGTCCCATTTTAAATGATGTTCAAAAACTTTTTTTTTGTTCCATTTTATTTGATTTTTTCACATATCTATGCAGTTTTTTAATTTATTTTAATCTAACAATAACTAAAAAAAGTTTTGGCTAAAGAAGCTCAAAAGTACAAACCAATTTATTGGCCATTTGCATTCTACTTTTATCTTTTTATTACTTTGAATCCACTTTCTTAATTTGTGTGTTTTTAACTAAAACATCACTTAAAATGGGAGAGAGAGAGTATCTTTTAAGTTTGATGGTTTCAAATGTGATGTTTTATTAATAAGGAGTTTTAGTACTTTTTCTATGGTTTTGAGTTTCGGTTTCGGTACGATGGTATTCCATCGATGTGGAATAAAAGTTTTTAAAAGAAAAAATATGGGTGAGTTTGAGAACTAACGCCTTTAACCACGTTAATATGTTAAAATAGCGCTTCTGTATAATGTATTAAAAAACTAACGCTTTGAGACATTTTTGCCCTTTTTCACTAAAAAACAAGAACTTAACGTTTTGAGCAATATTATTGTACCGTTAACGTTTCAGATCATTAGTATTGTACACAATACTATTTTAATGTAGGCGTTAATGTTTTGAGTAATATTAACGGATACATTAATATTCTGAGTAATATTAACGAAGATGTTAACACTTTCAAAATGTCGTATACGCTTTGTCAGAAACGTTAACACTGTGGATAACAAAATTACCAGAAACATCGTCAATAAAAATATAATTATAATCACTATATAGAAAATAACTAAACTTGAAACCCTTAAATATATACCCTAAACCCTAACCGTGGATAGGTGAACCCAAACTGAAGATAGATGAACCCAATCCCTCCCCTAAACCCAAAAATCTATACCCTAAACCCCCTCCTTAAGGATTGGTGAACCCAAACATATTAGTGTAAAATTTTATATGTTGATATAAATTTTCATATGTTAATCCTGTTAAAACACTGTTCATCTTTTTTGTTGGACAAAACAATTTTTTCGCACAGTTAACCAAAAAATCTAAAATCTAATCACATAATACCAAAACTGAAAGCTTCGTATTAATTTGTTTGATCCCTAAAACCTAAAAAAAAAAATTCACAAAACAAACCCAAGATTTTTTGTTTGGTTTAAGCAAAATCTAGATTTGATTTAAGAAAAATCCAAATTTTGTTTTTGATTCATAAATTTCAAATATTTGATGGAAGAAAAGAAGGTAAATCTCTGAGATTAGTAAGAGGAAAGAGGGAAGGAGAGAAACGATGGAGAGAAGAAAGAGAGAGGAAAGAGAGAGAGATATTTTATGTACATAACGATACAGTATTAAAAGTAACGGTGGATGATGACGGTCACTTGCCATTAACAAAAATTGTGAAGGGTAAAACGTAATTGTATAGGGTAAAACCGTTAGTTCCTTAACGCATTATCGAAGAGTGTTATTTTAACATATTAAGTTGGTCAAAGGAGTTGTATTCCGAATTGACTCAAAATATAGTATATTCTTTCGAGTATTTTGTTTATTTTTAATCAGTCAATGTCAATAACTAAATATCTTTGGCTAGTTACAAAATTGTTTAGAAAATAGTATACTATACCAATGTTATGTTAATGTTTTGCTTTCTAAATTTGTTCACGTGAAATTTGTTTCTAAACATTAACATAACATTGGTCTAGTATACTATCCTCTAACATATTTGCCTCAAAATCGAACATGGATCATTCCAAACTATATGCTTATTTTTTGCTCTTATATACGGAGTATCAAATTTCAAATCTTTTTGTTTCAAAAAAAAAATAAAAAAAATTCAAATCTTTATTTCTGCTAACAAGAACAAAACAGCATGCACGAGGCAAAACCCTTCAGCAGACAAGACAAGGTGCAAAATGTTCCGTTCCCACCTTTTAATTATGATAGACCATTAAATAAATCTATATCAACACACATTCAATCGGTCATTTCTGCCATGGTTGTTTTAAATTAAGTACATGATAATTCCATAATATAAAATACTACAATAATAGAGACATCGATACATTTTCATATATTCATATATAGTCATATTAATTATTGTTATTTTAAAATATCATACCGTAAGAGGCCAAGGCAGGTTTGCATGAGTCCGGCGAAGAAAGTAGCGGTGAAAGCTAAGTGAAGGTAGAGCTTTGGATTCTCCACCGCGTTTACCTCTTTCCCTAACATTGCCGCCGTTAACAGCGACGCTACCGCCACCGTCCCCACCGCTAAATCTCTCGAACTTCCCATTATCGCGTATACCATCGGCGGCACGAAGCTCGAGTCTACATTTATATATTTTCCACATGTACATATATGTTTTCAGTATATATCTATATAGTAAATTAAAATATATTTTACTATAAATTAAAATATATAGTAAAAAACACTCTCTAACATATATATATATAAATAAGTAAGAAGAAGAGAACGTACAAAGACCAAGGATTGGAGGAAGATTAGCGAGTTGAGCATAGCTAATCCCTTGAGGAATAGCAAGGCTTGCAATTGTGATCCCTGAGATAACGTCTGATTTCAAATACTCCAAATTGTAATCACGAGCCCATTCCAAGATCGGGAACACGTGCCGCAACCCTAACTCGATCTTTTTCGACGTTCTTGATTCGTTCCTGATTTTTCTGAACGGATCGTCGGCGAAAAGGATCTCATTGAGAGTGTTTTTTAGTGATTTCAAGAAAGGTTGTGGTGGAGGGATTTCTACTTCGTGGTGTTGTGAAGCCCTTTTGCACATATTCTATAGTCTAACTATTTTAAAAAGATTATATAGAATGATCAAAAGCTGTCTCTTCATTTAGATTTGGGAGTGTGATGAGAGAACGAGAGGAGGAAGATGAGGTTTTTATAGGATGAGAGTATGTGAATTTTGCATTTTTTAAAATTTCCATCGGGACCCACAATAAATTATTGGTTTTTTTTGTTTCGTTAATATCATCATCTCTAGAGAAGAAAACCATGGTAACTTGAACACCAAAGGAAAAACTATTTTGATAATCAAAGACCAAAAAAAAAACCTTATGGCACGTAATTTTCTATTAATAACTTACAAGTTACAATATAGCGTTTAGATATATCTTTGACAAGACGTAGAAATACGGTTTAGACATTTTCTTACATTAGTTTATTTTTTTCCAAGAAAAAATATATAAGAATAAGAGACACGATTTTTTGGTACGATTATCTATCAGCATTCTATAACTTATGGGTCAGATAACCTAAAACGGTATGAGATTTTTAGTGGTAAACTGGATCTTTTAGCGGTAAACTGGAGTGATAAAGTGCTTATAAAATAATTGAAAACTGTAAAAAAGAGCTGTATGTCAAAACGGTACAAAAAGCTGAGTGTAATACTGTTGTTAACGCTTTCTATACTGCTTTTGTGATTAATAACTATTAGAACGGTATAACTTGTACCGCAGCTTTACTGCAAAGCTTTTGGTTACCAATCAAAGCCTATACTTTGTTTTTAACGTAGATATCACTTTTTTTGTTTCATATTTTGAAATGGTCATAAGAAACTATTGCATGTACGAAAAGAAAAATGCTTGTAATTCATTAGTTTTATACGGACTATTTTATTGATTTTATATGTATGATACATTTTACCGTAATGTATCATAATATTTGTATTGCGACTCCAAGTTCCAGTAATCCAAGACATATATAGGAAAGACTAAGAATTATCAAGGGGCTTTTAATGGTTTTAAACTCCACTAATTCGTTGTTTTCCTACTTGGTTTTCCCACACTACGCTAAAAGTTTTTGACAAACAGGGGATCCAAAGAGATCTTTAGATTTGCGCGAAAACTATTACATTTACATACGAAAAGAAAAATCGTTAAATGATTAGGGGACATGATTGAAATGAAGCAGCAACGTGAGCTGTTCCAAGACTTCCCAATTTGGATCGATCACTCTCGTTACCATAATTTTTTTTTGTCGATTTGCATTTGGAGCATTTCAGAATTATAAACATTCGATTTCCTTTTCTTCAACACACAGCTCGAGGCTTCCCATGTTTTACTTTCTTCTTTGTATTATCAAAAATAATACTATAAAACTTGTATAAAAACTAAGTCAACATTCAGTTGACAAAAGAAATAAAATAAGAAAACAATGTACTTTTAAAATAATTAAACAAAATAGTCTAAAGGCAAACTCGAAATTCTTAATCTCAACTATAAACCATAAATCCTGAAATCTTAATCTTTAAACCCTACCCTAAAACATAAACAAAATGGTCTATTCTTTAAAGATTCAGCCTATTTTTTGAATATATTTTTCTCCCAGACTTTTATTCAGTTATCCCATTTTTTTTTTCTTCTTATTAGGAACAAAAGTCTTACACTTCTCGTGAATGTCCTTGGCTACACTACACACATACTTTGGCATTTTCGTTATAATCATTTCTTGATCCACTGTTTCTGTTTTCTGTGTTCCCTCTATAATCACATGAACATGTGAACTGTAACCATGAAAATATACAAAACAACACTTTCTTATTGTAACATTTTTTAAAAGATCAAGAACCCTTTAGTTAGGAACCATCTTCAATAATTAATCATCATCTTTGTAAAGCTCTAAAGACGGTAAGAAGAGACAAGAAGAGGTTGATGATATCTAGGTAGAGCGAAACCGCGGCCCAAATATACTCATCGTATGTGTATCGTTTGATGAGATTGTCTGTATCATAGACTATGTATCCACAGAATATTATCGATGCCAAGCAACCGTAGATCATCACCGATATCCGCCCTAATGGGAACAAAATCTGCACCACACCACATATGAAAATCCGGTTATGCAATCCAAATCAACCAAAATAATAATATCAATTTCCTTAACATCTAGCCAAAAGAATGCTACCAAAAGTACCACATTCCTAACTACTTAGGACTTAGCGTAAAAAAAATGCTACCAAAACTACCACATTTCATAGGTTAAGCCTAAAACTCTCACTCCTAGATTGAAATCAAGTTTCTAACTTCCAGCCTAAACATATTGCTACCAAAACTACCACATTTCATAGGATAAAGCTCATAAGCCTAAGACTCTCTCACTCTCTGTAACGCCTAGGGTGAATTTGAAATAAGTAGCGCTGTTACTTGTATTAAGGCAAAGACAAGAAGCACGATGAGAGCTCCGAACAAGAAAGGTCCGAGGAAGTTGAAGTCATATCCTCTTCTAGCTGCCCAAAAGGTGTATACTGTGAGGGAAAGCACCACGACTGTTGTCAAGATCGCTGACTCGAGAATCACTTTCCCTGTTCCAACCACAGAGTAAACATTTTCACAACGGAACCAGAAACATTGAGAGATGTCAAAACAAGAATCAATAAGAAAAACTGGAGATATCAAAATATGTTTAAACTAGGCTAAAAAAGGGTTTTGGAAAAGATTTAAATCTCGTTCCTTTCGGATTTACTTCCATGAACAATTAGAACAATCGTTGCCTAATGAATTCTTCAATATTTGCAATCAAGTATCAAAATCTCAATTTCCCCAAATCGAATACAAAAGTGATCCGATCTTACCATTGGTGAAGGCACAAGTCAATCCAACGACAAAAGCCAGAGCCAAAGTGAAAATCCCCAAGAGCAAGTAATTCACCGGATGTTTCTGGTGGTAGTAGTACAACGGGCACAACACTAAATCGGAGAAAACACACAAAATCCAAACTTTTCAGCTGAGCTTTAATCAAAATCATCCGAAATTTTGAAATTCTGAAATCTGATTTCTCTCAATCGGGCAAGTGGATTGACGATTTTACCTATGAAGGGCGTGATGACGATGACTATGTAGAGACCTAATCCAGCGCCGGTCGTGGCGAAGAACAGAGCAATTGGATGGACGGTGACCACCGTGGCGGCGACGGCCACGGTGGCTAGGAGCTGAAAGGCGATTATAGAGTAGACCTTGCGTACAAATCCCCACCGGAGCTCGGGATGTTCCAGCATAGTCGGGTATAGAGGCCTCGAGCCACCGCCGGCTTCCACGTCATCTTTCCGGTACGGTAAGTTCCACTGATACATTACGGTGTCAGCTTTTCAGACAAAGCGAGTGAAAGCGCGGGAAAATCCCGAATCTTTAGATAACTGTGTCAGGATCGGAGAGAAAATTACGAGAGAAAGAGAGGAAACGGAAATTGAATCGGTGCTCTGCTTTGGGACTCTTCGTCCTGTGAGCGGAAAAATGCGAGAAATGTTTTTTGGATTTTCTTAGAAAAACGGTGTGAGGAAGGAAGCAAGTTCGTGAAGGCTCCCGGTTAAGGAGGAGATGACACGTGGTGGCCGTAGACTAAACGTTAACCGTGACAAGGATGGTTCTGCACTTCTGTAGATTTTCTTTGATGCGTGTCCGAAAGGAAAGTATCTTTAGTTAAAGGTTTGGACCGTTTGGAATGTATGTATGTATGTTGTAATAAAATTTTCAAACTTGAATATTTCAATAGTAAAATTGCGAAATTATTATTAATAATATATATACATTTTAGCATATGCATTCGATCTCTTATAACAATATTTTACAATATTACAAATTTTAAAAGTAATTAATTAGTAGTAATTAATAAGCTACATAAAATATAGTTAATAGATGTCGAAAAAATAAATGAAAAAATTCACCATCTCTTGGAAAAAGAAGAGAGGTCGGAGAAGCGATAGTGGTGGTTACTGTTTGTGTGGAGATCTTCACCGAAAAAGAAAGGATATGAGAAAAAACAAGAGAAAAGAAGAAAAACTTTCCCTTTTACCAATGAAACAAAACAGCTCAGAGAATTGAAAAAGTGTGAATTTGGAAAATATTTCCCACTCTCTGCTACATCTCTCACTTGGATCTCCTTTGCCCAAACTTATAATTCTCCCGATACGAGTTCCCATACCTCTCTGTCTCTCTAGGGTTTTTACTCTTCCGAACGAAATTGGCGGAAGCTCGCGCAACGCAAGGGTTTCTTCCTCACTCTCTTCTCGTCTCACTGGTTAAAGATCCTTACTTTTTGGTGTCTAAGCCATCCTAGATTTGCTGGTTTGTCTTTGACTTTCTGGGTTTAGTTCGATTCTCCTGGAGCCGGTAGATTATGTTACCGCTGCTGCAGATTAGGGTTTTCTCGAGAAAACTCTAATTTTGGTGTTCTACACTGATTTATTCCCTTAATTTCCTTTAAAGGGTAACTGTTCTATGGCGATTTCGAGTGGGTTTTGTGGTTCCCATTTAAGTATTTAGGATTTGTTCTATCTGCGCATATATGGTTCGAGAAAGAGATGCTTTAGCTTTAGGTGTTGGAAGATCTCGTAATACAAAGTTCAGATTTTTTGTATAGAAGTCCATTAAGTAACCCAGCTTCACTTTTAAGTTACTGGGCTGTGTACTGTGTGTAATCGAGAAGAAAACAGTGTTTTGATTATCCTCTGGCTATCCTGGAGATCTGGGATTTGTTTCATCTCTTATGTCAGATGAGGACTTTTTACCCATCTGACTCTTGTAAAGAATCACAGCTCAATTCGTTGAATCCACAGTCATGGCTTCAAGTTGAGAGAGGGAAGCCATCTTCCTCTGCTTCTTCATCCGCGTAAGTTTCTCTTTTTTCTTTTCCTGCTGGTTCCGATTGGTTATATTGAGCTTGACAAGTTTGGCTATGGAGTTAACCTTTGGTCTTCTGTAGTCCACTGTGCAGAGAATCGTTTATCAAAGTTCCCGAGCCGCAGATACTGCCGCATTATAAACCTCTTGACTATGTAGAAGTTCTTGCTCAGATTCATGAAGAACTCGAGACTTGCCCTTTGCAGGAGAGATCGATCCTGTATTTACTGCAGTACCAAGTGTTTAAAGGTCTTGGGGAGACCAAACTTAGACGGAGAAGCCTTCAATCAGCTTGGCAAGAGGCTACAACTGTCCATGAGAAAGTTGTGTTTGGGTCTTGGTTGAGGTATGAGAAACAAGGAGAAGAAGTTATCGTGGATTTGCTTTCTTCTTGCGGCAAATATCCCCAGAAGTTTGTTCCACTGGATATTGCATCTTATTTCCCACTTATGGCCGCTTCTTCCCCTGAGGCAGCATCTGTGAAGGTGAAGCGCGGTATATCGAAAAATGTTGCGTTTAAGATAGGAGAAGAGAGAATAGCTTGTGATAGGAAGAAAATCGCGAGTCTTTCGGCTCCATTTCAAGCCATGCTCTATGGGAATTTCACGGAGTCGCTTCTCGATGAGATAGACATGTCAGAGAATCATGTATCGTCGTTAGCTATGTGTGTTGTCAGAGATTTCAGCGTCGCGGGTGTTGTAAGCGGAGTTTCCAAGAACCTTCTATTGGAAGTTTTAGTTTTCGCAAACAAGTTTTGCTGCGAGAGACTTAAAGATGCTTGCGACAGAGAATTGGCTTCCCTGATTTCGTCGATGGAATGTGCCGTTGAGCTTATGGACTTTGCACTCGAAGAGAGCTCCCCGATCCTAGCTGCGTCGTGTTTGCAAGTTTTTCTTTATGAGATGCCCGATAGTTTGACCGATGAGCGTGTTGTCGAGGTTTTGACTCGGGTTAATAGATCTCAAGTCTCGACCATGGCAGGGAAAGCTTCATTCTCCTTATACTCTTGTTTAAGCGAAGTCTCGATGCGTATAGATCCTCGGTCCGACAGAACATTGGGTTTCTTGGAAAAAATAGTCGACTTTGCGGAAAATGATCGGCAGAGAGTACTGGGGTTTCATCGGCTAGGTTGTATGAGGCTATTGAGGAAAGAGTACCGTGAGGCGGAAGAAGCTTTTGAAACCGCTTTTAATCTAGGCCATGTGTATTCAGCTACTGGTTTAGCAAGAATAGGTTACATCCAAGGCCATCGGCTTTGGGCTTACGAGAAGCTAAGCTCTGTTATCTCCTCTGTTTCGCCGCCTCTCGGATGGATGTATCAGGAAAGGTCTCTATATTGTGAGGGTGATAAGAAAATGGAGGATCTCGGGAAAGCAACCGAGTTGGACCCGACTCTGACTTATCCTTACATGTATCGAGCTGTCACTCTAATGTCGAAACAAAATGCCGAGGCTGCGCTCGAGGAAATCAACCGGATCTTGGGGTTCAAACTCGCATTGGAATGCTTGGAAATCCGGTTTTGTCTCTATCTCGGTATGGATGACTACGAAGCGGCTCTTCGCGATATCCAGGCCGCTCTTACTTTGTGCCCTGACTATCGGATGTTTGATGGGAAAGTAGCTGGGAGGCAGCTGCGGACGCTTGTGTACGAGCATGTCGAGAACTGGACAACCGCGGATTGTTGGATGCAGCTTTATGAGAAATGGTCGAATGTTGATGATATCGGTTCTCTTTCCGTCATCTATCAGATGCTTGAAGCCGATGCATTTAAAGGTGTTCTTTACTTTAGGCAATCTCTGCTTCTCCTAAGGTAAAAAACAGTTACGGTTTCGGTTAGAGTTCGGATTTCAATCAAAAGGCGGATTAGTTGAACATTCTTAACCGAGCATTGCATTTTGTTTTACTCTGTTTTGAGCAGGCTGAATTGTCCTGAAGCAGCGATGCGTAGTTTACAGTTAGCCCGAGAGCACGCCTCGAGTGACCACGAACGTCTGGTATATGAAGGATGGATCTTATATGACACTGGCCACTGCGAAGAAGGGCTTCAAAAGGCCAAGGAATCCATTAGGATAAAGAGATCATTCGAAGCTTATTTCCTCCAAGCTTATGCTTTAGCAGAATCTAGCCTCGACCCATCGAGTTCTTCAACCGTCGTTTCGCTTCTTGAAGACGCTCTCAAATGCCCCTCTGATAGGTTGAGGAAAGGTCAGGTACGTTCGTTCACCACCAGCTCTGTTTGACGCCGTTGATGAAAATGTTTGTTCTTGGCGAGTAGATGATGCATCTAGTTAATTCTACGAAAATGTTTTTGTTTGTTTTGTTTTGTTTTGTTTTATAGGCTCTAAACAATCTCGGGAGCGTCTACGTAGATTGCGAGAAGCTAGACTTAGCTGCGGATTGTTATATAAACGCTCTGAAAGTGAGGCACACGCGCGCGCACCAAGGCCTGGCTCGTGTCCATTTCCTTAGACATGACAAAGCTGCAGCTTATGAGGAAATGACCAGACTTATCGAAAAGGCTCAAAACAACGCATCCGCTTACGAGAAAAGATCCGAGTATTGTGACCGTGAACTCGCTAAATCTGATCTCGAAATGGTCACCCGTTTAGACCCTCTCCGAGTTTATCCTTACCGATACCGAGCCGCAGGTTTTCTTTAACTCAACAACTCTAACGCTCTGTTTTTTGTTTTTTTTCCATCATCATCTCTAGGAATAATTGGCTTAACCTGAAACCTGTTTCTTTTGTGGGTTTTGATAGTGTTGATGGATAGTCGGAAGGAGAGAGAGGCTATCGCGGAGTTATCCCGAGCTATCGCCTTTAAAGCGGATCTTCATCTTCTTCACTTAAGGGCGGCGTTCCACGAGCACATCGGGGATGTCGGGAGTGCGTTGCGGGACTGTCGTGCGGCGCTCTCGGTCGACCCTAACCATCAAGAGATGCTCGAACTCCATAGCCGTGTTAATAGCCATGAACCTTGAAACGCATCCACACACAACAAAGCTTGGAGATGATAGTAAAGTGTGAAAATTTGTAACACTCTAAATTCATAGTTGTAAAACTTGTATTCTCTCGTCACTCTTCTTTATTCTTTGTTTGTTGCTGTCCTTCAATCGATTTTTATATTTTCTCCGTATCGTCGTAAACCTATTCTTTCGCTGGCCTAAAAACTTGAAAACAAAAAGTATGGAACATTAAAATGTTTTTACTCAATTACTACTCGTGCTTTCATAGGAGACAAACGGCATTTCTGACCAAAGCAAGAGTGAAGATGTTCGTTTTTTCTTGTCGGCGAGGGAAATGTTCTAAATGATAAATTGTCTGGAGAGAATTTCAAAAATATCACTTTTATGATACAAGTTTTAAAAAATAATAATGTTCGCTGTTTATTTTCAATAATATCACTAATATAAATATTTAGAAAAATTTAAATTTATAAGGGTTTTATAAAACATGCTTTGACATTTTATAAACCTTGTAAAACATGTTTTACAAACCCTTATAAACATATTTTATACACCTTTATAAATGTGAATTTATATAAACCACTTGTTATAAACGTTTATAAAAGTGGTATTTTTGAAAATGAAAAAAATAGTGATAGTTTTGAAAAATAATATCAGAAAAGTGGTATTTGTTAAAAAAATTCCTTATGTGTGTCTGTTCATTGCAGCTGTCATTTCTATTTATAAAAATATTTTTGTTTTATGCCTATTTTTATATTAAAAAAAAGCATTTTCATCATAAAATTTCAACCTAATATATTGTTTTCGTGACTAATCGTTAGTTTAATCTTTTCTAGTTTTCTTTGTCATCAAATGAGCTAACAACCTCTTCCCTTAATTTATTATGTTACAATAATTTGAATATTCATGTATATTTATTTGATTATATCCTACATCTATCATATCTATTCAAGAATTTCACAATTCAAAAAAGCCTTTCTGAATCTTAAAAAAGAAGAATATATTCGGTGTTGCATGTAAACCCTTTAACAAAAAAATTCGGTGTTGCATGTCATGGGTTTAGTTAAACTCGTGTCTCATGATGATGGTCACATGTTTTTGGCCTAAAGGGGTTCTGTCATATCATTGAGCCTTAACAAAAGCGAAACTCTTCTTATACGGCCCACATATAGACATGCCTTATCCCAGTGAATCTTATGGACGAAGAAGACACGTCTAGGTGCAAAGTAGACTTAACAAACTTTATGTTTAGGTTGGAATATTATTTATAGAAAAACTCGTAGTGAGAGATAGAAGAAAAAATAAATAAAAAGTTAAAGAGCGGATGAACACTTTTCTTGTTTTTGAGCATGAACACTTTCCAAAGGGATATATGAGAATATTAATCAAAAACCTAAAAAAGGTAAATTAAAAAAGGAAGATAACACAAAGTCATCCACAAGAGTAAATATCATAGGAAAAAATTCAACAAAGTAAAATATTCCATTTTGATATTCAAAGCCAAAATGCTTTTAGGGCATTGGTTGCTTTGTATATCTTTTGTGTGTGTTATTTTCTTTCTCTACAATTGTATCTTTGTGAGTGATTCAAACTCAAGTTCGGCTAGGAGGAATGGAAGATGTTGAATTCTTGTGTTCCAGATTTAAACTTTAAGTTGAGAAAGAAATATACAAGAAAGGTTTAATTCACCATTTGAACACAAGATTCGTAATTTTTTTAAAGTTCCAAGGTCGGGAAGCTTAGTTGTGCCGATTATATAAAGTCAAAAAGGCTTCTTCTTACTTACCTTACTATACGAGGTTAGATTGTTGCATCTTTTAATTGGCTTATACTGATTGTTGAAAGGGAAAAACATATATGCAGTATGTTCTCAAGTTTTAGACAATTAAATGAATTATGTTTGAGTTTTTTTTTTAATTACATGTTCCGTCTTTCCTATGAGTTTATATTTGGCTTCAGTACTTGTTTTAATTTATTTCATAGCTTATGATAAGTTTCATTCAAATGAGTGTGCCTTTTACAGAAATTTGGGTATTTTATGATGAGAGAAACTATGAGGAAAAAGGAGATAAAGTTCGAGCAACCTTAGTAAAAAATAATATCACCCAAATTCATAATAACACCACACATAAAGTAAGAAAAAAAAAACAATTAAATAAAGATGATTTATCAGAAAATAATAGTGATTTTACATTGAAAGATGGAACTAAAATTCCTAAAGTTAAAAATAAATAATTCAAAAAACTATAGCACAATTAACAATACTTTTATTCTCTGTAATGAATCGAATTTTTGAAATGATCGTGAGACATATTTCATCTGTTTCAAAACGATATATTTTTTAGGTTGTTACATAGCTTAAAAAAATGACTATTCAAACTTTGTTTTTTATTAACTTTCTTTAATTTTATTTATTTATAATAAATATCATAATAATAAATTAAATAAAAAATAGTAATAACTACATTAAAAAAAAATTAAAAGCATCTAAATATTTGAAACAAATTTTTTTTTTTCTAAAACATCTATTATTTTGAAACAGATTGTATATATAATACGTAACGATTGACAACTTTTCAACAAAATTAAATTTCTTAACTAGTGATGATAGTTCAACTAGACATGTAGGAACAAACTATCAACATATTCGATTTTGAGTTTCACTAACACGATGTGCATATATCTGAAAGAAACTACGATCCACTCTACTGAACTTGAATTTTCTAATTTTTATATAAAATATTTTCCCGTCTTCTTCGAGAAAAGGTTTCCCTTATCTTAGACTAAATAAAAAGTACTAATATTTATTTATTTGATTTCTAATCAAATCTATTTTTTTTAGTTTAAAAAAAAAGAAGAAGTAATATTTAGTGTATTCCTCAATGGTTCTTGTACTAAATATAGTATTCTATTATAAGAACAATGTTTTTTTTGGCTAAGTAAATTGTGTTTTAGATTCTCTTACAAACTAAAACAAAACAAAAACGTTTCCTTTATATACATACCCAATAAATAAAAAGCATTTTCCTTCTTGATAAATAAGTAATTATTACTTCTATTTAAGGCAATTACGCCTGCTAAGTCTTATCTCACAATATTTTCCATTTATTGGACAAATTGATAGCTTGCTTTTTTTTCTTTCTGGGGTCTACTCTTCTTTTTAGTAGACAATTTTAAGTAAATGCTGATAGTCTGGTCCTGTAATCATCACCCTTCTCTGTAATGCAGAAGAGTCTCCAAAACAACATAAAAAAAGAAAAAAACAGACAATAAAATATTTATAAAAAAAAACAAAACAGTTAAAAATATTTGAAAATAAGTCAAAATCTCACTTTCAAAGACACTCTCTCTCCTCTGTGGTATTTATCTGCTGCACCTAGAAAAACTAATACTACAAAAATGGGAATCAAACAGTCTTTGCATTTACTGTAAGCACACACATATATGTATCTGTGCAAAATATTGATAGTGACCGTGGAGAATAATAATCCATCATGGTCGTCCTCTTGCTTTTGAAACCTGTACATACATATGTGTATATATATACACCCAAGAAACTAAAAATTAAATATTGAAATTATGATTATTATTTTTCTTTGCATATATAGCCAAAGAATTATGTCTTTCTGTGTAAACTTCTTACTCTCTCTAGGTACTTGATCAAAGGTCCTTATTTTAAGAGATCAGAATAAACCAAAGTTTGGATCCTTTTCTGGTTTTCTTTCACCTTTTGTTTTTTTCTCTAGTTGGAGTTTTCTTCTTCATATAGCCATGGATATGTTTTCATCTCGAAACTGGTCCTATAAACTAAGCTCTTTGTCTGCTGAAGCAAGTGCTTCTTCTGGTAACACACTCAGTACCATCCAAGATTTTAATGGCCTGAACAATGTAATTTCTAGTCGTCTTTGTACACACACAGAGACTCAAAAGATTAAGAAAAGAAGAGGCGTTCCTGGAAATCCTGGTAAAATACAAATATGATATTTTTTTCACTTTATTTCTATTGATCATGGCTTTAATTATTCCATTTGGGTTTTTGAATACCAGTTGAATCTGGAAAATGTTTTCATCTGATTTTTGATTCCTGGTAGAATCTTGGAACCTTTTTTCATCTTTGTTTTTTTATAAAAATTTATCTAAGAACCTTTTTCATATGGATTTTTTGAATGTTAGCTAGTAGAATCTGATGACTTTATTCATTTGGGTTATTTTATTACTAGCAGAATCTGGGAGCTTTAATTTTTCATATTGGTTTTGTGAAAAGTCTTCCTTTTTTTTAAAACAATTAGGGTTTGTCTCAAAATCATCTTTTTACCAAGAACGCGTTTTGAGACTTTTTGTTTCATGTGAAACTGGTTTCTGTGGCAGATCCAGATGCAGAGGTAATTGCATTATCACCAAAGACACTTCTTGCAACAAACAGATTCGTCTGTGAGATATGCAACAAAGGTTTTCAAAGAGATCAGAATCTACAGCTTCACAGGAGAGGCCACAATCTTCCATGGAAGCTGAATCAGAAGAACAGCAAAGAACAGCAAAAGAAGAAAGTCTATGTGTGCCCAGAGACAAACTGTGTTCATCATCACCCATCTAGGGCTCTGGGTGATCTCACAGGGATCAAGAAACACTTTTGCAGGAAACATGGGGAGAAGAAATGGAAATGTGAAAAGTGTTCAAAGTTCTACGCTGTTCAATCTGATTGGAAAGCTCACACTAAGGTCTGTGGTACAAGAGAGTATAGATGTGACTGTGGCACTCTTTTCTCGAGGTAAGTTTTTTAAATGATTTACTATTTTTTTGGGTTCTTATATGAAGATCTAATTTCTTTGTTCTTTGTTAATTTGATTTCTTGATATTTTTTATGTTTCTGTGACAAATCAAGATTATTTCCTATATATACATATATCTGGCAGTCCACATGTTATATGTGAATCTATAATTTTTCTTGAAATTTTTTGTAGTTGTATATGTATAGATGAATTTAATGCTTTTGTGTGACTAACTTCAAATGTCTTCTTTTGGTTATGTTCTTTGACAAAACTGCTAGTGTCTGTCCATGGAATATAGTTTGAGTTCAAATTAAATGCAGTGGCAAAATTCATGGATTAAGACATCATTATATACATATCGGCCATTAATAATGCCTATATAAAGATGAAAAACATGAAATTTATATATATACATTTAAAAATAGAACCAAATTGTATGTACTGAGATTGACATAAATCAATTTTACAGTTTGTAAGTATAATTTTTGTCCAATAAAAATGGCTTTTTTTTTTATTTTCTTATTGTATGTAAAATTTGTGTTGCATTATTGAAGAAGATAATAAAAAGCCTGCAGGTGAATCTTCTGCTTCATCATAATGCTGAAAAAGAATCATAATTTGAATTTTATTTTCTCTTGTAAAAGATTTTGTAATCTATGATTTGATTTGTTATGTCTAAATTGCTTTGGTCCATTACTTCATAATAGCTTCAAAAGCTTTTCTTGGAATTTTGAAACTTCTTCCTCTCTATGTGTGGTCCACCCAAAATGATTTTACTTCTTGCAGTTGCATCATCATTGATCGTATATTATTACACATAAAGTATATTCATCTTCACGTCTAATTTTATTTTTTCTTTGGGAAACTTTTTATAAACAGGAAAGACAGTTTCATAACGCATAGAGCGTTCTGTGATGCATTAGCAGAAGAAAGTGCAAGAATCATCTCATCTTCTTCCTCCAATCTCACAAATCCCCCTAACCCTAATTTTCAAGATCGTCAATTTATGCTCAATAAACCATCTTCTTCCTTGCTCTTCACGTCACCCCTTTACGCTGACACTCCACAATCCGCCGCAGTCGTTTCTTCGTCTTCGACGGCAGCTCTTTCCGCGACAGCTCTCCTCCAAAAAGCGACCGCTCTTAGCTCCGGCGCTTACACCGGCGGAGGACAAACGCGATCAATTGGTCATCACCGACATTTGACGACGGCCAACGAGCTTCTTGGCGTTGACCCAGTCATCATGATGACGTCACCTTCTTCGTCTGAGTACGACCGGCTAGTTGCTGATGGGTTAACATCCACGTGGCAGAAAGCTGACCGTTTGACCAGGGACTTTCTTGGACTCACGGGTCATGGTGTGCACGTTAGCGTGAGACCCGGTGATATGCTAGGCTACGCAGGTGGAGTGGCGTTTCCTGTGTCAGCGTACGATACCGAATCTCATAATCACGAGTCGTCGTTTCAGAAGGTCTATGATCTGGGATTCTCTGGGCCCCACAATATGTAAAAGGGTAAAACTGGAATCTACTTCTATTATTTTGTTGCTCTTTAATGACTTAAAATACTCTTGGGAACAAGAAAGCAAAGAGCATTTCTTTTTGGTTACTTTTCTAGGAATTTGCTTAATTATTACTACAACTTACAGCTTTAAAATTTCTCTAGTTTACGTTTGGATTTTTTTGTCAAAAATATTCGTACAAGTAAAAACATTTAGAATTTTTCCCATTTTAAAACTACGTCCGTTAAAAAATTTAGTGGTTCTTTCTATGAGTTTTACATAAACAATTATCTTTGAGTTAAAAAGAAAAACATTTGGATCAATAAAAGCCCCACATCACATCAAACATTTGGATCAATAAAAGCCCCAATTATAAATTTTACATAAACAATTATATATCTTTCCACATCAAACACAATTGGATCAATAAAAGCCCCACAAACTGCAACTCTGGGGATTGACGAATGTGTCCTCTCAAAGCCAGCTTCTTTGATTGTGATAGATACTACTCTATACAACGTCATAGATCTATCATCTACGTATTAAAACAAAAACAAAAAAAACTTCCATATCAACGTACATGTACACATCATATTATATATGCAATTATTGTATATATATAACATAATTTGTCATCATATAATATTTATTGCTATGGGTCAAAATTCATAGTTAAGTACTCAAATTTGGCAGTAGGCCATAAAAACTATTTATCGTTTTTCTGATTGCTGTTAACAGATTTCTATCGTAATCACTAATCAATCAGGGGCAATGGTCTTATTTATTGATGATCACTTATGTTTTCATTATAGCATTGGCAACTAACAAGAACAAGAGTATCACTTTCATCGCATACTGTGATGATTAGTCGCTAATTTACGTATCACAATAGTGACAAAATTATTTAAAAAGTTATTCCTTATTCTATAAGTTATAACGACGGATAACCACAAATTCTCCCAAGAAAATCACTAACAAAATAACGAGAAGCCGGCTAAAATCTTTTCTCACTCCAATAACGTTGAATTTTGTTTTTTTTTCTCTCCTTGAATGTTATTCTGGTTATATCACAACCCTTTAATAATGTCTTATTTGTTTTCCACTACATAGGATTAGTTCTCAGAAAAACAGGTAGTTTAGAAATACAATTGGGAATGGGAGTAGCATAGCTTGTAAGTTCTCTCTCAAAAGTAATATATTCACATGTAAACCCCAAAAATACTGGTTAAAGAAATGAAAAACAAATAAAAAGGAGTTAGAAACACCTAAAGAAGGAGTGTGGTAAAGGGATCAATTAAAAAAAGATATCGAAAACTACGAGTAATAATATGAAGTAGAAAAGATTTAGAAAGATTAAAAAACGAATGTCAAAGAGCTTGTTGGCGAGGACACGCATGAACATGCGAACACTTTAAACCCCAAAAAATAAAGAGAACATGCGACCACTAAAAGTCAAAAGATAAACTAAAGAACATTGTTAATGGGATCAATATAGTCCCCTTTTATGTTTTTACGAGCTCTTAGTCCCCCTCTATTCAACTTCTTTTTCCTTTGCTTTTTTTTTGCTCGTGATTGAAAATTTTAGGTCGATGTAAAATCTACAATAACTAAATAAAAAGTATTTATATGACATATGCATACAATAAGGTTCAAAAAAAAAAAATGCATACAATTCATACACATATATCTCTGGACTTTAATTAATTTATTTGGCTGGTAATCTGTTATATAGTGTCATGCAAACCATCTGCAATACTCAAAAATACCCTTTTCGAAGAATCCACGACCAGATTTTTCAGTCTTCACCAAACAAAAACTATTTCTGTACATTTCAAATATGGAGTCTGATGTAATGATCAGATACATGTAATTTAAATACATTAGTTTTAAAGTATGAACTACATTGTAAAAAAGGGCTAGATAACTCGACTACTTTATTAGTTAATAATAATTCAGATCTATAAAATCATTACCCAATTTTTTAATATATTGAGGTCGATTTTGCGCACATATGGAGGCTCTTGGGCTAAAACCACCTTTTCGGTTGCCAATAACACTAGTGAATGTAACACACGGCTGAAACATGAGATTCATTCATGCGGTTAAAAAAGTTAATATGCTATCGAGAAGTTCAGATATGCGGTTAGAAGTTGAATGATATACGCATGAAAAGACAAAAGGTTTACAATATAATTGCTTATTTAACTCCAATTATATTTTTCAATAAAACTTGCTTCAGTTTTATTTTATTTTTAATTCCAAAATGGAGTAATGCCAATTTTGCTTCAAAATATGAAGTATTTTCATTCTTTATTTCATTTTGAAGTTGAAATTTTTTTATTTATAAATTAGTATTTCAAAATTTAAATAATTTTACTTTAAAAATTATAAATAATTATTTTGATGATGATTTATTTTTAGTGATGCTTATTAATACTACAACAATCCAATCTCTAAAATTAACATGAAAATAACATATATTTAATAGAAAATATAGTGACATAAACCATAATAAATTTTAAAATATAAAAGTACTGAAATTAAAAATAGCATAATATATGGAATGTGATGATTAAATTAAAATATAAAAGTACTGAAATTGATCATTTATGGAAAAATATTCAACTGGCGATGATTAAATTAAAATCTACCTTTTTATTATTTGTTGTGGTGTAATGTGTTTTTTTTATGTTATAAAGGTTAAATGTAAATAATATCATAATTTATGGAAGTTTTGAAAAAATTAAATTAATGAATCAATTTGTAAATTAAACAATGTGTATAGTTAACAATTACTTCCACTGTTTTTTTTTAAGTGTAATTCTAGATTTATTATTTTGTTTACAAATAATTATCGTTTTCGGATTTCAATGCATATTTATGATAGATTTTCCAATTTTAACCATATTTTTTAAGCTTATTAATTGATGATATAAAATAAAATAGTGTATTAATTAAAGGAGAAAACAAAAAAATTAGTTGTTTTTTTAATATGTGTAAAACAATATAAAAAAATAATAAAAAACGGAGGGAATAATAACTAAAAAAATATATTTAATATATATTGGAGATGTTCAATACTAGTTTTTGACTTTGAAGCAATAAAAAAAAGTTAATTCCTGAAATTTAAAATCTATTAATTACATCTACGTGGACCTGACCGTTTAATCACCTTTACAGACTAACGGGGTTAGAACATGAAATAAAAACATTTCAGGGGTGATAAGATAAAACATTCGGAACTGAGTTTTATCTATTTTAGGGAAATTAAATAAAGAAAATCGCGTGAGTGAGGGAGAAAGTGAGACGACTTTGACTTTGTTTGAAGCGAGAAACAAGGCGCGGAGAAAAGACGACGAAGAAAACAGAAGATCACAAAATGGGAGAAATAAATCGTCATCTCCTCTCGTTAATCGACCAATGAAATAATTTGTTTTCTTCGTTAATTGTTCAATAAATCTCAAATTTCCGTATCTCCTGTCAAAATCTGTTTTGGCATTTCTGCTGAGAGATTATCAACGAGGAAGGAAAAAATCAAAGTGTTGTTGGGGGCTGTTGAATCGCTAATCGCTAATTGGAATTTGGATCTCAGAATTTGTTCTTGCTACCAAACCCTAATCTCGCACATTGCACCAGCTCACAGAGTTTTTTGATGTTTGGGTCGGTTGATCGTAGAATCGGTAGAAACGGGTTGGATTCTGATCGCAGAATCGGATCTGGGTCGTGCCGGACCGATTCAGGAGCGGTCTGTTAAGGTTATCGGATGAGTGTTTCTAGAATCGAAACGGGGGCACGATGAAATGGGGAACATTGCTTAAGGACTTAAAGGATAAGGTCGGAATAGCTGAAACAACCGCCGGCGAAGGTTCCGGTGACCTCATTGCTCCGCCGTCTCCCTCCTATGCTTCATCGCCATCTATCCACACCGCCTCTGCTCAACATGACTTCAATTTATTATCTCCTGCAAGGTATTTTTTACTTTTCTAATTAGTTTTATCAAGGCAAAGAATATTACGTTTGCCAATCATATACAAGCCGTCCTCTTGGAACTGTAACACTTTACTTTGACTGATCAATTTTGGAATAAGCAGTCAATGATTTTCCCTTTTACTTCTTTAGCAGCCGAGATAAACATAAGTTGGAGCTGGACTTCGAGAGATACTGGGAAGAGTTCTGTTCATCAAGCTCCGAACAGGTTCGTGTATGATAGATATTTTTAAGCTCATGCATGCTTTTGTTATCTGTTCATAGATGTTCCCTTTATGTTCTCTGTATAATCACTTATTGTCTTCAGATGAAAACAACTGGCAAATCACGACTGCTAATCATTCATATATGTCACAGCAGGAGAAAGAAGTCGCCTTGAATCTGAGTGTGAATACGTTTTGTAAACTAGTGAAGCAGCATGTCAACATAGATCAGTTAGTCACCGTGTAAGCCATTCCTAGCTCTTTTTTTTTTTTTTTTTTATAATCTGTCTGGAACCTGGATTCATATTAAGCTAGTTTTATTCTTTTCCTAGAGAAAATATACATGTAAACTAGGAGATAAATGTCTCTGAGTCTTCACATGATTAAAGATTTTATTAAGGGATCCTACATTTCCTATCTTGAATGTTCTTCTTCGTTAGAGGGTCTTCTTCTGTACTTTAAATTCCTGCCCAGATATCAGATATGAGAATATTACCCATATCGAGAATTTTATTTCAATTGCAGGTTAGTAGAGACTCATATATTCTCGTTCGTCATAGGGAGAGCATTTGTGACAGATATTGAAAAGTTAAAGATCAGCAGTAAGACAAGGTCATTGGATGTAGAGAAAGTAATAATGTTCTTTTCTGAAGTCACCGAGGTTTGCCTTTCTTTCTGAGTACAATGAATCAGGACATGTTACCTACTTTTCTATGTTAATACATGATTTTTTTTTTTTCTTTCCTGCAGGAGGGTTTAAGTCATGGTGCAAACCTTTTAACTGCTGTTGAAGTCCTTGTATCTGGGGTACATCTTTTACTTTTACATGTCTTCCAGTTTTTCTCTCAATTAAATGATTTTACTACTCTCAACTATGAGTTTAAACTGTTTACTCTATATTTTGCCAATTAACGTTTTATGTGTTTTCTTTTCAGCCTATTGACAAACAATCTTTACTGGATTCTGGGATATTGGGTTGTCTAATACACACTCTTAATGCGCTTCTGACATCTAGTGTAGCCAGTGAAAGTGAAAAATCTGTTACTTTTGAAGAAAAGGTAAAGATGGCAGATGTAGTACTCTTTAAGCTAGACACTTGAGGTTCTATTTCAATGGTTTTCTTCAAAGTCAAGTATAACATATTTTTCTACATTATAAATGTTTCATCCTGGTCAATGTGTATACTCTGCAATGCTTTATCCTCATTCTTGCAGGTGGAGGGGAGCTTTGTCCATATCATGAAAGCATTGGCAAGCCATCCTTGTGCTGTACAGAGTTTGATTGAAGATGACTCCCTTCAGTTGCTTTTCAAAATGGTTGCCAGTGGTTCCTTCGTGGCTTTCTCTCAATACAAAGAAGGTTTAGTTTCATTCCATAACATACAGCTTCACAGACATGCAATGCAGGTAATTTGTTGCTCTCCTATTCTAAAAACAGAGCAATGTGTTTTGAAGCTGAAACAGCTGCGAACTGCTCTGTAGCATGACCAACTTGAGCCAATGTTGTGATGCTTGAAGATTCATTTATGATTCTCTTCCGTGTCTCTTTCAGATTCTTGGGCTTCTTCTTGTCAATGACAATGGGAGCACGGCAAGCTACATACGCAAACACCATCTGGTATGCCAGTGGATTCTGTAGAAAGTCTCAGTGTGGTTTATCGATTCCTGTGTGTTTCCTAAGCTGTGACTCTGAATATTGTTCAATCATTTCGTGCTTGTCTGCAACCTATCTAAGGTTTCCGTGATAAGGAATTTGGTTATCAGGAGACTTAAGGTGACTTTACTAGAAGAGCATGAGACTCAAGCTAATGATAAGTCTTGGTTTTGTGCATATACTTTAGTTTACAATCTTAGTATTGCCGTATATAGCTGCAATCTGATGTTTGAAAAGTTTTGTGATGCTTATAGTTTATCCTCAAACCATTTCACAATATTCCTTTTCTTAAATTAAGGCGTTTATAAGAATACTTGTCCTTTCAAAAAAAAAAAAAAAGAATACTTGTCCTTGGTATGTGAACTTAAGATCTATGTAAGGAAGCTGGATCACTAGAAAAAAATGCCACAGAAAGATCTTGTAACTAAGTACGCCTATTTGGATTCTGTTTAGTGTGAAAGAAGTGTGCATATGAAACGTTGCTTTCTTGATTTTAATTGTCTTGACACAAGTTAGTGGTCTGGCTGCTTGCTCTGTTTTCACGTCTTTGGAACTAAACTTTTTGCTGAGTTCTCCTGCAGATAAAGGTTCTCCTAAAGGCTGTCAAAGATTTTGATCCAGATTGCGGGGACTCAGCCTATACAATGGGCATTGTGGATTTGTTACTTGAATGTGTGGAACTATCGTACAAACCTGGTAAATTTAGCCTAGAGAAATACATAAGAACTCAAAATATGTCAATACCTGTGGAAAATGTAACTGGATGGTATAAACATTCGGCAGTCACCTTCTTACTTTCGGATTTGTAAAATCGCTCTGATTATGGTTGCTAATCTTTGTCAATTTTGAATATGTAGAAACTGGTGGGGTCAGCCTAAAGGAGGACATACGAAATGCACATGGTTACCACTTTCTTGTACAGTTTGCCCTGATCTTATCTTCCATGCCGAAAAATATGGCTCTTGCATCCAATCTTTCATCTCGACACCTAAATAGTGTCTCGGAAGACTCTGAAAAACAGCCACCCCTTTCAATGAATAGTAGGCAAAATGATGAGTTTGCTTCACAAAATTTCTCACCTGCACTGTCAAGATTGCTTGATGTTCTTGTCACCTTGGCTCAAACTGGTCCCCCGGACTCATCTGGAGCAAGTACCTCACTATTGTCCCAAACAAACCCCACTGGGTATAGCAGAAGTCAAACACTATCTGATAAAAATCTGTATGATGAGCCATGGGAACAAGGAAGTGGTAAAGTAAAAGACCTTGAAGCTGTCCAAATGCTGCAAGACATCTTTCTGAAAGCAGAGGACAAGGATCTTCAGGCTGAAGTGTTAAACCGAATGTTTAAGATATTCTCGAGCCATATGGAAAACTATAGAATGTGTCAAGAATTAAGGACTGTTCCACTTCTCGTGCTGAACATGGGTGGTTTTCCTTCCTCACTGCAAGAGATAATCCTCAAAATTCTTGAATATGCTGTCACAATTGTGAATTGTGTTCCAGAGCAAGAACTGTTGTCACTTTGTTTCTTGTTGCAACAGCCAATCAATTCTGAGTTGAAGCATACCATACTTTCTTTCTTTGTAAAGCTCACATCTTTTGATCTACAGTACAAGAAAGTCCTAGGTGAGGTTGGTGTTTTGGAAGTCTTATTAGATGAACTGAAGCAGCACAAGCTTCTCATGGGTCCAGATCAGTATAGTGGAGTTTCTAATCATTTGGATCGGGTACCTAGTTCACCTAGCTTCAAACAACACCTAGATAGTAAGGATGCCATCATTTCATCACCAAAGCTGATGGAATCTTGTTCAGGAAAGTTACCTATCTTTGAAGTTGAAAGCACTATAACTGTTGGTTGGGATTGTATGATCTTTTTACTAAAGAAATCTGAAGCTAATCAGGCAGCTTTTCGTTCTGCCAATGGCGTGACTGTTATTCTTCCACTATTGATCTCTGATGACCATCGTACTGGCGTTTTGAGAATTTTGTCATGTTTAATCACGGAAGACACTAAACAGGTATTAAGTCTACATCCAAGGAATACGTATCTTAAATATTTCTATTTTACGGTGTGTCTTCTTGTTTCTCTGATCAACTAAGTCAAATTAATTATATTAGCTTGGCAATGCATTTTAATCTTTAGATTATGCCGCCACTAGTGAGGTTTCTGTTGCATAGGTGTCAGAAACCCTTTAGTTTTTGTAAAGAGTAACTCGTATCTTACCATCCAACCAGGTCCATCATGAAGAGTTAGAAGCTGTTATCGATGTGTTGAAGAGTGGAGTGGTCACCGGAATCTCTGGGCATCAATACAAGCTTCATCATGAAGTCAGATGTGATACCATGGGTGCTCTGTGGCGTATTCTTGGGGTTAATGGCTCTGCTCAAAGAGTGTTTGGTGAAGCCACTGGTTTCTCTCTTCTATTGACCACCCTTCATACATTCCAGGAAGGAGAGTGCAGGGATGAGTCTCATTTGATGGTTTACATCAAATTGTTCAAACATCTATTGCGCCTCATGACAACTGCAGTCTGTGAGAATTTTGTTAATAGGATGAAACTGCACAGTGTCATTACCTCTCAAACATTTTATGATCTTTTGGTGGAGTCTGGTTTGATGTGTGTTGACCTGGAAAGACATGTGATACAACTGTTGTTAGAACTTGCACTTGAAGTTTTGCTTCCACCGTTTTTGACATCAGAATCTACGGCCTCAGCTGAGATGGCAGAAAATGAAAAAGCAAGCTTTCTTGTGAAAACCCCATCTGGCCAATTTAATCCTGAAAAGCAGAGGATCTATAATGCAGGTGCTATCAGAGTTCTGATCCGTTCACTGTTGCTTTTTACTCCAAAAATGCAATTGGAATTTCTGAATCTTCTAGAAAGGCTTGCACGTGCTAGCCCATTCAACCAGGAAAATCTCACGTCAGCGGGTAAGAACTTTGTCTTCCTTGGGCTCATTATAATTGGTTTAAGTCAACCTTTAAATCTTGTTGTTCACTCTTGTCGTCTTTACCTCTTAATGAATTATGATGGAGCAGGTTGCGTGGAACTTCTTCTGGAGATTATCCACCCATTTCTCCCGGGTTCATCTCCATTTCTTTCTCATGTTTTAAAGATTGTTGAAGTTCTTGGGGCGTACAGGTAGTTCAGCATAGCTAAAAAAATCTAATAAATAGTCTTAGGTGACTACATTTGTTTCTTGGCTGATCTTACTCAAAACACGGGTCTTATTCTGGTGCAGATTGTCCCCATCTGAGCTCAAAATGTTGTGTAGATATGTTCTGCATATGAGGGTTATGAATTCAGGTCACGAGATAGTTGGTATTATGGAAAAGCTAGTTCTCATGGAAGACACAGGCTTAGAGCATGTTTCACTGGCTCCTTTTGTAGAGATGGACATGAGCAAAACTGGGCATGCTTCTGTTCAGGTGTCCCTGGGAGAAAGATCTTGGCCTCCTGCTGGTGGTTATTCATTTGTTTGTTGGTTCCAGTCTCGTAATTTTTTGACAACACAAGGAAAAGAAGCAGAAGTCTATGAAGCTGGTGGTTCATCAAAAACGCAGATTTTGAGTGGGCAGCAAAGTGAACAAAATGTTTTCCGGATATTTTCTATTGGTGCCATAAGTAATGAAAGTCCATTCTATGCAGAACTTTGTTTTCAAGAGGATGGTGTTCTGACCCTTGCCACTAGCAATTCAAATTCTCTGTCATTTTCTGGATTAGAAACTGAGGATGGCAAGTGGCATCACCTTGCTGTTGTCCATAGTAAGCCGAATGCTCTTGCTGGACTCTTCCAAGCTAGCGTCGCATATGTTTATATTGATGGAAAACTAAGGCACATGGGTAAATTGGGCTATTCTCCTTCTCCTGTTGGAAAATCATTGCAAGTAATAATAGGAACTCCAGCTACTTGTTCCAGGGTAAGCGATTTCACATGGAAAATACGCTCATGTTATCTTTTCGAGGAGGTGCTCACGTCAGGCTGCATTGGTTTCATGTACATTCTTGGTAGAGGGTATAAAGGCCTGTTTCAGGATACAAATCTTTTACGTTTCGTGCCTGATCAGGCTTGTGGTGGGGGCAGCATGGCTATCCTTGACTTGTTAGACACTGACTTGTCGTCGTCATCTAATATCCAAAAATTTGACGAAAGTAATAGACAAGGAGGCGACTCAAAGGGAGATGGTAGTGGGATTGTATGGGATCTCGAGAGGTTAGGAAATCTTTCCTTTCAGTTAGCTGGTAAGAAACTTATATTTGCATTTGATGGAACTTGCTCAGAGTTCATGCGCGCGACTGGATGTTTTTCCCTCCTCAATCTGGTTGACCCATTGTCCGCTGCTGCTTCTTCTATTGGAGGTACACAGCGATCCAATATAATATAGTTCATATTTTTACCCTTTTTTTTCTTGTTTATCCATTTTAGTTTCATTCTATGTTTCTCAATTATTTAGGAATACCGCGTTTTGGGCGCCTGGTGGGAAATGTGAGTATCTGCAGACAAAATGTGATTGGCGATACTATCCGCCATGTGGGAGGAATGGCTGTTGTACTTGCATTTGTTGAGGCTGCCGAATCTAGAGATATGCTTCATATGGCTCTTTCATTGCTTGCCTGTGCCCTTCATCAGAACTCTCAGAATGTAAAGGATATGGAAACATACAAGGGCTATCATTTACTAACTCTGTTCTTACGTCCCAAGATGGCGCTATTTGACATGCAATGTTTGGAGATATTTTTCCAAATTTCTGCATGCGAAGCTTTCTTTTCAGAGCCAAAGAAGTTGGAGAGTGGACAAAGTACTATTAGCATGTCACCTTCGGAGACTATACCTGAAATCAACTATGAAGATCTTCGTCTGTCAAAGTTTCAATATGAAACTTCTTCAGTTGGATCTCATGGATATATGGATGATTTTTCGGGGCCCAAATATTCTTTTTGTCATCTATCTGAGCTAGAAATGGAAGATATTCCTGTTGAAACTTCAAACTGCATTGTCTTATCCAATGCTGATATGGTGGAACATGTTCTCCTGGACTGGACCCTCTGGGTGACAGCCCCTGTTTCCATCCAAATCGCCTTATTTGGTTTTCTGGAGAATCTAGTCTCAATGCTTTGGTATAGAAGTCACAATCTTACAATTCTGCGCCAAATCAATCTGGTAGAACATTTGTTGGTAACACTTCAACGAGGGGATGTGGAAGTTTTTGTCCTAGAAAAATTAGTTATTCTTCTTGGATGCATCTTAGAAGATGGGTTCCTTACTTCTGAGCTTGAAGATGTGGTTAGGTTTGTGATTATGACATTTAATCCACCTGAAATAAAGTCTCAAAACTCATCTATGCGAGAGTCAATGGGAAAGCATGTAATTGTGAGAAATTTGCTTTTGGAAATGCTTACTGATCTCCAGGTAACTATAAAAGCAGAAGAGCTGCTGGAGCAGTGGCATAAGATAGTCTCATCAAAATTAATAACGTACTTTCTTGATGAAGCTGTGCATCCTACTAGTATGAGATGGATCATGACTCTTCTCGGTGTTTGTCTTGCTTCTTCGCCGAACTTTTCTCTTAAATTTTTTACAAGTGGAGGTTATCAGGGGCTGACACGGGTGCTTCAAGGCTTTTATGATTCCCCAGACATATATTACATTTTGTTCTGCTTGATATTTGGAAAAGCTGTTTATCCAAGACTACCTGAGGTCCGGATGTTAGACTTTCATGGACTAGTGCCGAATGATGTAAGCCGTGTGGAGTTGAAGTTTGTCGATCTGTTGGATTCAGTGGTTGCCATGGCTAAATCTACTTTTGACAGAGTGATCATGCAATCAATGCTTGCCCACCAGTCTGGAAACCTTTCACTGGTGAGTGCTGGCTTTCTAACTGAGCTTGTTGAGGGAAATGCAGATATGACTGGAGAGCTTCAAGGGGAAGCTTTAATGCATAAAACATACGCGGCACGGTTGATGGGTGGCGAAGCATCAGCTCCTGCTGCTGCGACATCTGTTATCCGTTTCATGGTTGATCTTGCGAAGACGTGCCCTCAATTTTCAGCTGCTTGCAGAAGCGCAGAATTTCTCCAAAATTGTGCTGATCTTTACTTTTCCTGTGTCAGGTTTGCACCACGTGCCTATTGCGAATATGTATATTTTTCAGTACGTGAACATAGATGTGTACATGCTTTTGTTATTCAGGATTCAAATTATGTTTCTGCATCCCTTTTATAGAGTCACGACATAGATACAATGGATACAGTGTTTTATTTCCACTTATCATCTGTTCGTGCATGTCAGAGGGTCCTAGATAAGACCAGGAATATTTTTTTTTGGTGTTGTAGTTAGTGTGACCTGCAAGATGTTTTGCAAATTCTGACCAAAAGCTGGGTCGTGCTGCAGGGCTTCTCATGCTGTGAAGATGGCCAAACAGCTGTCAATGAAAGCAGAAGAGCAGAATACAAGTGGTGGTGGTGATGATAGCAGCGCACAAGGCGCTTTCTCTAGCTTGCCTCACGACCTGAACCAGTCCACAAAAACCTCCATCAGTGCTGGAAGCTTCCCTCAAGAGCAGGTCAGTGTGAGTTCTGAAGACATGCCTTTACCTTCAGATTGTGTGGGTATTGGTAAGGTGGAGAACATTCTTACATCAACGTCAGGGGATTCAAAAAATTCATTACAAGGTCGTGCTAAAAAACGAGATGGTGATCATGTTAGCCCTGTATCAGCTTCCAGTGAAATGGAATTTCGAGATCTTAAAGGTAGTTCAAGTCAAATTCAGCCAACTGATTCTCAGAGTTCTGAAGCCTTCTCGATGTTAGAGTCTCCCCTTTTATCTGAAAAATCAAGTCTCAAAGGTCCATCAACTTCATCACCATCTCCGGCTATATCCTTGTTAAGCTCTAACTATAATGAATCCAAAAGTTCTGCAATTGCCACTCCTCTTCGGTCGCATGTCTCATTTAGTGAGTCTGATGCATCTTCAGATCATAAGTCAGGTTCATCTGCTGCCCATACATTATTTACAATTAGCCCAAAACTTCTCCTCGAAACTGATGAGTCTGGGTATGGTGGTGGGCCGTGTTCTGCTGGAGCAAGTGCCGTGCTAGATTTTATGGCAGAGATATGTGCCGACTTAATGACTGAGCAGATCAAAGCAGTACAGACTTTGGAAAGCATTTTAGAAATGTTTCCTTTATACGTGGATCCTGAATGTGTCCTAGTATTTCAAGGTTTATGCCTTTGCAGAGTCATGAACTATCTTGAAAGGCGTCTCGTGTGTGATGATGAAGAGGATGACAAAAAACTAGACAAAAGAAAATGGTCTGCAAACTTGGATGCATTTTGCTGGATGATTGTGGATCGTGTCTATATGGGCGCTTTCCCTCATCCAATTGGAGTCCTTAGAACCCTTGAGTTCTTGTTATCAATCCTCCAATTGGCTAACAAAGATGGTAGGCTTGAAGATGTCTCTTCTTCAGGGAAGGGTCTGTTTTCCATTGGAAGAGCGACCAGGCAACTAGATGCATATGTGCACTCAACCCTGAAGAACACAAATAGAGCAATACTATATTGTTTCCTACCATCGTTCTTGATAACTATTGGAGAGGAGGACCTTCTGTCACGTCTGGGCTTGCTTGTTGAATCTAACATGTGGCAATCTTCAAATTTAATCTTCTAGGAATCTGGAATTGATATCTCTACAGTTCTTCAATTGTTGGTTGCAAACAAGAATATCATATTATGCCCAAGCAATCTTGATACGGATTTGAATTGCTGCCTGTGTGTGAATTTGATCTCTCTACTCCATGACCAGAGAAAGAATGTGCATAACATGGCATCTAATATTGTCAAACATTTGCTGGTTCACCGAAAATCTGCTTTTGAGGATTTGCTTGTCAAAAAACCACATCGAGGACAGAGCTTTGATGTACTACACGGGGGTTTTGATAGATTGCTTACTGGAATTCTTCCAGAATTCGCCAAGTGGCTTGAGAGCTCCGAACAAACTGTAAACAAAGTACTGGAGCAGGGTGCTGCAGTTATGTGGACACAGTACATAGCTGGCTCGGCGAAATTTCCTGATGTTAGGATGAAAGGCATGGATGGTCGTCGTACGAGAGAGATGGGTAGAAAATCACGAGATATGTCAAAGTTAGACATGAAACGCTGGGAGCAGGCGAATGAGCGAAGTTATGCACTTGAAACAGTGCGTGATGCAATGTCTACTGAGCTTAGAATTGTCCGGCAAAACAAATATGGTTCTATACTTTATGCCGAGAGTGAGTGGCAAACTCATCTCCAACAGCTTGTACACGAGCGTGGTATATTCCCATTGCGTACTTCCCAAGGATCCGAAGATCTTGAATGGCAACTCTGTCCTATCGAAGGTCCATACAGAATGCGGAAAAAGCTTGAACGATGTAAACTGAAAATTGATAGCATCCGTAATTTTCTACAACGGAAGCTGGAACTTGGCAAAATTGAGCTACCCAAATCGAAAAATGAAGATGGGTTAGTTTTCTCTGATACGGACTGTGAGCCAGATTTCCTGCTAAGTGAACTTTACAGCGAGTCCTTTTTCGAAGAAGCTGATGATCTTAAGGATGTTCCTTCTGCTAGAAATGGATGGAATGATGATTTAGCTAGCAGTTCAAGTGAGGAGAGTCTTCATAATGCTCTTGATTTTGGTGGTAAGTCTAGCGGCGCAACATCTGTTCCAATCAGCGACAACACAGATGAAAAATCTGAGAGTGGATCTCCAAGACAGTCATCTTCTGGTAAAATGGATGAAACAGGAGGTGAGGAAGAAGAATCAGAGAAGGAACTGAACGATGATGGTGAGTATTTGATCAGACCGTATCTGGAACATCTTGAAAAGATTAGGTTCCGATATAACTGTGAGAGTGTTGTTGGTTTGGACAAACATGATGGGATATTCTTAATAGGGGAACTCTGCCTTTACGGTATAGAGAATTTTTACATCAACGATGATGGGTGTATCTGTGAGAAGGAATGTGAAGACGAGTTATCCATTATCGATCAGGCTTTGGGTGTGAAGAAACATTTCACCGGAAGCTTGGATTTCCAGTCCAAGTCTAGCCCATTATGGAGCACAGCAATGAAAACCGGAGCTGTAGGGGGACGAGCATGGGCATATGGCGGTGGGGCTTGGGGAAAGGAAAAAGTGCGTGTGTCTGGTAACTTGCCACATCCTTGGCGTAGATGGAAGCTGGATAGTGTTCATGAGATCTTAAAACGCGATTACGAGCTGCGTCCAGTTGCTGTTGAGGTGTTTAGCATGGATGGATGTAATGATCTCATTGTGTTCCACAAGAAAGAGAGGGAAGAAGTCTTTAGAAATCTGCTTGCCATGAATCTCCCAAGGAACCGCATGTATGGCATCTTGTTGCTTTTCTTTTTCTCATACTTGTGAATCAAAATTCAAGAACTGAGCACTATGAAACTGTTTTTTTTTTTTTTTCTTTTTTTGGTCAGGCTCGATACAACCATATCAGGATCAGCGAAACAGGAAAGCAAAGAGGGTAGTCGTATTTTCAAATTAATGGCAAAGTCTTTCACGAAAAGATGGCAAAACGGGGAGATCAGCAATTTCCAATACCTAATGCATCTCAACACCCTAGCAGGACGTGGATACAGTGATCTCACACAGTATCCGGTATTTCCGTGGGTTCTAGCAGATTATGACAGCGAGAGTCTTGATTTGTCAGATCCAAAGTTTTTTCGAAAGCTTGACAAACCAATGGGTTGCCAGACGCCTGAAGGAGAAGAAGAATTTAGGAAACGGTTTGTGATGTGCATCTTCAACTTTGTCTCTTAGTTATGTTTTCATCATGTCATAACTGTATTCCAATAACTGCTTAACATGCTTTCCCTTTCTCATTTCAGATATGAGAGCTGGGATGATCCAGAGGTTCCAAAATTTCATTACGGTTCTCACTATTCAAGTGCTGGCATTGTTCTGTTCTACCTTATTCGCCTCCCACCCTTCAGTGCTGAAAATCAGAAGCTTCAGGGTGGTCAATTTGATCATGCTGATCGTCTTTTCAATAGTATTAGAGATACTTGGCTAAGTGCATCTGGCAAAGGAAACACATCAGATGTGAAAGAACTAGTTCCTGAATTCTTCTACATGCCGGAATTTTTAGAAAACAGATTTAAACTTGATTTGGGTGAAAAACAGTCGGGAGAGAAGGTAGTTTTAGTTGTTCTAATGGTGCTTGAATGTACCTTTTACATGTCCGTTTTTTCCTTTCACGAGCAAGTTCCTTGTATAATTTCAGGTGGGTGATGTATTTTTACCTCCTTGGGCTAGAGGGAGTGTTCGTGAATTCATCCGCAAGCAAAGAGAAGCTTTGGAGTCTGATTATGTTTCAGAGAATCTGCACCACTGGATAGATCTCATCTTTGGGTACAAACAGAGAGGAAAGGTACATTACATGTTCTCTCCTTTGAGTAGCCAATCGAACTATCATGTCTTGGAGATGTTGATTCCTAAGATATTGAATATTTTCAGGCTGCAGAAAAAGCTGTAAATGTTTTCTATCATTATACCTATGAGGGGAATGTGGACGTAGATGCAGTTACTGATCCTACCATGAAAGCATCCATACTAGCGCAGATTAATCATTTTGGACAAACGCCTAAGCAACTGTTCCAGAAACCTCATGTCAAAAGAAGGACAGACAGAAAAATCCCTCCGCACCCTCTGAAACACTCGACGCATCTTGTTCCTCGCGAGATACGCAAATGCTCATCATCTATAAACCAGATCATCACTTTCCATGACAAGTTGCTTGTCGCCGCTTCAAACTGTTTTCTGAAACCGAGAGGCTATAGGAAGTACATAAGATGGGGCTTCCCAGACAGGAGCTTGAGATTTATGAGCTATGATCAGGACAAGCTCTTATCTACCCATGAAAATCTCCATGAAGGCAACCAGATCCAGTGTGCTGTTGTCAGTCACGATGGGCGCATTGTTGTCACTGGAGCAGACGATGGTCTAATCTCTGTGTGGAGAGTCAACAAGGATGGCCCGCGTGGCTCACGATGTTTACGGTTAGAGAAATCCCTTTGTGCACACACAGCCAAGGTCACTTGTCTACGTGTAAGCCAACCTTACATGATGATTGCAAGCGGTTCAGATGACTGTACGGTTATCATATGGGATCTCAGTTCTCTAAGTTTTGTGAGGCAGCTCCCGGATTTCCCGGTTCCCATTTCAGCAATCTACATAAATGACCTCACAGGGGAAATCGTAACTGCTGCTGGAACTTTGCTCGCGGTATGGAGCGCCAATGGTGATTGCCTTGCTGTGGTCAACACATCACAGTTGCCATCTGATTTGATAGTATCAGTAACAGGTTCAACGTTTTCTGACTGGCTGGAAACAACCTGGTACGTGACTGGTCATCAGAGCGGGGCACTTAAAGTGTGGCGGATGGTACATTGCACTGATCCGGTTGGTGCCGAGAGCAAAACTGCTTGCAACATAACAGGAGGGATACATTTTGGGGATCAGGTGCCAGAGTACAAGTTGCTTCTACACAAGGAGTTGAAATTCCATAAGCAAGCAGTCACAGCTCTGCATCTCACGACCGACCTGAAGCAATTACTGAGCGGCGATTCAGCGGGGCTTTTGATTTCATGGACAGTTCCAGACCAGATATTAAAAGCTTCACTAAAAAACGCCTCATAGTTTAGGGATCTTAAGCATCATCATCTAGAACTAGGACTCAAATCTGAAGCAATCACTGATGGTAGATCAAAATCAGAATGTAAGACCTCAGGCCAAACTGTTGGATTTGTGTGAATCTCTTACCTCGCATCTGATTCTACCTCATCTAGTTTGCGAGGTAGATGTTTTTACCGAATGGACAAGTAACGAAGCGAGGGAGAAACCGACGAGTTTGTCTTGAGAATTTGTGTAAATAGAGCTAATAGGGAATTGTGTAAATTAGTATTACAGTCCCATTCCCATCTATATTTGCACAGATGAATTTATTGTAATCATTTATAATTTGGACTATGGCTTCAACAATAATGGTAACATGTCTGTTTTTCTTTTTTTTTCCATCTGTAGCCCCTGTCTCTTATACACATCTAGATGTGTATAAGAGACAGGATGGTAGATCAAAATCAGAATGTAAGACCTCAGGCCAAACTGTTGGATTTGTGTGAATCTCTTACCTCGCATCTGATTCTACCTCCTCTAGTTTGCGAGGTAAATGTTTTTACCGAATGGGACAAGTAACGAAACGACGAATTTGTCTTGAGAATTTGTGTAAATAGAGCTAATAGGGAATTGTGTAAATTAGTATTACAGTCCCATTCCCATCTATATTTGCACAGATGAAGTTATTGTAATCATTTATAATTTGGACTATGGCTTCAACAATAATGGTAACATGTCTGTTTTTCTTTTTTTTTCCATCTGTAGCCCAGTCTAAGGTACTTAAATCAAAGTACAGTTTCATGTTGGCTGCTCTGTTTCTTATTGTCGGAAATATTACCAGTATCATTTCGTTTTCTCGATAGTCGATGGACAAATGGCTCAGAAATCGAAGCACAACGGACATCTAACATCTTATTCTCATCCTTGTACCTGAAGCCATTGGACACTCTAAAACAAGCACCACACCGGAAGTAAATGGTTGATTGTGCCGCACATGCCATTTGTTTCTAGGAAGTTGAACGCAGTTTTGGTGGAGAATGAAATCGCAACTGAGACAGCCAATAAAGGATTGGAAACAGATGGAATGGGCGCATGCGCTGCAACGGTTGTCCTCCTCAAACAGAATACCTATCATTATATTAAGTATCAAAGACAATTATATAACAAAGAGACTTAAAATGAGTAAATCGTGAACAACTACAAATTATCATTCACACTTTACAATTGAACCTTTGGTAAAAGCTTCTTTTGTTTCTGGTGTTTTTTTTTTTTGTGTGTTTACAATGATAAGAGGCCAACAAAATTTCTTCTAAGCTCTTCAGTGTGGTGATAAGTTTTGTTTGTTTATATAATTTCAATAACGAGGTGTGTAAGAGTAAGGTCCCATGGAGTATGGAACTTGATAATGTTGTTGCTGTTGTTGCTGTTGGTTTTGTCTGATATTCATGTAACCTTGTCTTCCATTTCTGTTGTATTGATCCCACATCATTTGCTCTTCCATTAACAGTCTCTGTTTCTTCTCCAGATCATTCATTTGCACGTACGGTGGTGGGGCCACCTCTAGCGACGCCGCGAATGGGTCCAACGTCACCGGACTTTGGCTTCCCATTCTGTTTCCGTTGGCCGTCGGTGGCGGAGCGGGCAGTGCCAACATTGCGGCTGCAGCATCACACCATCAAATATATATCAGATTATCAGAATAAACTGAAATGAAACGCAAAATAAAATGGAAATTGGAATTAGACCAAAACTTTAAGATAACTTTATAACCTAATTTATGAAAAACAACATGCAAAGAGTTCATTTTGGTTTTATATATATATATATATACCTGCTGGTCTTCCTGCAGAACCAAAAGCCACACTACTCGCACTTCCACTACTTCCATAAGCTGTAGATACTTTAACAGCCGCGTTAACCGNAGCTAATAGGGAATTGTGTAAATTAGTATTACAGTCCCATTCCCATCTATATTTGCACAGATGAAGTTATTGTAATCATTTATAATTTGGACTATGGCTTCAACAATAATGCTAACATGTCTGTTGTTTTTTTTTCCATCTGTAGCCCAGTCTAAGGTACTTAAATCAAAGTACAGTTTCATGTTGGTTCCTCTGTTTCTTATTGTCGGAAATATTACCAGTATCATTTCGTTTTCTCGATAGTGGATACAAAGCTATTTTTTTTCTTTTGTTTTTTTTTGTTTTTAATCTCTGAACAATCTTTATTAGGTTATTGTGTTCTCCTATCAACCAGGGCACGATAGTTGATCGAATAGACTACAATATCCAAAATATTTCAACATCGGTAGAGGAAGGCTATAAAAACATTAAGAACAGCTAGATCATATCATATTAAGAGTGAACGATTGTTGGATAATAATAATACATCAAAGAAACCAGTGCATAATGGAACTGGAAACGAACTTGAAGATGAAAACGTCCAAGGAAATCTATCTGAAATTATATGCACAGACTACAGAGCAAATGTATGCATCTGAGATTCCAAGCATCTTCAAGATGATAGGGTATAAGCAACGCGACTTACACTTGGTGCAAAATGGGCGAGATATACTATCATTGTGCACCACCTCATATGATATGTCCGAAATCTCTGTTGTGATTCTTGGCATTAACCCTCCAAAGTGTCCGAGCACACACTCTGTATGCAAACTACCTTGGTGATCGTTGAACGTGTAGAACCATCTCGTTGGCTTGGTTTCTTTCTCACAAATGTCACACCAGTATCTACCATTTGCATCTTCGTCATAGCAGAGCATGAGAGGAGAATCGTCAACTCTGTGCTTCACAACCTGTGGTATAGTGGCGCATTTGAAGCATAAGTTAAACTCACAACCATTTTCAATACACATGAGAACCGCATGTGCGCAATACGCTTTGCAACCATTGCATTTTCTATAATCATCATGTGGAATGGCATATAAGGGATGATTGAGATGGCTTGGATGGACAAATGGCTCAGAAATCGAAGCACAACGGACATCTAACATCTTATTCTCATCCTTGTATCTGAAGCCATTGGACACTCTAAAACAAGCACCACACCGGAAGTAATTGGGCATGCCGGTAACTAAAGTAAGCCGTTCATTGTGTCGCACATGCCATTTCTTTCTAGGAAGTCGAGCGCAGTTTTGGTGGAGAATGAAATCGCAACTGAGACAGCCATAAAAGGATTGGAGACAGATGGAATGGGCGCATGCACTGCAACGGTTGTTCTCCTCAAACAGAATACCATCATTATTAAGTCTTAGGTAATGCTCTTTGTGGCTGAAATGTTGTATAGTGTTGTCATCTATTACCACATATGGCTCTATATCTTCTGTTTCTTCAGGCACTCCTTCGAGTTCTTTCCCGTTCCATACATCACTTCTGGTAGCGCATTTCGAATGCACGGCATAGCCAGTGCACCTCTTACAAGAATAGCCCCCACAAGTCCAATCCACCTTCTTGCGACAAACTCCGCATACAGAATTCACAACACCAAGAACAGAAGTGCGAGAAACACGGTGCTCATGCCGATTGACGTTTATGAGGCGTGGAAGGGAAAGACAGTCTTGATGGACCATGAAACCACATTGAAAGCACGCGTAAGGGCTTCGATCTCCCTTCAGCCCGCAAGCATTACATGTAAAAGAATCGAGTCTTGGGAGAAGGGTGAGTTGGTGATGATGAGCTTTGGAATCCACGAGAGATCGTGGTGGTGGGTTCAAAACACAGCGCATATCCAAGGTGAAGTTACAAGAAGAACAATGATAAAACAACCTATCACAACCCTTCTTCCGCAAAGACGGCATTTTCCATCAGAATACTCCGGTGGTTGCCCAGTGATGAGCTTAAGGGGGTGCAAAGAATGGTAAGAGTGGCTTACCTCTGCCGGGCGTATTATTACTTCCGACGGGTACAGGACGCACTCCACATGGAAGGCTAAATCACATTCATGACATTGGTAAGGATACTCTTTGTAAGACTTGCCACAGTAAGCAGAACATGTGAACCGGGTCCGCTTCTTGAGGAGGGTGAGCTTGTGGTGATGAGTCTCGGAAACGTCAATAACCTCCGGTGGTGGGTACTTGGCACAGCATAGATCCACGTCGAAGTCACAGATGTCACAACGATAGCATAGATCCACGATATTCCTTCTACATAGATCGCAATGATGACGTGGTTTACTTCGAAGCAGCAGCTGAAGAGTGTGAAGGGAGTGAGACGGGTGTTGGATATACTCGGAGATCTCGTCTCCACAATTCTTGTGGACGAAAAAATCGCAGCTTTTGCAATAGTAGCCATCGCTGGTAGATTCGAAGCGTCCACAGCAATCACCTTTCCGCAGATCATTCCAAGGCACCATACGATGCTCGTGGATGGGCAGTGACACTCCCTCAGACTCAGAGTCCATGGTTGTACACTACGAGACCGGAAAGAAGAGGAGGTCTGGTCGTGGTCGTATACTGGAAAAGGTTGAATGTGAAAGCTCTCTCTTTCTCCCACTCAATTCTCAAACAGACAAACACCATCCCCCCTTTTTTTTATAATTATTTTATTCCGATAATTTTCATAAATGGGTCCACCACATTCAGTCTCCAAGGAAAAAGCTTTAAAAAGAAAGTTAAAAACTGAAAGTTTTCTGAAATCTGACCCTGGCAAAATGCAATTCACGGGATGTAAATGCCATTTTTTCTCTTTGCTCTGTATGATTTTAAACAAATTCCATTTCTTGATGATCTGGTACGTGACTGGTCAACAAAGAAGTGTGGCGGATGGTACATTGCACTGATCCGGTTGGTGCTGAGAGCAAAACTGCTAGCAACAGAACAGGAGGGGGTAAATTTGAGGGATCAGGTGCCAGAACTAGGACTAAGATCTAAAGCAGTCACTGATGGTCAAGAGACTTGAGAAGAGAGGTACAGTAGATGAAAATCAGAATGTAAGACCCCAGAGCAAAGTGTTGTTTTTTTACCTCATATCTGATTCTATCTACCTCGCTTGATTTGCAGGTTAGACATTGTTTCCAAATGGAAAAGCAGCAAAGCTAAGACATAAACCCGTCGATTTGAATGATCAGTAACAGGTTTGTGTTTGAAATTTGTGTGCATAGAGGTAACAGGGAATTGTGTGTATAGTAGAGAGTCTAGAGACAGAGAGTATAACACTGCATCAGCTTTAAAGATCACTGCTTTTGCAATATGTATTATTGTTTGAGTTAAAAATTCAAACAAAAATGTATCGTGAAGAGGAGCTGAAAGCAGCAACGAAGGAGTCTCTACTTTCTCTCCCTGCTTCATCATATCTTCAAGAATGGCAAGCAACGTGAGTTACACTTCTTGCCGGCCCAATAAATATAGTAGTACAACAAAACCAAAAAAGAAAAAATGATGTTTAAAAGTAAAGTTATTTGATTTTCTAATATTTATGGCCCAAGTTTTAGCCCAAATATTTAATAAAAATGTCGGTGGCCATAAACCATGGCTTAGCCCGCTTATCTTCTGGGCCGAACATACTGTCCAAATAGAAACTCTCACAAAAAAAACAAGGCAATGGTTCGGATTTGAGTTCAGATACTACTTCAGGGTATCTGAAATAGACAAACAGTCAAATAGACAAACACATTGGCTTCTGAGAAACCAGTCCTCAAAACCTAGAATCATCCACCCAACAGTCGGCAAATTGTTCATGTGTTACACTATTCGTGGCCTTTTTATGACCAGAAGTTTCTACATTTAAGCACATCTACTAAACCACATATTATCATTTTCCAGAGAAAATAACAAAGAGAATTAAATTGAGTAACTGATTAAATCGTGAAAAGCGTCATCCATGAATATCATTCACACTTACATTGTTTACAATTGAACTTTTGGTAAAAGCTTCTTTTTGTGTCGTCTGGTGTTTTTTTTTTTTTTTTTTTGGTGTGTTTACAATTACAATGATAGAGAGGCAAACAAAAATTTTCTAAGCTCTTCAGTGGTGGTAAGTTTTGTTTGTTTATATAATTTCAATAGCGAGGTGTGTAAGAGTAAGGTCCCATGGAGTATGGAACTTGATAATGTTGTTGTTGTTGTTGGTTTTGTCTGATATTCATGTAACCTTGTCTTCCATTTCTGTTGTATTGATCCCACATCATTTGTTCTTCCATTAACAATCTCTGTTTCTTCTCCAGATCATTCATTTGCACGTACGGTGGAGGGGCCACCTCTAGCGACGCCGCGAATGGGTCCAAAGTCACCGGACTTTGGCTTCCGATTCTGTTTCCGTTGGCCGTCGGTGGCGGAGCGGGCAGTGCCAACATTGAGGCTGCATCACACCATCAAATATATATATCAGATTATCCGAATAAACTGAAATGAACCGAAAATAAAATGGATTTTGGAATTAGACCAAAACTTTAAGATAACTTACAAATTGGAAAATAAAATGGAAATTGGAATTAGACCAAAACTTTAAGATAACTTATAACCTAATTTTTGAAAAACAACATGCAAAGAGTTCATTTGGTTTTTATATATATACCTGCTGGTCTTCCTGCAGAACCAAAAGCCACACTACTCGCACTTCCACTACTTCCATAAGCTGTAGATACTTTAACAGCCGCGTTAACCGCACCGTACTGATACATTCCATCAAGCAACAACCTATCAAATCCTCCTCCAAGTTCACTCTTTTGTCCCGACAATCTCGTCGCCGATTTCACCAAATTCGTCTCCCAATCTGCCGAATCATCATGAAACGCTTCCCACCCCGGTCCAGACGCAGTTTCAGTCGCAGTCGCTCCATCGAATAACGCTAACGCCAAACTATCACCAACCGCTCCTGCCGTTTCACCCGCGTCACCCGTTAAATCCAGCAAATCACCTTCTTGATCTTGTCTTGAAACCACTTCTTGAATATCTTTCTTTGTTTCGATTTCTTCTTTTTCCTCTTCTTCTTCTTCTTCTTCGTGATTCGGTGCTGGTAATGCTTTAATGGAGTTTATATCTTCTTGAATTTCCTCTGTTTTTTTCTCCTCCTCCTCAGATTTGTTAGACCTTTTTGATGATGACTTTTGTGTTTGTGCAGCTAAAGCAGATTTATCTCTTATGAACTCATCCATGAGATCAAGTTTCTTCTGTGTAATCTTCTCCAATTCTGGATACTCTGAAGATCTTGCAACTCCCATGTTCTTACACCATCCGTAAAACGGTTCTAACTCGTCGAACTGTTTAGAAACTCGACAGAAGATTTCGTAGACTTTGATCGAATCGTGAATGTCTAATTCCATGAATCGATCTATCAATACTCCCATTATCTCTGTTATGTTGTAATATATCTGAAAACTCTCTTTTACTACTGGATACAGAGCCACAATCACCACTCTGTTGTTCTTCGCATTACCTGTCGCAGAGACCTAACTTGTTAGACAAGAAAGTTTAAAGTGGGGGTGAACAAACGTGACTTGCAAGTAAAGATATTGGGATTTAGACTGTCAGGGCCTAATTCGCTCTAGGTAAACGGATATGATCTAAAACTGATTAAATATTTCTATGGTTAAAAACTTAAAATGGATTCAAATTTTCTATATATTAATTAAAAAAAAGACAGAATCGAATTCAAATCGAATCTAAAAAGAAAAGAACTGCTAATATTAAAATTTATTGGTATATTTGAATAAAAACCGAATTCGAAAACAGATTGAACTGGTGCAACATGATCTGCGGCAGACCGGATCAAATCTTCCATCGATTTTTCTGAATTTTTCAAAAATTAAACTGTGGACCGGTTCGCAAACTTTTCTAAGCTCACCGCAACATTTCTTCTAATAGAAAGTAGTTAAATTAATAATTACCTGTAGGACGACAAGCCAAGAACCGATCAAAAAGTTGTTGTAATTGTTGTACTCTGATAAAGATTTTCTCTGTTTCCAACTCTGTGACCGGTTTAGACTTCACCACAAGAGCTCTCGACCGAATGTCGGTATTGGTCTCTCGATGATCATCTTCCTCACCGGAGTCACCGCCATCGCCGTGTTTCCCTCTCCTTCCTTGCATCCGAAAATCAAGCCGTTCGTCCAAATACAGAGCATAAGTCCGAACAAAAGCAGAGTAATCCCACGAATCAGACCGATTCGCATCTCTGAAATCAGACATGTTAAGCAGTCTCGTTCCTCGTCTCGTCGCGAAGAAGATCTCTTGCTCGTAGGCTCGATCGTCTTCCGTTAACAGCCGTTGGATCAAAATCAGGGTTTTGAGAGCAACCGACCAGTTCTTGGTCTTGTTGAGACGCCTCGAGAGAGTTGACACGCAAGCGCTTACGTAGTTGCGTGAGTAAGACGTTAGGCTTAAGATCTCTCTGACGTATTTCTCCTCCGCTGGATACTCGTCGTGTCGGGTTGCTTTCACGATGGCTACTTCCAGTTCGGTTAAAGAACTGCTTCGACCTCCGACTTTGGCTAATCCTACGCTTGTCTGATCTTTCACGGCTCCTATGGCGCGTTTTAGTTTACTCGAACCCATTTTGTTTGACTAACGTACGCCGTGAAGAAAATAAGAAAACAGAGGAAGAGAGACAGAGAGAGAGAAAAAAGGAAGAACGACGGCTTTTTTTTCTTTTTGCTTGTTTGTCGTCGTCGTCTTCTCCTTTTCTCCTCTGTTTCTTTTTCTTTTACTCTGAAAATGAAAATGTGGTTGCTTGATCGATCTACCATGGAAATCGCCGAGCTTGCCGGAATTTAATGAGAGGAGAAATTAGAAAAGTAACGTGGGATATGATTTGACCTTTCTTTTTTTAATTGGATAAAAACAGATCTACACTCTGTTATTAGCCTATAAATAGAAAGACGATTCTCATTTAAGAATCTTGTAATGTTATAAGACAGACTGTATAAGCCATGAGACTGTGTTTCACAAATGTATTCTCATGGTTAAAATAACTTGTAACACTTACAATGGGAGATACAGAGAGATCAACATAAGTGCGAAACCCGCTTCTTGTTTCATCAGTCCACGCATTTTTTCGGCCTGTAAAACGAGCATAAAAGGGGAACTTAAAATGCTTTAAATTTGTTCAATGGTGTCTTAGAAAGAGCCATTTTTTTTGGCTTACCATGCTGAATCGTTCTGAGGTTCAGTATTCCAGCCATACGGGTTATTGCTTGGAGCAACATGGTGATTTTGCCCATTCCTTATTCTCTGCGAGTGCGAGTTAGTTTGGGAGTTTAAGGATGGAGGAGGTGCGAAACTGTTACCGAGTCTTGGAGATAGAACGGTTTGGATTCCGATGTTGGGATTTGGCAAATGGTTTAGGTTTGATTGTGGTTGAAAAGCTGGAATGCAAGAAGAATCCATCCTGTTGTTACCGGTTAATGGCATTCTGTTGTTATTGCTATATCCATTTGATCTCCCGAGAAGCAATGGATTCATTCCTGTTACTCTCTTAACGGTTTCTTCCGCCATTTTCACCTTAACAATACATGGAATTATACTATAATTATACAAAAAAAACATAAGGCTAGTTGTGAAAAAGGAGAGAGGAAGTCTTATTACCTTAGCTCTTAATGTCTCTATGTCAGCTTTTAGTATTCTATTGCCAACAGCAGCGTCATCATACTTGTGATTCATGTTGCTCAGTTGCTTCAGAAGTGATGAATGTTCACCCTTTAGCTCATTAACCTATCAAAATACAAAATTAGGTCTGATTAATATCCTTCCGACACAAAAATAAGGTGTTGTTTGAGAGGATATAGGAATGAAACCTGTGTTTCAAGATCACTTGTTTGCTCCTGCTTTCTCCTTCTGGATCGCCTAGCTGACTCTCGATTTGACAGCATCCTACAAAGAACAAGGTTCCAAAACTGTGAAGATAATCATCAAAAGACAAGAAACTGGAGAAATAGGAATCTTTACCTTCTAGATTTTTTCACGTCCTCTGGTTTCAAGGAACCACTGGTTTCATTCTCTTCATCAAGGTCATCATCATCTGAATATTCTCTCGATGATCCACTCGTAACCTGCTTCATTGGTACACCAGTTTTTTTCAGCTCAGCCGGTACTGAAGAAGAGACACCAAATTCTCCAGGGCTCATCAAAGAACCTACCATGATTAAGCATACTACATATGTGTAAGACTCAAAAGAGGTGTCTGATAGGGAAATAGTAGCGTCGATATAATGATTTGCCACGTTAAGCCACTCATGTTAATAAGGAAATATTGAACTAACCACCATGGAGAACTACGAATGCGTGATTCTATTAATAGCATGCTTTGTCATTATAATGAACTAACCACCATAATCCATCTCAATCCCAATCTTATTGGTCTTCCAGAAAGCAGATTAATTTCAAGGAGAAGAGCTTGAGGGATAAAATTAGGTGCATGACGCAACAAAAGCAACCTCAAGGAGAGACTTGCAAGGGTTCCGGCTTCTCTAAAGAACTATTTCCCATTTCTACAGTACAGTTCCGTGGCCATTACATTTCTTAAGTTGGCATCAAAATTTACAAACACAGAACGTTCATAGCAGAGAAGAGAACAAAGTAACGAATCTGCAGGTTTATCTTCGCTCACCCACATGGTGAAAGTAAGAGACAACCTATAACAAGGAATTTACAAGATAAGGCTCTTTACCTTGAGCAAGAGGACTGGATTGAGCTGGTTGCAATTGAGTTTCAGGAGAACTAGTCGAATCTTCAGGCTTCACAGACCCAGCCTGCGCAACACAAAGTAGAGAACAACAGAGCTTGAGATTCAGATCCTCTTTCTTCAAACGAAAAGCACAAATTACACATACAGATAAGTAAAAGAGGGGAATAGAAGATAAACCCTAAGAGCTACAGCAGTAGCGCACTCAGTTTCAAGCTTGTTCTTGAGAACGCGTTGGTAATCATCGGAATCAACAATCACCGTCTTTGGCGGAGGCGGAGCAGCGCAGTCCCGATTTCCCGAGTCGCGATCGTGATGATCGCGGCGAAATCGACTGTCGTCCTCGAAATCATTCTGTCCCGAAACGGAAGGAAGAGATTGCGCCGAAGAAACTCCGACGATCGCGTTGTTGTTTCCCACTGGCTCCGAGCTCACCGACGAGGAAATCTCTTCCAGAAACATCTCGAAAGTCCATTCCGGCTGACTCTGACTAACTTCCTCAGCCGCAACAACCTTCGCCGAGTCCGAATTAAGAGGCGGAGGTGCTTCCCAAAAGGGATCGGAGAAATCGTCAATCGAGAAGATACTGTTCATCTCTCTCTCTCTCTCTCTCTGTGTCTTTCTTTACTTTCTGATTCCTTTGTCGGGTCTTTCTTTGCCTATTTGCATTAGGTCCACTTACAAAAGAATATTCTGTTTATTAATACGTACAAAATACATTTGAAACAAATATAATTTCCATTTCATTTCTGATTTTGAATAGTGTTTTAAAATGATCTATTCGTATAACGTCCATCAATGATCACTTAACTTACGAAATTCGATCTCTATTTCTTTTTTTGTAAACATTTTTCAAAAGACCTTGAAATAAATGTCACAACCAACGTAACAAACAAATCACTAATTTCCAAATCTGGTTTATGGCGGCTTTTCCGTTTCGGGATTGTCGGGTTTTCTTCGTCTATTTCAATGGAAACATATTTGGTTTCTCTAACGTTCGATTTATCACTTTTCTTCTTATAGATAGTGCTACCTGGTTTGGATCGTCCGCTCCTCAACTCTGCTTTACTGATCTGATCGGAATCTCGTCAAAAGTTTTTATCTAGCGGTTTCACCGAAACTAAATCTTCAGAAACTAAATTTGAAGAAGACAATCAAAGAAAAGATTTATCTACAAGAATTGTTATCGTGTTGTCGTCAAAAGTATAAGATGTGATATTTTTAAGATTCGAAACAAGATTTTTCTAATGTCGGTAATGTATTATCAAGTGAATTCCTTTTTATTAAGTTGTTGGGAAAGATTTCAAAACGAAAATTAATAAAATAAACTGTTAAGAATAAAAACCTTAAAGAACTTATGAAATTCACTCTATTTATTTTTATAAACATAAATCAAAAGACCTTGAAATAAATAAATAAATGTCACCACAGATATATAACAAACAAATAACTATTTAGGCTATATATTACAAGTTTACAAGTAGCAACAGAGTCCTCTCACCTAATGAGAAAAAAAAAACACCATATAGGTTTTGTTTTTTTTCAAGCCACATTTATAACTACACACATACACACAAAAAAAAAAACTTCTAAAAATAGTTTAACAAAACTATAATGCCAAAGCTTCCTCTCTTTTACTGATTCTTCTCATTCTCCAAAGCTAAGTGGTCATTGTTGATCAGAATGGTATTAACACTCTCATCCTCTGATTCGGCCGCCTTAGACTTCCGCGGTGACCTTGCCGGATCTCCTCCTCCCCCGCTGGAGTTTCTCCGATCATCTCTTGAGACTAAGTCCTCAGCTTCAAGCATGTGAATGATATGACCCATCTTTGGTCTCTTTTGAGCATTAGGATCAACACATCTTAATGCTACCAAAAGGGTACGCTTCAATGACCTCAACGACGGTTTCTCCATCAACCTCGGATCCAAAACTCCTTCCGGTTCTCTATTCGACACCATTCTCTTTAACCATTCCACAAGATTCACTTCTCCCGGTGGCCGGCTATAATCCACAGGAGTCCTCCCTGAAATCATCTCCATAACAAGAACACCGAAGCTATAAACATCGCTCCTCTCATTCAACATCCCGGTACTCGCGTATTCAGGAGCCACGTACCCGAATGTACCCATCACTCGAGTAGTCACATAGCTCATCTCTGAACCCAATAGCTTAGCTATCCCAAAGTCGGAAACTTTGGCGTTCCATTGCTTGTCAAGCAAGATATTACTCGACTTGATGTCCCGGTGAACAACTTTAGGCTCGAGACCTTCGTGTAAATACATTATCCCTTTAGCTGTTCCAAGAACAATGTTCATCCTTATCTCCCAAGTAAGAGGACTCTTTAATCCCAATCCCTCTCCGTGTAGCCATTGTTCTATGTTCCCATTATCGACATATTCGTAAACTAACATCCTATGAGCTCCTTCAACGCAATAACCAAGCAATCTCACCAGATTCTTGTGTCTCACTCGTCCAATCGCTTCGACTTCGACTTTGAATTCTTTCTCAGCTTGTCCTCTGTTGTTGAGCAGATTCTTTACAGCCACCATTGATTTGTCCTCAAGAACACCTCTGTATACAATCCCTTATCCTCCTTGTCCGATCACATTCTCGTCGGAGAATCCATTTGTAGAGACTTCAAGCTCTCTCAACGTGTACCAATGGCCCCAGCCTAAATGAGAAACCTCAGGACCCGACGAAGGTAAACCCTGATCACCCGACCCGGCCCCGGACCCGGACCCGGAACCAGTCCAACCACCTCGCTCCGGATACGAAATCCGATGATCCTTTCCGATTTCGATGTGGATTTTGTTATCTTCTTCTCGTTGGTTAGCCATAGCTTGGTGTTGGTTTGTCTCTAGGGTTGTGTCGGGTTGAATTGGGTTGAAATTGGGTCGAGATGGGTCGACCCGAATCTCCTGAATCTCCTTGGAAACTACAGGGACGATTGTATGATTTGATCTAGAGGATGACTCGAGAGATTTGTTGTTGCTTCGTCTGTAAATGAACCAGAGGGAGATGAGAAAGAGTAAAAGAACGATTGCTGCTCCAACGCAAACGCCGAGAACAACCCATAAACGTAAATCGAAAATAGAAGTATGTCTCGAGAGCTGATTGTTGAGAGAGTGAGAATCCGCCATTGCAGCTCACTC
>JAHZTW010000001.1:162844855-162894413 GCA_020283515.1 Alliaria petiolata
CATCAAAAGACAAGAAACTGGAGAAAAAGGAATCTTTACCTTCTAGATTTTTTCACGTCCTCTGGTTTCAAGGAACCACTGGTTTCATTCTCTTCATCAAGGTCATCATCATCAGAATATTCTCTCGATGATCCACTCGTAACCTGCTTCATTGGTACACCAGTTTTTTTCAGCTCAGCCGGTACTGAAGAAGAGACACCAAATTCTCCAGGGCTCATCAAAGAACCTACCATGATTAAGCATACTACATATGTGTAAGACTCAAAAGAGGTGTCTGATAGGGAAATAGTAGCGTCGATATAATGATTTGCCAAGTTAAGCCACTCATGTTTATAATGAACTAACCACCATAATCCATCTCAATCCCAATCTCATTGGTCTTCCAGAAAGCAGATTAATTTCAAGGAGAAGAGCTTGAGGGATAAAATTAGGTGCATGACGCAACAAAAGCAACCTCGAGGAGAGACTTGGAAGGGTTCCGGCTCCTCTAAAGAACTATTTCCCACTTCTACAGTACGATTCCGTGGCCATTACATTTCTTAAGTTGGCATCAAAATTTACAAACACAGAACGTTCATAGCAGAGAAGGGAACAAAGTAACGAATCTGCAGGTTTATTTTCGCTCATCCACATGGTGAAAGCAAGAGACAAACTATAACAAGATAAGGCTCTTTACCTTGAGCAAGAGGAGGACTGGATTGAGCTGGTTGCAATTGAGTTTCAGGAGAACTAGTCGAATCTTCAGGCTTCACAGACCCAGCCTGCGCAACACAAAGTAGAGAACAACAGAGCTTGAGATTCAGATCCTCTTACTACAAACGAAAAGCACAAATTACACATACAGATAAGTAAAAGAGGGGAATAGAAGATAAACCCTAAGAGCTACAGCAGTAGCGCACTCAGTTTCAAGCTTGTTCTTGAGAACGCGGTGGTAATCATCGGAATCAACAATCACCGTCTTCGGCGGAGGCGGAGCAGCGCAGTCCCGATTTCCCGAGTCGCGATCGTGATGATCGCGGCGAAATCGACTGTCGTCCTCGAAATCATTCTGTCCCGAAACGGAAGGAAGAGATTGCGCCGAAGAAACTCCGACGATCGCGTTGTTGTTTCCCACTGGCTCCGAGCTCACCGACGAGGAAATCTCTTCCAGAAACATCTCGAAAGTCCATTCCGGCTGACTCTGACTAACTTCCTCAGCCGCAACAACCTTCGCCGAGTCCGAATTAAGAGGCGGAGGTGCTTCCCAAAAGGGATCGGAGAAATCGTCAATCGAGAAGATACTGTTCATCTCTCTCTCTCTCACTTTTCTGTGTCTTTCTTTACTTTCTGATTCCTTTGTCGGGTCTTTCTTGCCTATTTGCATTAGGTCCACTTACAAAAGAATATTCTGTTTACTAATACGTACAAAATACATTTGAAACAAATATAATTTCCATTTCATTTCTGATTTTGAATAGTGTTTTAAAATGATCTACTGTATTCGTATAACGTCCATCAATGATCACTTAACTTACGAAATTCGATCTCATATTTCTTTTTTGTAAACATTTTTCAAAAGACCTTGAAATAAATGTCACCACCAACGTAACAAACAAATCACTAATTCCCAGATCTGGTTTCTGGCGGCTTTTCCATTTCGGGATTGTCGAGTTTTCTTTATCTGTTTTAATGGAAACATATTTGGTTTCTCTACAGTTCGAATTATCACTTTTCTCCTTATAGATAGTGTTATCTGGTTTGGATCGTGCGCTCCTCAGCTCTGTTTTACTGATCTGATCGGAATCTCGTCAAAAGTTTCTATCTAGCGGGTTTCATCGAGACTAAATCTTCCAAAACTAAATTTGAAGAAAACAATAAAAAAAAAATCTATCTACAAAAATTGTTGTCGTTAAAAGTATAAGATGTGGATACGGAAACGTCTTTTATTGATTTTTTCAAGACTCAAAACAAGATTTTTTTGGTATCGGCAATGTATCATCAAGTGAATTCCTCTTTATTAAGTTGATAGAAAAGATCATTGAAATTCACTCTATTTCTTTTTATAAACATAAATCAAAAGACCTTGAAATAAATAAATAAATGTCACCACAGATATATATAACAAACAAATAACTATTTAGGCTATATTACAAGTTTACAAGTAGCAACAGAGTCCTCACCTAATGAGAAAAAAAAAAACACCATATAGGTTTTGTTTTTTTTTCAAGCCACATTTATAACTACACACATACACACACAAAAAAAAAACTTCTAAAAATAGTTTAACAAAATTATAATGCCAAAGCTTCCTCTCTTTTACTGATTCTTCTCATTCTCCAAAGCTAAGTGGTCATTGCTGATCAGAATGGTATTAACACTCTCATCCTCTGATTCGGCCGCCTTAGACTTCCGCGGTGACCTTGCCGGATCTCCTCCTCCCCCGCTGGAGTTTCTCCGATCATCTCTTGAGACCAAGTCCTCAGCTTCAAGCATGTGAATGATATGACCCATCTTTGGTCTCTTTTGAGCATTAGGATCAACACATCTTAATGCTACCAAAAGGGTACGCTTCAATGACCTCAACGACGGTTTCTCCATCAACCTCGGATCCAAAACTCCTTCCGGTTCTCGATTCGACACCATTCTCTTTAACCATTCCACAAGATTAACTTCTCCCGGAGGCCGGCTATAATCCACAGGAGTCCTCCCTGAAATCATCTCCATGACAAGAACACCGAAGCTATAAACATCGCTTCTCTCATTCAACATCCCGGTACTCGCGTATTCAGGAGCCACGTACCCGAATGTACCCATTACTCGAGTAGTCACATAGCTCATCTCTGAACCCAACAGCTTAGCTAACCCAAAGTCGGAAACTTTGGCGTTCCATTGCTTGTCAAGCAAGATATTACTCGACTTGATGTCCCGGTGAACAACTTTAGGCTCGAGACCTTCGTGTAAGTACATTAGCCCTTTAGCTGTTCCAAGAACAATGTTCATCCTTATCTCCCAAGTAAGAGGACTCTTTAATCCCAATCCCTCACCGTGAAGCCATTGTTCTAAGTTCCCATTATCGACATATTCGTAAACTAACATCCTATGAGCTCCTTCAACGCAATAACCAAGCAATCTCACCAGATTCTTGTGTCTCACTCGTCCAATCGCTTCGACTTCGACTTTGAATTCTTTCTCAGCTTGTCCTCTGTTGTTGAGCAGTTTCTTTACAGCCACCATTGATTTGTCCTCAAGAACACCTCTGTATACAATCCCTTATCCTCCTTGTCCGATCACATTCTCGTCGGAGAATCCATTTGTAGAGACTTCAAGCTCTCTCAACGTGTACCAATGGCCCCAGCCTAAATGAGAAACCTCAGGACCCGACGAAGGTAAACCCTGATCACCCGACCCGGCCCCGGACCCGGACCCGGAACCAGTCCAACCACCTCGCTCCGGATACGAAATCCGATGATCCTTTCCGATTTCGATGTGGATTTTGTTATCTTCTTCTCGTTGGTTAGCCATAGCTTGGTGTTGGTTTGTCTCTAGGGTTGTGTCGGGTTGAATTGGGTTGAAATTGGGTCGAGATGGGTCGACCCGAATCTCCTGAATCTCCTTGGAAACTACAGGGACGATTGTATGATTTGATCTAGAGGATGACTCGAGAGATTTGTTGTTGCTTCGTCTGTAAATGAACCAGAGGGAGATGAGAAAGAGTAAAAGAACGATTGCTGCTCCAACGCAAACGCCGAGAACAACCCATAAACGTAAATCGAAAATAGAAGTATGTCTCGAGAGCTGATTGTTGAGAGAGTGAGAATCCGCCATTGCAGCTCACTCACTCTTCTCTTCTCTTCTCTTCTCTTCTCTCTCTCTTGATTTTTGCTTTGTTCTGCTTCACACACATATCACAGAGGTTTTTCTGAAGAAGAGACAAAGAAGAGCTTTTGAAAAGACAAAATTACCCTTGCGAAGGCAAGCTGGCTTTGATGCGACTTGCACTCATATCGTTTTCTCCAACACTATTTACACTTTTTGCCATTTCTACAATTAAAGAGCAATTATTATCAGAGGGTAGTACCGTTATTACGTGCAGAAAGCAGGGGTAATATAGTCAATTGAATCGTGGTCTGACTTCAAGTTTTTTTTTTTTGCGCGTGGGTCTTTGCCTCTTTGGTACTGATTACGAATCTATCAATCAAATCGAAGAACGAGGAGAAACAGAGAAAAGAGGTAATGAGTGGGGAAATCTAGGAGCTTTTTCTCCATCTTCAAAGCTTGCTTTTCCGATCTGAGATCAGGAATTGATTAGGGTTTTTATCCAATTTCGATAATTGTCTTCGCTGGATTGATTTTTCTGGGTTCTTCTTTTTTTCGTGTGTAGTTGAATCAATATGGCTGGGAGAGTTTCGATCCCTGCTCGCAACTCTGCCCTCATCGCAATGATCGCCGATGAGGTATAATCGTTAGCCCAAAAACTAATCNTGCTGCTCCAACGCAAACGCCGAGAACAACCCATAAACGTAAATCGAAAATAGAAGTATGTCTCGAGAGCTGATTGTTGAGAGAGTGAGAATCCGCCATTGCAGCTCACTCTTCTCTTCTCTCTCTCTCTCTAGATTTTTGCTTTGTTCTGCTTCACATATCACAGAGGTTTTTCTGAAGTAGAGACTAGAGACAAAGAAGAGATTTTGAAAAGACAAAATTACCCTTGTGAAGGCAAGCTGGCTTTGATGCGACTTGCACTCATATCGTAATCTCCAACACTATTTACACTTTTGCCATTTCTCCTATTAAAAGAGCAATTATTATCAGAGGGTAGTACCGTCATTACGTGCAGAAAACAGGGGTAATATAGTCAATTGAATCGCGGTCTGACTTCAAGTTTTTTTTTTTTGCGCGTGGGTCTTTGGTACTGATTACGAATCTATCAATCAAATCGAAGAAGGAGGAGAAACAGAGAAAAGAGGTAATGAGTGAAATCTAGGAGCTTTTTCTCCATCTTCAAAGCTTGCTTTTCCGATCTCAGATCAGGAATTGATTAGGGTTTTTACCCAATTTCGATAATTGTCTTCGCTGGATTGATTTTTCTGGGTTCTTCTTTTTCCGTGTGTAGTTGAATCTATATGGCTGGGAGAGTTTCGATCCCTGCTCGCAACTCTGCCCTCATCGCAATGATCGCCGATGAGGTATAATCGTTAGCCCAAAAAATCATCTTTTTATATTTCTGTTGATGATAGATTTAGTTTCGGTGGTTTGATTCATTAGAAACTGTTGATTTCATGTGGATCATCTGGTTAAGTTTTGAATCTCTGAGGTGTGATCTAAACTATATTAATGCGTTGTGGGTACAGATTCTCCCATCCGTAAATTGCTTGACCTTGGATTTGTGTGTGAAATCTGTAATCTTTTTGGTATTCGTGCTCAAACCCTAGATAGCATTTTCGTCTTTCTGTGTGTTTTCTAGATTTTGGATCAGACCAAAAATCTGCAGATGATCTGATCTGTTATCACGGAATGGTGATTCCACCTGATGCACGAATCAGGAAACTAAGGAGTAGAAATCTTCTTAACATTCTTCCTAGAAACTGTACGATCATTGAATAACAAGGGATTTCGGCTTTCTGTGTTAGTTTCAACTGTTCTGGCTTAAGAATTAGATTTACTCAATGATATTCTATCGAGTTACCAGAAGACTATGTCCAGTCTCTTAATTTAGACAAAGTTCTTCCTTGTAGACTGGCTCTTATTGGTGACATTTTTTACGCTAAATGGTTGAAGAATCGTTTGAAACTATCCGTTGGTATAACCCTTAGCAATCTCCAACGTCTCTTACTTGTCTAAAATGTTGTGTACAGGACACCGTAGTTGGATTTTTGATGGCTGGAGTTGGTAATGTTGACATAAGGAGGAAGACAAATTACCTCATTGTGGATTCGAGTATGCTTTTCAACTCATATTTATCTTTAGAGAAGATAATCTTTCAATCATGTACCAAGTTATGTTATTTATCTCAAAGTGGTATCCCCTTTTGATAAAATCAAGTTAGTTGAAATTTTCCATCAGATCAATTTTATGTGGTCTTGTTAGGAGATAACTTTCCTAACTTCTATTTCTGTAGAATTGTATAATTACCGTTCTAGTCTTCTTAATTAATTGATTTTTTCCTTTCTTTCGTTTTTTTTTGTTTTGTTTTTTTTTTGTCTTTTAGAGACTACTGTGAGACAAATTGAGGATGCTTTCAAGGAATTCTCATCGAGGGATGATATTGCTATCGTTCTTATCAGCCAATATGTAAGTGCTTTCTTCCAAGTCCAGTATACTTGCACTGTTATATTAACTGCTGTATCTGTGCGGTGTTATTTATGTCGTTATCAAAGAGGTCATGGCTTGTGCTACTACACTTTATTGAGCCCCTTATGTTTACTGCCATTAATGAATATCCTCCTTGCTTGCACCCTTTCAATCATGGATCAAAGTTACTGTTATTGTAGGGTAGTTTTTTCTATTTTGTTCCCTGTATTTAGCATTATTGGTTCCAAATGTGTGAAGAAACATAAGATGAGACCACTTTGCATCACCCCTTTGAGACATATCATTCATGAGTTTGAAATAGATTGACCTCTATTTCTATGTGCTTTATGCTTCTTTAAATTCCGTTTCCTTCTACAGTGTCAAATAAATACTGAGAACATGTCATGCTTGTAGGTTGCCAATATGATACGGTTCTTGGTGGACAGCTACAACAAGCCAGTTCCTGCAATCCTGGAGATCCCTTCCAAGGACCATCCCTATGATCCAGCTCATGATTCAGTTCTCTCCCGAGTCAAGTACCTCTTCTCTGCGGAATCTGTGTCACAGCGCTAAACATATATACATTCTGCAAGCTCGCTGAGCCTTATATCATTTGTTTGTTTTTGACATTCTTGTACTTCTCCTTCAGAACCCTGGGAAATTTTCAATAATGTATAACTCTTGATTTTTATTTGGAGATGGATGTTATATTTATTATGAAGCAATGGTAACACCATCTGGTTCTTATGCATTCAATCTCAATTAAGAGAACCATTGTGTATTCAAGAAACAAGTGCAGACTTCAAAGATTTAGTGAAGACTTCGAGCTCCTTAAGTCCTTTCTCAGGCGATTCAGCCTCTCCCAATATCTTAACCATTGCGCTACCTACAATGACTCCGTCTGCTCCCCATTCTGCTACCTGTAATGATGTGAAACAAATCGAGTTGAATGAACAACACATCCCCCATTGCCAAGATATAGCTAGTTCAGTGTATGTGCAACCAAACCTGTTTCACATGCTCAGGTTTTGATATGCCAAATCCAACCGCGACTGGCTTGCTTGTGGCCTCTTTGATTTGTTGTAGAAGAGATTGAACTTGTTCGTTAACAGACTCTCTCGTACCAGTAACTCCTACTGAACTTACCTGAAAAGAGCTCGAATAACAACATTCGTGCGTAAGAACACGAAACTTAATCATCATTTTACTGATCCAAAGAGTCGCAAAACTGTGATTCTTACGAGATAAATGAATCCTTCAGAGGCTTCAACAATGGCATTCATTCGTTTTTCCGGGGTTGTGGGTGTTGTGAGCAGCACCTTGAGAACGACATAGTAAATATGATAAAGGGAAGGAAACAGTTTGCTATGAAAGATGTTATCTTGGAGAGAAGAACAACATACAAGTTCAATCTGATGCTTTTGAGCTTCGCTCCGCAGAGTCTCAGTCTCTTCGAGTGGAACATCAGGAACAAGAAGCCCTGTAAAGAGACACCATGTTGCGTAATAAACTGTTAAATGTAGATAATACAGGAACCAAGAATAAACATAAGAAAATGTGTGTCGAAATTGATCCCTGAAACACTTAGCATAAGCGTTTTACTTGAAGAGAAAACATGTACCATGAACTCCAGCATTCTTTATAATAGTCATGTAGTTTTCAATTCCTCTCCGCAGGATCGGGTTGTAATACGTAAACAATGCAATTGGACAAGATAGCTGGGGAATAACCTGAGAAATTTGGATAAAAAAGGTTCCTTTTCAAGAAAGACTAAAACAAAGAGTATCAAATTCTCACTGTTTACTCGACATTGAGAGTTGTAATTTCATCATCTATAAAGTAAACAAAAACGCACACACCTCTTTAAGCATAGATATAATGGAGTTAAAGTTGGTTCCTCTAAGCAAAGAACGTCTCGCAGCAGCCTAAAGCAAAAGAAAGAGAAGGTTTCAAGGTTTAGAAAGAAGATGACTGAAAGGTGCGGGTTTTGGTGGATCGAACCTGGATTGCTGGACCATCAGCTAATGGATCAGAGTATGGAACACCGAGTTCGATTATGTCGGAGCCACACGAGTCAAGCACTTTGAGAGCTTTTGCTGTTGTCGAAAGATCTGGATCACCAGCTGTGATATATGGAATCAGAGCCACCTAAAACAATTGTTTTCGATTTCAACAACAATCAAATTTAATCGAATACGAATGAGAACAAAAAGAGTTTTGATTTTAGGGATTGAAGAGAAATTGCTTACTTTGCCTTGTGACTTTAACCTAGCGAAAGTCTCTGATAGACCCACTGTGGCGGGAGGGTTCTTGAGAAGATCCATTGCGAGTTTTCGAAGAAGATGATGAATGTCGCCGCTAGCGCCAGTAGTGGATTTGATTCCCCCAAAAAGGGAATTTGATTTTAATCCGGTTTAGTTTTGCAAACCGAAGAATAATAAACCGATCTGCAGATTGTTTTGGTTTTCTCTACTTTGTATATTCAAACAAACCGTAAGAAAAACCGAATCAAACCCAAAATAATTGAACCAAAAAATCGAACTGAAAACTACATTGAACAAACACCTTGCTACAATGTTTCCCAACGGTAAACTACATTATACAACCAGATTAAATTCCCAATTCTAATCCAAAGATTATCAAGTCACACTATAGCTTATATGTATGTATGACCACAAAACCGGACCTTGAAGCTAAATATTATCTCCACTCAGTTGTTATGATCAGGTGTAATCTCATTTTGTGTGTCCCCTGCGTTGTTTCTTGTCAATCGGCTGAGCTGAATTCCTGCAAAACCTGCGCCAGGACCAGGTGCAGGACCTGAACCAGCAGCAGCACCAGGACGAGAACCAGAACCAGCACCAGCCTGAGAGCTTCCTTCGTTCCCATTACTATCTGCTGCAGCTTTTAGGTCTCTCTTGTTCTTCACTTTCTGTGCCCAACCGATGAGACCAACCTGCACATTCTCCTCGAAGATCGCTTTCTTGAAGTTACTTCCCATCTGTTGTTGACACATAAGCAGAGGACCAGATTTTCAGACAGAATTCGAAAAAAACCAAACCAAAAGATTCTGAAGCCTTTTAGTAGAAATTAGCTTTTCACCTGTGAGACAATGGCGTAAAGAGGCAGTGTACTGTAACTACAAAGCACTTGAATGAAGACCCTACAGAAAAGAAGAAAGATATCGGTAAATGCCGAGATGTGTTCATTGAAACAATATGAGAAAAAAAAAAAAAAAAAAAACTCAAATCTTTTTGCTTACCCGATGACCAATCTTGGAACAATGTATCTCACTTGTCCCATAATGCATGAGTCGAAGCCGTATGTAACCTACAAAATATATATACTTCTCAATCTTAACCATTTTCAGGTGGATCTTGTTCTTGTTAAAAGAATCTGCCTGTCTTACCCAAATCCAAAAGAAAAACGCAATCTCGAAAGCATTCTGGAAGAGGATAAAATGAATCAAGTAGAGAACAATCTGAGGTTTGCTNCCATCAGCTAATGGATCAGAGTATGGAACACCGAGTTCGATTATGTCGGAGCCACACGAGTCAAGCACTTTGAGAGCTTTTGCTGTTGTCGAAAGATCTGGATCACCAGCTGTGATATATGGAATCAGAGCCACCTAAAATAATTGTTTTCGATTTCAACAACAATCAAATTTAATCGAATCGGAATTTGAACAAAAAGAGTTTTGATTTTAGGGATTGCAGAGATATCGCTTACTTTGCCTTGTGACTTTAACCTAGCGAAAGTCTCTGATAGACCCACTGTGGCGGGAGGGTTCTTGAGAAGATCCATTGCGATTTTTCGAAGAAGAAGATGAATGTCGCCACTAGCGCCAGTAGTGGATGTGGATTTGATTCCCCAAAAAGGGAATTTGATTTTAATCCGGTTTAATTTTCCAAACCGAAGCATATAATAAACCGATCTGCAGATTGTTTTGGTTTTCTCTACTTTATATATTCAAACAAACCATAAGAAAAACCGAATCAAACCCAAAATAATTGAACCAAAAAATCGAACTGAAAACTACATTGAACACCTTGCTACAATGTTTCCCAACAGTAAACTACATTATACAACCAGATTAAATTCCCAATTCTAATCCAAAGATATCAAGTCACACTATAGCTTATATGTATGTATGACCACAAAACCGGACCTTGAAGCTAAATCTGACGATGGGCCTCTCAAGGCAGATAACTATCTCTCTACTCAGTTGTTATGATCAGGTGTAATCTCATTTTGTGTGTCCCCTGCGTTGTTTCTTGTTAATCGGCTGAGCTGAATTCCTGCAAAACCTGCGCCAGGACCACGAGCAGGACCTGAACCAGCAGCAGCACCAGGACCAGAACCAGAACCAGCAGTAGCACCAGGACCAGAACCAGAACCAGCAGTAGCACCAGGACCAGAACCAGAACCAGCACCAGCACCAGCCTGAGAGCTTCCTTCATTCCCATTACTATCTGCTGCAGCTTTTAGGTCTCTCTTGTTCCTGTCTCTTATACACATCTAGATGTGTATAAGAGACAGGAACACGAAACTTAATCATCATTTTGCTGATCTAAAAAGTCGCAAAACTGTGATTCTTACGAGATAAATGAATCCTTCAGATGCTTCAACAATGGCATTCATTCGTTCTTTCGGGGTTGTGGGTGTTGTGAGCAGCACCTTGAGAACAACATAGTAAATATGATGAAGGGAAGGAAACAGTTTGCTATGAAAGANATCGGTAAATGCCGAGATGTGTCCATTGAAACGTTATGAGAAAAAAGCAAAAAAATCAAATCTTTTTGCTTACCCGATAACCAATCTTGGAACAATGTATCTCACTTGTCCCATAATGCATGAGTCGAAGCCGTATGTAACCTACAAAATATATATACTTCTCAATCTTAACCATTTTCAGGTGGATCTTGTTCTTGTTAAAAGAATCTGCCTGTCTTACCCAAATCCAAAAGAAAAACGCAATCTCGAAAGCATTCTGGAAGAGGATAAAATGAATCAAGTAGAGAACAATCTGAGGTTTGCTGAACCAGAAATGCTCATCTGATGGTTTCACCACTAACTCTCCTTGAATGGCTACATGCTTCTCTGCAACTTCGTGAGCTAACTGTGAAATCACATGCTCCAACTTTGTTCCCACAGCAAGAAGCAACTTCAATTTTTCAAAGTACAAAAAAAAGGACAAATTTTAGTTTAATCAAAGCACATTCTGAGAAAACAAAATAGGAAAAAAAACAAAATGACTCACAATAAAGGGAATGAATGCTATCCAGAAATATGTGTGCCATCCTGCAAGATACAGAGATGTAGCGTCAATGTAAAGAAAGCCTTAAGTTTCTTTTTCATTTATAGATCGAAACTAGACATAGAGAAAGCCTTAGTTTCGTGAAGCATACCGTTAACATTTAGCAGCAAGAAGATGACGACAAAGATCCAAAGATACCAACTAATACCAACGACTTGTTTGAAATCATCCTCAAGAGCACGCATCATGTACTTGTGGAAATTTAGCTTCGGGTTTGCCTTACAATGTGTCTGTAGAGATACCAAATACAGATGTTAGTCTAAACAGATCAAATCAAAGCTTTGTTTGCAAACTTTCAAAATGATTCAAGATTTTACCATGATGAAACCAAGGCGCAAAGTCACGTAATCTGCTTTCGTCACAGATCCATAAAACTGCTTGAAGAATGATTGCTGTAATGTAAAAAGATATAACCTCAACATTCGGGTAGTTCCACTGGACAAGTAACCGGAATAAAAAACAAGCACATTACTTATAAAACACCATACCGTCCATCCGAGGATGACTGAATCTTTACCAATACCGAGAAAATGCTCTTGAATGAAAGCATGGTTTTGTACATGAGTGACCCTTCTTTTTTTCTTAAGAGCTGCAAAAAATGGCACAGTTAATAATCAAAACAATACGTACAAGATTCCGCTAGCATCTGATAGAACGAATTAATCGAGCTATTAAGTACCCGCTTCAGGGTCAAAACTCTCGTCTGCAATCGCATCCTCCCATTTCTTCCACTGGTGGATCTGCATTAACATAGAAAACATGAACAAATCACGGTTTCACACCTGAGAAATATTCGCACTAATTGACAAAAGTAATGTGGAAAACTATATACCCTCGTGCTTCCAAAAACCACGGTAAGAGCACAGAATGTCACATGGGATATGGCGAGGACGAAGATGAAGATATGTAGATGGTGCAACGCCTCAAGCGAAAGCAATGGCACTTTATCCTGAAGAAGAACACAAACGAGGGGGTACTGAGTTAACCACAGAATTAGCAAGAAAACACCTAACAGAGATAAGAATGATCCCTAAAGGTATTTTAATTCACCTTTTGGCTACAGTAACCAGCTTCAGCAGCAGCATGTTCAGCAAGAAGACGCCTAGTGGTTCCAACGATAGGGAAAAAAGACTGAAAATGCTTTGTTGCTGTCACGTTTTTATGTCCACTTGACTCAGCTTCTAGTTTTGAATTAAGTGAGCATGGAAGCATATGCATAAGCACAGCCTCTTTCACACAGAATTTGGAGATGAGTCCTTGGAATACCGTCAGTAACAACGATATGAACCCTAACAGCATCAGCTCTGCAAAATCCCCAAAAAGATCCACAAAATTTGAGCCAAAGGAACTAAAAAGAAAAGAAAAAAAGTAGTAAAGATTTTAACTTTGAAGACTCGAGCTACTTATAATCTGATTTACGATTTTATCAAACAATTTTGTCCACTCTCACAACATCAGTTCTGCTGCAATCCTAAAAAGATTGATCATAGATCCACAAATTTGCACCAAAGCAACTCCTAAGACTCAAGCTGCTTATGATCTGATACAGTCACACATTTCACTTAAGATTTAAGGCATCGAAATGGTAACACTGCAGAACAGAACAAAAAAAACTTGATTTATGTGAAAATCAATGCATACATCCAAAATTTAAAAAGGATCAATTTATTTGCAGAAAAAAAAAAGAACCTTTAAAAGTTGCAACTCTGTTTCATTTGTCGAATCCATAACCCAGGAAAAAAAAAACGAAAATTGAAGAACAATTTCGACTGAAACAATGAATAACTTTTCCCCAAAAGAATCACTCTAAAAGATCCGTGGAACCCACTCACAAAGAGAAGAAGAAGAAGAAAAGAAAAAGAGATAATTTTTATGTGTGTTACCTTCTTTAACCTTTTGAAGGGCTTCGAAAAGGGGTTTTTGCTTCTTCTTCTTAAGAACAGTACCGAAATGGTGAAGCAAACGCTCCACCGCCAGAGAAATCGCGACGATTACCGTACAAACCCCGGCGACGACCCACGTCGGAGTGAATTCAAGCGACACACCTTCTTCTCCGTGACCCATTTCTCAGTTTTTCGTTTTTTTTTGTGTTTACCGACAATTCTCTGTAATTTGTTTTTTTTTTTTAAACAAAAAAAAAGGACAAAAACGGGACAAAGGAACAGTCTTCCTCTCTACCACTGGAAAGTCGGGGTCGAGAAAGAGAAGATGATTCGAGTGTGAGATTTTTCTGAGTTAATATAATCTCTTGTTTCATAAATATGGAATGATGGTGAAAAATCTTTAGGTTCATGTCAATGATAACCAGACATAGAAATAAGTGGTAAATTAGTTAATTCCTAATTCAGTAATATTATTAAACACTTTGCGGGAAATTAGGAAACGCGTTTCAACTTTCCAGTTTCCACATACTATAATTTGTTTCAAATCCGTGTTTTATTTTATGTTAATATAAACCTAAACCGTTTCTATTCCGTGTTGCATTCTCACACTCGCAATCGCTGAATTATTCTGTAATAAATCATAACTTTATACGAAGTTGTCAACATATATCATTCTACAATTAATTTTCATCTTGTCAGTTGTATTATGAATAATCTTTATTTTAAGTGATATATGATATCATATGAGTAGATCTATCATCAATAGGTCTAACTTTTACATGTAAATTATGTAACAGTTTAAAAATGTACACTTTCTTTCCACTAGATTCTTTAACGAATAAAATGTTAGCTAATTAGACTGCATTTAACGGTAGAAACTTGATAACAATACTGACCGTCCAATTTTAAAAAATAATAATAATCATAATCCTTAAAATTGTTTTTTTGCTTTAAAATGGATTTTGGTTATATGTTTAGTATAACTAAGATTAAAATTTTACTTCTCAAAAAAAAGAAAAGATTAATTTTTTCATATTTAGAATTATGCATCGTACTGTGCTGTAATTAACCTGGCAGATCCTAATTTTAGATTCCACTTAGTCAGAGAGGTCACAATCATGCATGTGTCAATTGCCAACTCATCTCTGGTCAGAGAGAGAATCAAACTATTGTCCGAATTAGCGTTGGATGATGCTAAAATATGTCCCCGATTAATGTTTTTTTTTTGGTTTTAATGTTAAGAGTCCCCGATTAATGTTTTTATTGAGTTTACATTATATTGAAATATATCTGTAAAATTAAAATATAAGATTGAATTATAATTAAAAATATATTGTAGTTCTTTTTCAGAAAAAGTGTATACCATTTATTCTAATTTATTCGATAAAGCAAGACAACACTCTACATTTTTCAAATTGTTGTCCAAACCTTCTTTTTTGTTGATTTAATTTCATAAAAGTTGTATAATAAAGGGAATTTTGGTTCATTGACCATATTAGACATGAAAATAAACAATGTAATCATATCATTTGCTACGATATTCTATGTATATATATTATGCATAGTATCAATGATATATTTCTTTATTTTTCTATAAGATAACAAATTTATACTGTTTTCAATCTTCGTATAGTATAGTTTGATCGATTTGTTTTGTAATCTTTAGTCTTTTTGCATCTAGTTCCTCCATCTTTGTCGTTGAATATCGCTCTTACTACCTTGTTTCCCTTATACATTTCTCTCTTTCTCCCACCGTCCTTTCCCCCTTTGTCTTTCGTCTGTTGGATCTCTCTCCTTCCTCTCTGCCAGAGGTGAACCCGCGTGAAAGGAAGGAGGGACACTTGAACCGGGTTGAATTATAAAGTTAAGATTTGCAGGCTTGTATACATTGTTTATCTTGGCTAATTTGGTTAAAGTTTACATGGCTGCCCCCCCCCCCCGACCCAAGTTTAATTCTCACATAGTTCATATTTTTAGATTTTACATTGGCTAATCTCGTCTCTTTATCTCTGGTTTTTTGTCTTCATCGTCGACTCTCGTTCTCTCCATCTTTACTATATCTGCGTCTAACTTAATCTCTCTTTCGATCCCAAAACTTGGCATCAAAAATTAATATGTTTTATTTCACAAGTTATACTATTATATTTACACGATATAGAACAAACAAACTGAATAAATAAATGACTTCATCTAGCGAGATAGTACTTTAGTTATCCAATTAATTTTCACCTAAAAAACCCTATAATAAATATCAGGCTCGTTTAAATTAAAAAAAAAAAAAAAGAAACCCAAAAAAAAATAAAAACTACGAAGAATTAAAAGAAGGCCCATATTTCAGAATAAAAAGAAAAGAGGACCCATTTAAGAAAAGCCCAGCCCACTTAATAGTTGTTGTTTCTGGAAGGTATGAAAACAATGGCAAAAGTGAAATAATCCGAAAAAGCAAGGTCCTTTAACCAAAAAGACAATTTTTATAAACAGAGCATAAAGTTTACACTTTTCTTCTGCTCCTTTCTCGTCTGTGTCTTCTTCGTCCTCATTCGTTTTAAAGCATCAATCACCAAACAAACTAATAAAAAAAACCCATAGCTTTCGCATGTAGATTTGCTCTTCGAAGGCTAGAACTCGCTAATCGTAACTCACCGTGACTCGTTCGAGTCAAAAATCCATTTTTTACTCGAACCAATGGCTAGTAACAACCCTCATGAGAACCTTTCTGACCAAACTCCTTCTGATGATTTCTTCGAGCAAATCCTTGGTCTTCCAAACTTCTCAGCCTCTTCTGCCGCCGGTTTGTCTGGAGTTGACGGGGGATTAGGAGGAGGAGCACCGCCGATGATGCTTCAGTTGGGTTCCGGCGACGAAGGAAGTCACATGGCTGGGTTAGGAGGAGGTGGACCAACTGGATTTCACAATCAGATGTTTCCTCTAGGTTTGAGCCTTGATCAAGGGAAAGGACCTGGCTTTCTTAGACCCGAGGGAGGTCATGGAAGTGGGAAACGATTCTCAGATGATGTTGTTGATAATCGATGTTCTTCTATGAAACCTGTAAGTTAAGTTCTTGGTTTGTTAGATTTTAAACTCTTCTTTTTTTTAGAACATTTTTGGTAACTTTTTTTTGTGTTTGTTTTTCTATGGAAAGGTACTTAAATTATTGGAAAAAACTAGTCTTTGGGATTACTTAAGGATTACAGATATGAAAGTTTAGGTTTTTAGCAATGTTGATGATTTTTCTTTGGGTGTGTTTTCTTTTAGGCTCAAGACTTGTTGAATCTTAGCTGATTTTGGTTTATTTAGTAGTATCCAAGTTATAATATTTATGCTACAACATAGCTATTATTGCTCTATGAGCAATTTCGCAGTAGTTGATGTAGCTGTGTGGGCTGATCTTGTTGTCTAAATTGTGCTGATGCTGCTTTCCTTTTACAACAACTTAGGTATTCCACGGGCAGCCGATGCAACAGCCAGCTCCATCGGCGCCACATCAGCCTACATCAATCCGCCCTAGGGTTCGAGCTAGGCGTGGTCAGGCTACTGATCCACATAGCATCGCTGAACGGGTAAATTTTGATACACTTTAACTTCAGATTCTCTTTTGCCCCTATGTGATATATATAGCCTTTATTTGTTTCGAGCGAACAAATGTTATTATCGTGTTAGTGATCTCTTGGTTTTATATGGAGGGATAAGCTGAAAGTTTTTTTTAACTTTGCCGCAGCTACGTAGGGAAAGAATAGCCGAACGGATCAGGGCGCTGCAAGAACTTGTACCTACTGTGAACAAGGTCGGTATCTTTCACCTGTAAATAATTAGTCTAGGCTTTTACCATTTTTTCATTTCTGTTATTTGGAGTTCACAAAGGGTTTAACACTTGCTGTTTCTCTCGTCCTTATTTGCAGACAGATAGAGCTGCTATGATCGATGAAATTGTCGATTATGTAAAGTTTCTCAGGCTCCAAGTTAAGGTAATTTAACCTGATTTAATCTCGAACTAGCCGTTATTTTTTCTTCTTTCCTGTTTGTTCATAGGATTAGAGATCTGATAATCCTGTTTCTTATTATTGAGTGATGTTAAATTCTCCGGATGGATATTTGGTCTTACTTATGGTCCCACCATTACCTACCCTTCAACCAAATTTCAATCTGATTTTTAATGTGGTAAAGAATAAACAAGTCCAAAAATGACTTTGTTTTTCTTTGGCATTTAGTCTTTCTTTTTCACTTTTTGTTTTGTCATGTGGAGGCTAATCACGGTTTAGGATTATATTATTACCATATTAAAACATCAAGTATAATCATCATGCTCACATTATAATATAATAATAATCGCTTAGATCAAAAATGCTTCTTATATCAAAATGCAGTCGGTTGCTTAAAGCTATCGTAAGCGAAAAAAGGATGTCTCTCTCTCTACTTTAAAAGATAATGGAGACACTAAAGAAATAGTATGCAATGATGGATTTGTGATAAGATAATAAAATCTTTTTATTTATTTTGTGTGTTTCTTTCTTGTGTGAAATCTTCCATGGTCATCTTAAAAGTAAAAGCTTTTTTTTTTTAGATTTTTATTTTCATGGGATAAAGCTTATCCCTTTGAATGATGATTTGTATATCTCTTTGGTCAACTTTGGTAGGTTTTGAGCATGAGCCGTCTTGGTGGAGCCGGTGCGGTTGCTCCACTTGTTACTGACATGCCTTTGTCATCATCAGTCGAGGTTGAAAAAATATCTTTTTTAAAGAAAAGAAAGAAAAAGAAGAGAAAAGATCAAAGCTTTAGTAGTGGGGTTTGATTCAAATTGCTTATTGAAATCTCGACAGGATGAAACGAGTGACGGTGGGAGGACTCCGCAGCCTGCGTGGGAGAAATGGTCTAACGATGGGACTGAACGTCAAGTGGCTAAACTGATGGAAGAAAATGTTGGAGCAGCGATGCAGCTTCTTCAGTCTAAGGCTCTTTGTATGATGCCTATCTCATTGGCTATGGCAATCTACCATTCTCAGCCTCCGGATACATCTTCAGTGGTTAAGCCTGAGACGAATCCTCCACCGTAGGATTTGTGGGAGTAAAGGGTTTGTACAGCAATCCAACATGGCTTTTGCTTACTACTGCTCTAATGACTCTGGTTTCTTGCCGATTCATCCCCCTTCCATACCCACTTGTTTGGTCCGATTGAAAGGTAAAAAAAAAGGCTTTGGAGATGGAATCAATGTAGGATTTGCAGTAGAAGGGAGAATTTGTCAAAAAGCTCACTTGATTAAATATGATTTGTTATCATTTTTCCTTTATTTTTTAGGTGGACTTTGATGAAAGCAACTTTTTGTTTTCATGACTTTAGTGGGAGGTTGAGGAAGGGAGCTTGAAGGGGTATTTAGTAGTAGTAGTAGTGGGAAGGTGTGGGACCTTGTTGAGTTTTGTACAAATTGAAGAACAAAAAAAGTATTTGAGTTTGTATTGTTATTTATTTTGTATGAATTTGAGTGATAAAATAAAGCAAATAATGTATTATTGTTAGTTCCCTCTATTAACTATCTTATAAAATTGGCAAGTCATAGTGCTAGTTTTTGTTTTGTTTGTTTTAAAAAAAATTCGGAAATCTGGCCTTGTAGAGAAACACATACAAGTCTTTATTACAACAATTTCACATAAATCTTGGAAGTGAGATAAATAACAAAAGAGAATGCTTTAGGGCATTAGTTTTTAAATGGGGTCTGAAGACTACAAAGAGTATGCAAACTCAAATTGATGCTATAGCCTTTTGCGTTATTGAACCACATAAAACCGGTGGCTTAAAGAAGTTTAGCTTAGCAAGCGTCAAGATCACGGAATTGCGGTGGCTTTGGCTCGCCAAGCAGTGTCTTGTTCCCTCCTTCTGGTCCGCACTTGATCCTCTTCGGGTTTTGAGTTCCATGCTGAAACAAATATTTTACATAATGAGAAAATTGGCTTAAGCGGGTGTGTGTCTAAACCGAACAGGAAATAAACCGCTTTGGTTTCGTTTTCGCTAGACCCAACATAAACTATTACCAGAAAGAAAATTCAACTGATTAAAACATCGGTTGGTTTCGTTTTACCCAGCCGATGCGATGCGATGCGATAGAACGAGAAAAACATCAGGAAAGTATCCAAATGCTATGGGTAAGTGAGTTTAGTGTCTTACCGGTGGCTTTTCTCCTTTTCTTAGCTTTTCAACAATCTCTACGACTTTCTCAGGTGTAACATCTTCCTGTATTTTGTAAATAAAAATTTAATCTTGAGATTCAAAGGCAGGAAGATACTGCGGGAGAAAGGAAAAGTTATTGAACATACGAAATAGTTATATGTATATCCTTCAGATCCATTGGAATAGTCTGCCACAGTGATCATGGGTGCATTAACACAACATCCCTGTAACAAAACCAAATTCATGAGATCTATATTGTCTCTGGCGAATTTACGATTTCAGAAAGGTAAAGAGGTGATGTGAAACCAGTACCATGCATTCCATCTCTCCAACAGAGAATAAACCATCTTTGGTGACTTCTGCAAAAAAAAAAAAACAGAAGACCAAAGGTTAATATTACTAAGCACCACCGTATGATTGTGTATGAAAGGTCTTTTTTATTTGTCACTTATGAAAGGTCATTATAGAGCTTTACCACCGCGTTTCACTCCCAAATGGTCTAGCAAAGCTGATTCGATATCTCGTGAACCACGGATCATGCAAGGTGTTGTGCCACAAACTAGCAGGTGGTACTTTCCCACCTGTAAGAGCAAATGAAAAATGAGTGTGCAATCTGTGTTTTGACGAGTACAGCAGAGACTTGAGTTTATGGATAGTAATTACTACTTCTTACCTTTGCCCTGTTGAACATTGAGTAAAATGTTGCAACCTCATACACACGGATAGGAGCAACCTCTATAACTTTAGCAACCTGTAAAATTTGCTTCATTGTTATGTTGGTAGTATATTCATATCAACTGATGTTGTATTCCAAAAAAAGAACCTAAGAACTATAGAAGATCAAGTCTAATAGCGAAAGTCTTAACAAAAGCGAAAATTGCAAATAGGAAAAGAAGATAATTATAGAGATCCACTCTTCACAACCCTTTCATTTAGTAAGAGAACAGCTGAAAAATAACATACCGCATTCATTGCTGAAACAGGGAGCCAGCCTCCATGCTGTTGTTGTGCAAGATCTAGAAGAGGAATAACTGCAGACTGCTTGTAGTTTGAAGGATAGTAAGAGACTATCTCCTTAACCTACAGAGTTTGGACAAAACATTAAAATGCCAGAAAATCTGGATACATGGGGAGATATATTTCACTTTCTATGCAAGATAACTGCAAATGCTGTAAACGGGAACCAAATGCACAAGAATATATTAGTATTTTTACTCCATAAACCAGTTTACTGATTTCCTGACGGCCTTTCTGCAACACTAACACTAGTAGATCATTTGGACCTCTCACTCGGAACTCAAGGATTGAGTCTCCCTTAAATGAGTTCCTAAATAGCCAATTCAAAGATTTTAAGCACAAATAGGCAATCAAACGTATTAGAAAGGCACAGTCTTTGCCGCTTAAGTATCCTTTCTAGGAATGCTAACTCACGGAAAAATGATGCCAAATCAGAACTTGAGAAGCCAAGGACTATGTTAGTTGGGATCAATTAACCCGTTCCCTTAACTCTAGAGAAACATTCATAAACTCTTTATGCCATATGTACAAGGGTAAAAAGAAGCATCTGAAACATATTTGGAGCTGCTTCTGGTCTTTGATCTTTAATCAATAAGGAACGAGAGCTAAAGATTCCAACATTATTTTCCCGTAAGAGTAAATTATTTCCACAGTTACTGTTCTTCACACAATTCACCCGGACATTCTGTGACTAAGGTGACAACAATCTACATCACTAAACGAGTTCAAATACATAATGGAAAAAATCCCAATTCGTTCAACACATTGTAAAATTTCGTCATTATCACAGGCACAGCAATAAGCGATTCATTCACTGACCTTGGATTTGTTTGCCTCTGAAAACTCCCATGGAAGATCGGGTTTGTTATCAGGAGAATCGAGATGCTACAAGTAATCAAAACAACAACAAAAATCAGATTACATTTTAATTTTTTTTTTAAATTAGAAGAATTAAAAGCATAGATCAACGAAAATATCCAACACTCACGTAGTTTAAGGCTGTCGATAAGCTACGAGACGCCTGTCAGGTAGAAAGGGAACAAAATTAAACCCAGGCCGAGATCGGGAAGCGCCGGAGAAAAACCGAGAGGAAGCAGGAAATTTTGAGAATACCTGAGAGGGTGGTTGGCGGAAAACTTGACGGATCTCGAGAAGACGCTTAGCAGCGAGTCTAGCCAGCATTTTCGCGAGCTTAGAGGAAACGAGAGACGCACAAAGCTTTTTGATCTGAGGGAGAAGAACCAGAGAAACCAAGGAGCTAGACTCGGGGTATCTCACTATCTATCTATCACCTGGCGCAGAATTGACTACATTCGCATTGGGCCTGCTAAAATCACTACCTATTGTGTTAAGTTTTGGATATATTTATTTTCTGTAGGAATGACACATAAAAACCCAAATTATTAAAGAGTTTATTATAGGCCCATTATCTTCTTCTATTTGACGGCTATAGGCCCATTTGTTTCAACTTGACTTTTCAATTTCCCAGTGAGAGACCTTTACAATAAATAAAAAAAGTTGTATTCTAAGCCAAAAAGTGTAATTACGATAAAACGCGTATGTCATCAATTGGCTCATGCTATTGCAAGTAGTTTACCAGATGAGAAGACTCTTCAATGCAATTTTCTAAGCCCTTTATACATAGAAACAGCTTCCCTAGTAAATAAAAGAAAAGCAAATTATATAACCAAACTAACCTAACCGAACCCATAATTAAAACCGAAATGCCCACCCCAAAGAAAGACAAACAAACTCAAAACAATATTTGAAAGCAGAGATTCAATCATTAAGCCATCTCCTCCATTCATATCCAAGAAACGAAACCCGACAAGGCAATTTAAATCCCAAGAAGACAAAGAAAAAAAAAGCACGACCGAATGTTAAGAAGAAACAAAAAATAGAAAACAAAGCGATAATTTGTTTTTTTTTAAAGGGTAGTATCCAAATGGGAGGATTCTCATATACAAAAGCAGATGCTTCGATTCTTTCTCACGAGCCAAACCACCTCCATAGTTGATTTGCCCTAAGCCAAGTACCTAAACATGTTAGGATTCTCCTTGTCCCTCTCCAAGTAATCCCTGGTTATTAAATCCTCCATACGCTTCTTAATCGCTTTAATATCAGGCTGCAATATCACACAAAATCCATTATAATCAAAACCCCCACAAACTCTTTCACTAAACATATCTCAATTTCTTTATCGTGATAATAAATATACCTTGAACATTCGGCTAAGCTGCTCGACGCACTCAGAAACGAGTTGTTGATGTCCCAACACTTTCCTGCTCTTCATGATCCTCACAATGGCAGCATCAATCGCATAGCGTCTGTCTTTATCGACATCTTCAACAACTTTCTTCCTTTCATCAACTGGAGGGAGAGGGATCTGTGTTGCAATCCGCAAAAAGTTAGTTCTAAGAGAGACTAAATACATCAAAGAGTGGCACAGTTTTCGAGTAATATTGTCTTACAGACCTTTATTCTGCGCATTCTATCTGTGAATTTGGAGTTGAATCCAAAATAATCACCCTGGGAAACAGTCTTTGTGACTGGCTCCTTGAGAAGAATCTTGTACTTAGCACATGACAAGGATTGAAGCAACCTCACCAGATCTTCATGGCTTAGATTCAGTTGAGTTAAGATTTCATTGTAGCTCAATCTGTCAGTAGTGTTGAACAGCAGCAGCACAGCAGCCTGAAGGTAAATAAAATCAGACAACCGGCACCAGAGACTGACTGTTTGAAAGATCGAATATACCAACAGCTTTTGAGAAACAAATGATACCTACCTGGTAAGTAGACACAATTAATTCGATGGGCTTCTGATCAAACTTTCCGTTGATGTTGCAAGTTCCTAGTGAATAGATCCAGGTAAGCTTCCTATGTTTCGTTTTAGTTTCATAAAACCCTTTGAAAACTTCAACACACTTGATCTGAAAAAGAAAAATCGATGGATTAGATTCATCTGGAGCAAATCTTTTTCCTTTTAAGGTATTTATAAATTCAAAAGAGATTTTTACCATTTCACTGGGTAGATTTATGTCGAATGATTTGTAGCTTGGCCAAAAACCAGTGGTAAGAACAGTGACAGTCAAATCAATCCCTGGGTTTGCAGCGGGGTTATTGCCTAGATACTCCTCGAAATTGTTTTGGTTTTCTCTTGCCAATGTCAAATCCGTTACCTGTTGTAACCAACAGATTAAGTATATAGCAAGCATTAAATCATCAGATCAGCCACCGCTTTGAGATCATAAATATAAGTACACTCCAACTAACCATGCCCTCCATCTTAGAAGTAAACTGCCCACCACATTGTTGCTTGAGCTTTGTAAGGATACTTCTCTCATGATCATCATTAGCACTGCGATCAAACAAGAGCCTACGGGCCAGCTTCTTCCTGCAAAACGGCATCCAACTTGTTATTCCAGTTTTTGTCAAGTACTATAAAATTGCAAGGGATCTTAACAAAGACTAGTATAAACAAATCATTAACAGAAAAACAAACGTTAGGAGCAAAAATGGCAGATCCAAAGATCAAAGGAACAAAAGTCAGAGTGCAAGCTAAACCTGTAAAACTCGGCAAAGAGATCCTTGTCACTTATATAAGCAAGCAATTTGACCACCTGTAACAACATTGTAAATATCAGCCCAATCTCAGGAGAATTGTAAATATCAGCCCAATCTCAGTAGAATTGAAAGGCGGCTTACGCAAAAACAATTTGACGAAAAGATGTACCTTCTCAAGCGTATCTTCAATAGCTTCATCACTCAGCTTTTCACTTCCTCCCTTCTTGAGGATATTATCGCAAAATGTAGCAAGTAATTCCGCACTTGAACTTCCAGCCACTGTTTTGTTACAGAAAATCTCAAATGCCTCCTTCAAAGCCTACAACAGGTTTTAAAGAGAAATTAAGTTAATAAAACAATTACACGCATGCATAAGACACATGACAAGTACACAGAGAGCACATCAAACCTTGTGGAAGAGGGTGTGGTTCTGGAAACATTCAGTGACATACACCATGTACTTATCATGTAGTTCAATCACTTTTCTGATAAGAACCTGAAAGCAATGAAAGAAAAAGTGAATTGCTAAATTCCACAACATCATGACTAGTAGAATCTTCACTAGTAAATTCCACAACGGTTTTTACCTGCTCCTGCCCGCTAGCAGTATTTGCAGCCTGTGGAATAAAAAATATCTTAGTAACCACAGGCGAAGCAGGAAAAACGGGTAAGTTTCAAAGTACAACAATATGAACCTGATTAGTAGCCGTGTCTTCAGCCTGTTGCACAAGTGCGTTACCCTCTGCTGTGACATGCTGTATAAAAATCACAAGTTACAATTAATGTTGAACAGTAATTTAAGAGAGTCGAAGTAGACAAGGAAGAAAAGATTATCCCCTTCACTAATCATTAACAAAATAACAAAGATAGGTAAGAAACCTGCTTAAATATGTTTGCAACAGGTTCCAAACCTCGCACAATTTTATGATAAAGCCTGTACATCCTGGATAGATCATCAACCTGAGAGTATACAAATACATCAAAGGTAGAAATAAAAAGAAAAAGATGCTCCATCAAAGGTAGAAATAAAAAGACTAACTACTTAGCAATAAAAACAAAGAAAAAGATGCTCCACCTTGTCATCTCTCAGCAATGCACGGCACCCTGAGTGCTCTTTTTCTAGAAGCTGATTTGCATACACTACCAACAACTCATGTTGTACTTTCTGCATCCAAATGATAAAAAAAAGTCACATAAATATCAATCTTTATAATAATATATGTTTGTCTGAAAAGTCTGAGAAAAGTTTGTCTCAACAACTAAAGCTGCAAAATCATGGCTCGAGTAAGTAAATGCATAATGACATAATGCTGTGCATAATGTATCATAACTAACCTCAACCAGCTTTTGCTCACTGCTAGAATGAAGATAGTGAGCCACTCTCTCCCTCTCCTTCTTTAGACATTCTTCAGACTGCAACATGAAAGTACAAAAGTTAACAAATACATTTGACTTATGTGGAATGAAAACAAAATATAGAAAAAGATACAAAAGTCATGCCTTCAGCATGTAATCAGGGCAAGAGTCTTCCTGGATCCAGCTTGATGCCTTGCGAGAGTAGTAAGATGATGTATCTTCAAGCATGAAGCTTTCAAAATCCTCTTCGTATCTTTCCATCTGTCCCATTCCAATCTCTACATATATATCTAATACGTTTTTCAGCAGCGCCCTATCAATTTGCTCGCCCTCCCGTTCTTTATCAATCTGACATAAAAAAAGGGTTATGATAGACCTTGAATAAGACAAAAACAAGAGTTGGGCTAAATGCACATTATAGAATCCATACTTACAAGTGCTATTACAGCTTCTTTGACCTTGGAATGCAGCTCACTATAAACCTGAAGTAACAAAATCAAGGACGAGTTTAAGATATTTTTGATGCAATGGAAAGCCATAAATCACAAGAATGAATGCCAAACCAGGTCACGGAAGCATGTCAGGCCAACTTCATTCAGTGGTGGAAGTGATCTCCGAGCAATGAAGTAACGATCCAGATAGTAGAAGAAACGGGATAGCCATCTAACCATAACTTTATGGTTAGACCATCTTTTAACCAGCTCTCGAAGCATGTACTCATCATGCTTCTCCCTTAAAGCAGGCAGGACCTAAACACAGAAAAGAAGAGACCAAATCATCACAATGTTTGATCAACTTAATAATCAAGAGGGCACCCCGACTTACTGGCATATGAAACCATGCACAAAAGTAAAACCTTAAGATCCAGAGAATGAGTTAAGGTAGTACATAGTTCACGGGGAGTCAACAAATTAGAAACTATATATCAATGAGACTTACTGTTGAGTTAATATATTCCTCAAATGCTTCACGATACTTGTCATAAAGCTGCTGTGAGTAATCATGAGGCGGTTTCTGAGTGCACATGTTGTAGATAGTCCTGAGAATCACATAAAATCCACATCGGTCAATACCAGTTACAAACAAGCAAACTGCTACACGGTAATAAACAAGTATAAAACCTACGTATAAAGCATCATGTACTGCTCAGAGTCAAATGCCGGCTCAGGAAGTCCTTCCAGAATCCGTTTCAGCTTGGTGATACCAGTCTGCATATAGTCCCATCCTTGCTCCAAGTCGATTGTCTTGCGCTCCATGTTGAGAGATGACTTTTAAAGCTCCCCTGGAACTAAGCTTAACCCAGAACAAGGAGAAAACCAAAATTTAGGGCAACGGTAAAAAACAAAGAATGAAATCATAGACACGAGAAGAACAACAAACATTTCCAATAATCAGAGGTTATAATAACACAATAACACTCACATTATCGATTTCGAAACTGGTTTTATCACCCAAAACAAAACCCAAACTATCAGATGGTGATAAAAAAGGAAAATGAAGCATATGCATCAACAGATACACTCGAGAAACACAATCCATGAGAATAATCACGAAATCACACAGTACAAATGCAATCAAGATAGACCGATGTAACCCTAACAATCCCGATCCCCCACACAGACTAAAAATCACGTCGGTAAACGAGAAAACAACAAAACGATTGAAAAATCCATGGTAGAACGGAGCAAAACAAGCGTGAAATCGAGACAAGTAGTGAAAACGCGAGATCTTAAACCCTAATCAGACAAAGTCATCCGCGTACCCCCGAGAAGACCTTGACGATTAGCAAATCCCGATTCAAAAGGATCGGGAGAGCTTTTGCGATCAAGAGATATGCGAGAGAATATCAAAACCCTGATAATCGTTCTGAAAAGCAAAATATGAGAGAAAGAGGTGGAGAGACCTTAGAGAAGGGCGGTGAACGAAAAAAAGATAACTCAAGAAACAAACTCCTTCTCTTATTTATTAAGAGGAAATGATTAGTTTCTTACCTTGATCATAATGTCAAAAAAAAAAAAAAAAGAATTTCTTACCCTTTTTTTTTTTTTGTTCAACACTGAATTTCTTACCCTTTTAATTTTATGTTTTCATTATTATGATGCAGATCTACATCAAAACGCTGTGTTTTAGGTTTTTTATATTTGTTTCTCCTTTCTTCGTATTATTTACTTTTATGCCCTTTAGTTTGCCGTCTTTACTCGTTTATGCTTTACGAGGAACCCAAACCCTAACCCGATTCGACTTCCCACACCCGAAATTCGGTACCATGTTCATTGAATTCCTCGTCTCAGCTGTTTCTTCACGTTCGATTCACTGAGTCTCGGCACGGACGGATTCCCTGATGCACATTTTGAATTCCGTTTGCGTATTGGTCTTCGAATTTTCCGTCGGCGGCCATGGACGACGCGTTCAAGGAGGAGATAGAAATCGGGAGCTCGGTGGAGTCGCTAATGGAGCTATTGGATTCGCAGAAGGAGCTTTTCCACAGCCAGATCGATCAGCTCCAAGATGTCGTCGTTACGCAATGCAAACTCACCGGCGTTAACCCTCTCGCGCAAGAAATGGTGGGTTGTCGTTTTAATGTGTTTCTGGAATCGAAAGTTTGTGTTTTTCTTTTGGGTTTATGGTAGTTTTGGTAATATGGGCAAAGCTGAGAAGGAGAAGTCAATTCGGATCCTGGTATTACATTCTCTAAACGGTATTGAGTCTAGCAAAAAATTGAGGGGGAAATTATAGCTCGACCTCTCCGTTCGTGCTCTGAACTGGTTGCTTTTGACAAACTCAGATAATTTAATTGCTGGTCCCATATGTACATGTGGGTTCGTACTTCGTACTGTAATGTTGATGGTTTGATCTTTGGCTCTTGTATCACTTCTCCCTTCAAGTAATCGTTTTTATCTTCTATGTTAAAGACATTGATCTGTTTTGTTTTCATTTTTGCAGGCTGCTGGTGCTTTGTCCATTAAAATTGGTGAGTCTTACTAGGATTGGTGGGATCTTTTGGCATTTTTGTGCATATAACTGGACTTATTTAGTTCCTTACTGTTTCCTTTAAGCATTTTTTCGTTTGTTTAATTATTCTTGTCTTGGTATTCTAAGTTTGTCACTGCTATCTCTTTCATGATTTCATCTCTTCCTCTCTTTGTCTTATAAGTTATATCACATATAGTGTTTATATTCATTGTTTCTCTCTATGTTCCGTCAACCAAGCACACCCTAATGTTGCTTATGCCTCATATCTGATGAATTTGTAAACATTTCAGGAAAACGGCCAAGAGACTTACTGAATCCAAAGGCTGTTAAGTACTTGCAAGCAGTTTTCGCAATTAAAGATGCTATTAGTAAGAAAGAATGTCGAGAGATAAGTGCTCTATTTGGCATCACAGTCGCCCAGGTACTGTTCTTTTTCTTTATAAGTATTCTGTTTGGCAATGCTTTTTGAATCCTATGTCTGTTTAGCTCCGTCATGCTGAGGTTCTCATGAGAATTTGGTGGTATCTCTATTATTTTTACAATGGCAGGTTCGAGATTTTTTTGTTACTCAAAAGACAAGAGTAAGGAAACAGGTGAGACTTTCAAGGGAGAAGGTTATGATGTCCAGTACGCCTGCTTTACAAGGTGATGGTGTTCCGGAAAAGAACCATGCCATACCTCATGTTGATCCCGTTCCCTTGAACTCTATAGATCCGGAGGCATCATCTATTAGTTGGGGTGAAGGTGAAACAGTGGCTCTTATGCCAAAGGAGGATATTCCACCTGACATCAGTGATTCAGACAAATACTTTGTTGAGAATATATTTTCTCTGTTGCGTAAAGAAGAGACATTCTTAGGCCAGGTGAAATTAATGGAGTGGATTATGCAGATACAAGATTCTTCAGTGTTGATCTGGTAATAATTGAGGGTTCTCTCTCACTTAATGTTTTATTTTATTTTATTATTTTTATACTCCCGTCGTGACTGTCATTTTCTATGTGTGTGCACAGGTTTTTATCAAAAGGAGGGGTTTTAATTCTTACAACATGGTTGAGTCAAGCTGCTATGGAAGAGCAAACAAGTGTCTTACTTCTTATCCTGAAGGTACAAGATTAATATACTTGCAACTGTATTGCTGTAAAAAGATTTCATTTTGTTGGATTATGGATAATTGATATTTAGAACGCAGGTTCTTTGTCATTTGCCTCTACACAAAGCATCTCCTGAAAATATGTCAGCCATATTGCAAAGCGTCAATGGACTTCGTTTCTATCGGACATCAGGTGTAATTTCTGAAAAACTTAAATGTTGTGTAGCTTTCATTAATGTCAAAGTTCTTGTTGTGATTTCTTCGATTTCATTATCTGATTTGAAGATCAGACATATCAAACAGGGCAAGAGGTCTCTTATCAAGGTGGACAAAGTTATTTGCGAAAATCCAAGCTATGAAGAAACAAAATCGTAACAGTTCGCAAATTGATTCGCAGAGTCAATTGCTTCTGAAACAGAGGCAAGTTGTTGTAAACGTGTTGGCTAGATAGTTTTTATTTACCTCCCATTTTGTTTCTTAGTGACATTTTTCTCATAGAGTTTTCTCTTGTTATGCAGTATTGCTGAAATCATGGGTGATAGTAGCAATCCTGTAAGTGGGTCTAAATATGAATATATACTATGTGCACCACATCAATTCTTTAAAACCTATTTTCGTGCTGTAACAGGAAGATATTCTTAGTCTCTCAAATGGAAGGTCAGAGAACGGCAGGTACCAGTATAATTGTTATCTTCCATCTAAATTAGGTTTCCGTTTGATGGTTTGGTGGTTTCATAATATTGGTTGTCTTTTGGTCCAGGAGGGTTAAATCGTCACAAGGTCCAAAACTGTTGCTTATGTCTGCAGATGATTCCACCAAGAAACACATGCTTGGTTCAACTCCATCATGTATCCTTGTGTTTATATTTGCCTCAGTGCATTGGGATAGTTAGCATATTGAACTCATAGGCTAATTATGTTATGGAATCGGTGTGAAACATGTGAAACCTGGCTAATGTCAAGAGAGCGATCACCTACTTTGCTTTATGCTATGGTCCTTATCCTAGCCCAGGATTATTAACCTTGTCTTGTAGTTAGTAGCTCAAATTGAGTTTCCTTAGCTTGCAGCAGATAACAAAGAACGCAGAAAAGTTCAGATGGTGGAGCAACCAGGCCAAAAAGCTGCTGGAAGGAGTCCTCAGACAGTTAGAATAGGAACTTCTAGTGGGAGCCGCCCTATGTCGGCTGATGATATTCAGAAAGCAAAGATGCGTGCTCTTTATATGCATAGCAAGAATAGTAAAAAAGATCCTTTACCAAGTGCGATTGGTGATTCGACAACCATTGTTCCTGAGAAGCCCTTGGCACTTCAGTCAGCCAAGGAATCTCCACCTAGTCAGAGAAACGAAGCTAAGACTGAAGACACAGATGAACCTTCTGCTGTTCAGCCTGTGATTTCACCGGCTGTAAATGTCCCAGTTCAAGCTGATGAATTGAGAAAACCTTCAACACCTCCTAAAAGCATTTCTAGTAAAGTGGGAGTTTTGTTGAAAATGAGTCCACAAACAATTCTAAAGAATTGCAAGAGAAAACAGATTGATTGGCATGTACCACCAGGTATACCCTTGTTCGACTTTCCATCTCATTAGTTCACTTACATATTGGTGGCTATTCAGGTCTCATTCTCATGCCTAGTTTTCTGCAGGAATGGAACTTGACGAAAGCTGGCAAGTAGTTGCTGGTGGTAATAGCAAGGAGGCTGATGTTCAGAAAAACCGAAACCGGCGAGAAAAAGAAACAACTTATCAGTCTCTTCAAACTGTACCGTTGAATCCGAAGGAACCATGGGACAGGGAAATGGACTTTGATGACAGTTTGACACCTGAAATTCCGTCTCAACAGCCAGAAGAAAGTAAAACAGAATCTCAGGATTCACTTGATGAACGGCGAACTGCTGCTGGTGCTGCCACAACCTCTTCATCTCAAAGTAGTTCCATGGAACCTGATCTCGAGTTATTAGCCGCGTTACTTAAGAACCCGGATCTTATATTTGCGCTGACTTCTGGTAAGCCCGGTAATTTAGCCGGCCAAGATATGGTAAAACTGCTTGAGGTGATTAAAACTGGTGCACCAAATTCAAGCAGTAGCACAAATAAGAAGATGGAAGAAAAGGTCGAAGTGTCCCTTCCATCTCCCACTCCATCAACCGATCCTGGAATGGTGCGTTTTTCAAAAAAATCTATGCTGCACCCCCAAAATCCGCAGACAGATATTGAACCCTAAGGATAGATCATACTGCTAAATCGTATCACATGATAATTAGTGATTTAAAAATCCATGGCACGCATAGTTAATAGAAAAAAAACCACAGAGATACAGGATATAGCTAGCTATCGTAAAACTGGCATTATGATTCTTAGATCTAACCTGATGAGCACAAAACCGCATTACAAGACCTTAGTGTTCACTGATTTCTTATTCTATTTCTGAAGTGAGTGTTTCGTTCCATTTTTTGCAGAGTGGGTGGGGGCAAGAAGTGATTCGGAATCCATTTTCAAGGCAAAACCAAGTTGGTGCCGCAGTTTCTAGATTGAGTACTCAGCTTCCTGTTGCTTCAATGCAATGGCAATCATCAAACGAACAATCCATCCCTCGACATGCTCCGTCAGCATATAACTCACACACATTGCCTCACACAGAAAGACAACAACAACAACCTATGCAACCAAGACTTCATCAGAGTCAACATCTTCAACAACAACAACCAATCCCGACAAACTCGTACGCGGTTAGGGAATCAGTAGGACAAATGGGCACAGCTACTTCGGCTTCATGGAGATCCCAGCAGAGTCAGAATAGTTACTACTCACATCAAGCAAACGGGATTGCATCGGCTTCGTCTTTCCAAGGGAATAATGACCAGTACATGAGTAGTAATAATCCAGGATTTGAATCATGGAGTCCTGATCATAGCCCAAGTAGGACCCATCCTAACATGAGGGGACAACAACAACAACAACAACCATCGAGGAAACATGATTCTTCTTCTTATCCTTATTGGAACCAAAACAAAAGATGGCGTTAAAACATACGAGACTTTGGATCTTTTGAAACCCAATACTTGTTTGTCACCGTTCAATTAGCATTTGCTGTCTTCAGACACATTTTCATAGATGTTCAAAAAAAAAAAACACATTTTCATTATTAACTCGCATAAGATTCATAAGAGAGAATAAACTAAAGAATTATGAACAGTGTCAATTCTATGTCAATTGGCTCTGAACAACAACAGGAAACATGATTCTTCTTCACATCCTTACCGGAACCGAAACACTGGTTCCTTTGATACCCAATACTTATCTTACGGTTCATTACTATGTCACATAGGATTCATAAGAGATAATCAAAAATGTCAATTGGTTTCAAGAAACTTTCGAATCTCGAGTCTTGTTACCACATTCGTTCAAATTCTAAACCAGTTGGAAATATGTCGGCAATTGGCATCAAAGTTTTTTGAAGATCAGATAAAACATTTCATTAATGGTTAAGATAGATTTAATTTTATAATTGAAAAATATAGGTGTACTATTTTGGTGGATGAATCATCACCACTTCGTTTAGTTATTGCCCAAAGATGTGTCAAATTTTAAATAGGACACATTTAATTTTTTCATTGTGTTCATCCGTTACGCCAATAGCTATTGTCCAATTTTGTTGATTAAATTCAAGGGTTAAGCAAGATTGAATTTAATTATAATTAGGTCACGAGTCATTTAATTTTAATTAGGTCACATTACATTCGTTTAGAAGCCTCTAAACAGTAATAGATATATATATTGATCCAGATACATTGCTAATCCAGTATATTCTGAAAAAAAAAACTGAAAGATTTAAAATAGATCAGAGAAAGAAAAACAGATTAATGAAGAAAATAGATGAGAGCCAAATGATCAGATAATTGTAGTCTGTATTTGGTCGACACAATAATTTAATATTTCCGATAAGTGTAATCATCATTCCATTGGCTCTTTCTCATCAAACTCGAAAAGGCAAAAAGAAAAATCATATAAAATAAAAAGATTTTTGGTCACAAGAAAAAAAATAAGATTTTCCCAAAGAAATCTGAACTGTGAAAACCACGAGAACAAAAGAGAATTGTAAGCGAAGGCTCAGAAGGATCCATTGGTAGAATTTCTAATCAGAGAATGTTACTCATAAAATAGGTAGATTTTCATCATCACTGCCTTCACTCTAAACCGAAATTACGCAAAAATCGAAGAACACAATATTCAAATTTCACAAGAAAAAACCAAAATTGAAAACAACAATTGAACAATCAAAGTGAAGAAGAAATATCGAAACAAGAACGAGAAGATCGATAGAAGTTGAGAGAAAATAAGTTGCAGGCGGTCAATATATAAGAGGATGGAGGAGGCTAGGGTTTACGTTTAGCCGTTTAGGGGAGAATCGGGTCGGACCCGTTACCACGGGGATTTCCAAGTCTTAGATATGGGCCCATTAAGAATCTAGTTAAGGAACAGAAAGAGTTTCGGGTCTGGCCAGTTATATTCGGCCCGGAGATTATTTACTGTGCATATATGATGCCACGTGGCTGGTGGTTAGTAAGAAACACCGAGACGGGGGAAAAAAAAAAAAAAAAAACTGAAAAATGTTCAGAGAAATTTTCCGGGAAAAGGCAAGAAAATATCAGACTAAACGATTCTGGGTCCATTTCACAGGTTTTAAAACGCACCGTTTTGTTAAAGCGCTAATGGGGAATTTTCCTCGACGACTTTGTTTCTCGAGAAAACAAGTAGTACTACTCAGGTGGATTCGTGAAAATTTACTTCATCCCTTTTTTCAAAAGAGAAAAAAAAAAACGAAAATGAAAAGGGGGAAATCAAACCCTAATTGACCTTCTCCTTCTCGAAAATGTCGCACTTGCGCTTCCGTCACTTTTGACGACTCCGTTCATCGGTGATCTGACTTTGTTCGTTCAACCTCCATCAATCTGATTTCGTTTCAGTGAAGGTATGCGCATTTGATTTCTGTCGAGATCATCGAACTGTTTCTTTGTTTCCTCATTTGGTTCGTTTGAGCTGCCTTTGGGTTTTTATTATTAGTTTCAGAGCTCTTCCTTCAATGTCTGGAGAGAGACGAGCTTAGGTCGTTTCTCTCAAATGGTAGAGTTTAGTGTTCTTGGCTTATTTAGCTTAAATTACATGGAAATGGAGCCTTCTTCAACCTTAACGATTTCTGATATTTCAATCTTGCTTAAATTTCTCCCTACAACTATCCGAGGAGACTAAATTGGAAAATTGGATAAAATCAAATTTGCTACTTCTCCTGAGTTTAGCAAAGTTGGTCTACATTTAGTCTGATTTCTAAGTTGCTTTTGTCAATACCATCGAATCTCAGCTTACTAGAGATGGTTTTTCTTTGAATGCTACTTTTCATTGTTCAATACCAGTAGTTTAGATGATGATTGCTCATGCCTTGGCGAAGCATATAAGTTAAGAATGAAGAAGAAGAAGGCTTCTGAATGCTATTAGGATTATGGTGCTGTGACTGCTGTCTTTAGCCCAACTATTGTTGCTATATATGATAAAGAGCCCTCACTGTATATGTATGAGTTTAGTGCATACTACACACTTTATCTGACCATGATCTAGTTCTTTACGGGTGGTCCAGGGTGGAACAAATATGTGTCTCTGTCAGCAGAGTGTATGTAGTCATTCTCTGTGAGCACAACACCATTGCATGTGCTTCCGTGATCACTCTGGTGATGTTATTTTCTGACAAATTTTGATTGTTAAGCGGGAAATATGTAACCCTGTTGTTGGTCATTGCACATATAACTGGAATTTCTTGTGAATGATATATGATTAGACAGATTTACCATGTCAGTTGGGAATAGCAAGCTAGTTTTAACACCGTCTTTATTTGTGTGTGCGAACAACCAAGCTTTTTCATTTGTGATATTATGGTAAAATGATTTATGCATAGTGTTGTACTTTTGTTGATTGATCATCTATAATTATTCATTGGCTTCCTATTGTGATGAAATGGACAACCACTTTTTGACATATTGTGCTCTATGTTCCATGGTTTTTTTTTTACATAAATGAATCAGGAATGGATCAATATAGCTTGCCGATACACAGAAAAGAGATGAAGCATAGAGGGAGAAATGTTGTATGGTCCGTTGGAATGGATAAGTGTCTGATTGAAGCTTTGGCTGTCCAGGCGAAAAACGGGAACAAAGTAGACAAATGCTTCAACGAGAACGCGTATACTGCTGCTTGTGTTGCGGTTAATACTCGTTTCAATCTAAACCTGAATAGTCAAAAAGTTATCAATCGCCTGAAGACAATCAAGAAAAGGTACAGAGTAATGAAAGACATTCTTAGCCGAGAGGGATTCTGGTGGAACTCGAGCACAAAAAGGATCGATTGTGAAAGTGATGAGCTCTGGAAAAGATATATTGCTGTAAGTATTTTTATATGTATATATACCATACTCACTCCTCTTTCACTTAAAAAAGAAAATCAACTTCCTTTGTTCACCATTATAACTTAAGAATGGTTGGAACAGGTAAACCCAGACGCGAAAGCATTTAGGGGAAAGCAAATTGAGATGTACGAAGAACTTAGAATAGTATGCGGTCACTGTCAAGCCCCAGGTCGATATAACAAGGTGAAGACTGAAAGCAATCATCATCTAAACGACTTTAAACACTTTGAAGAAGACTCTGTTTCATTCTCTTTACCAAGCTCAGAAGACCATAGTGACACAGATGGAACAGAGTCCTACGCAGGAGCAGGTGAGTATTTGCATGAAGAGTCTCATGGTCTTCCTCCTCCTCCTCCTCAAAATCCTCTAAGGCAACCTCTTAAACGACCTCGACACTCAGATCCGTTCCAAGAAGCGATGTTAACGGTTGCTTCTAGCATTCGCCGCCTAGCTGATGCAGTGGATCAAAGCAAAAGTTCGATCAATACAGAGGAACTGTTGGAAGCGGTGATGGAGATTGATGGATTGGAAGAAGCGAAACAGATGTATGCATTTGAATATCTGAATGGTGATCCAGTCAAAGCTAGAGCTTTCATGGCTTATAATAATAGGATGAGGAAGTTGTTTTTGTTTCGACAGTTTTGGTGGTGGAAGTAAAAAAAAAAATTGTGGATTTGCTTCCATGGCCTAAAAGAAACTCTTTTTTTCGTTAATTTAGTCTTAGATATATTAATGGTTGTATTTTGGTTACTTGTTAATTATGTTTTTTTTTTTTTGTGTGTGGAGAAAATACAAAATTGTGAGCGAAGAAGAAAAGAAATGAAAAATAGGTGAGAGTGAGTGAGTGAGTGAGTGAGTGAGTGATTGGAGGAAAACAACACAACGCAACAAGTGTGGCGAGAGGACCTTATCACCTAAACAATAAACCAATCCTCCGAAAATGCCAAGTAGAAATTTTGAAGACGACAAGGAAAAATGGCGAATTCACTCCTTTGTTCTTCAACCCTAAACCCATTCTTCTCTTCCACTATCTCTTCATCAACTTGTTCGAAGAAGAACCAAATTGCGTACTCAGGAAACAGCAAGAGCCAGACATCGTCTCTGTCATGGAACAGACGAGAATTGTCGCTTGGATTTATGGGCAGCTTCCTTGCGGTTGGTCTCGTGGATACTGACAGAAGAAGCCGCGACGCGAGTGCAGCGATTCTTGAAGCTGATGACGATGAAGAGCTCCTGGAGAAAGTGAAGCAAGATCGGAAAAAGAGGATTGAGAGACAAGCTGTTCTTAATTCTGCTGTGAAGGAAAAGGGTAAATTTCCTCAAATTTCCATTGAAACAAATCAATCTTTCATCTTTGTGTGTGTGTATTGCAAAACTTGGTTTCTGTTATTTTGTCTATGTGTTGAGAAAATTGCAAAGCTTGGTTGTGTTTAGATGAAAGTTACTCAGACTTTGAAGTTACATGTATCAACAGTAACCTGAAGAATCAACAGTCTTCATAGTTAATTGTCTTTGTTCCAATGCCATTTACATTGAACACTAAACTGCTTTTGTTTCACCTATCCTCCTCCAACGCTACATGAAAGTAATCAGAACAAATTGATGGAAAAGTTTGACTCTTTTAGGGACAAATGTGTGTGATAGTCTTCATAGTTAATTGGCTTTGTTCCAATGCCATTTACATTGAACGTTAGTCTGGTTTTGTTTCCTTTATCGTCTTCCAACGCTACATGAAGTAATCAGAACAAAATTGATGTAGAAGTTTGACTTTTTTGGCTTTTGGGGACAAATGTGATTTTCTCTTTTTGTCGTGGTCTTGGACTCTTGGTTCCCAAACCTAAAAGCATTTAGTGTGTTTGCAGGGTATTTGCAGGATCTTGTATACAAGTTAAGCAAAGTAGGACAAGCCATTGAGAACAATGATCTACCAGCTGCAGGTTCTGTTTTGGGGAAAGGCATTGATACGGAATGGGTCAAAACCGTCAATTTGGCTTTCACAAAGGTATTTCTTGCTCTTTTTAACTCTTCAAAAACATCTATAGACTTTGTTCAATGGTTTTGTTATTGTATGTTGAAGCTTCTTCTTTGTGTTCTTATGACAGTTGAGTTCAAGCCCAGAGGAGAATACGGAGGTGGAAACATTCAATTCATCTTTAGCTTCTCTTATTACATCAGGTCTCTTCTCTTCTTCTTCTTCTTAACTTCTTCATTCATAATAATCAAACTGTTCATTTAATATATAATAAAGGTCTTCTTGAATCTTGGTTTTGATTTGTTTCCGCAGTGAACAAGAACGATATAGAGTCATCGAAGCTTGCTTTCGTATCGTCGGCTAGTGCATTTGAGAAATGGACGAGCTTGACAGGTCTTTTGGGACAGCTTAAGGGAATATGATAGGCTACAAATTGTTTTACTATTATGCTGTTTTTTTTTGTGTATTCTTCTACAGATTGTCAAAAAGAGAGGATTTTTCTTCCAGAAAGTCGTTTGAAAATTCCATCTTCGGTTATCATTCTTTATACATTTTTGTTCATACTTACCTTTCATGAACAAATTACAAAGAAATGTTTTAAACCAAACTTGGCTTCTTTAACCACTAGAGTAACAATTGTTATATCGAAATCCACATTAAAAAAAATAAAATACTCTTTAACCGGAATTCGGAAAACCATACCAGAATTTCAATCACTAAATTCATCGTTGGTCCATTGTATTCCACATAAAGATTCGTTTAACCACAAAGCCATGACGAAAGTTTTAAACTAAACAAGATGTGTCAAGTTACTAGATGAAGCTTGACTATTAGGTGGAAGTTTTGAGTCATTTGGCCGTTAGTACGCAATTGTTTGATCTTTTCTCTGATGACATTGAATGCTTTACTTAAATACTTTATCTCATAAACTACTAATGTAAAAACATATGTTGAAACTTTATTAATCAAATCCAATTCCACTTTGAAAATATCTCCAAAGAGACTAGTCAATATTGGTTGCGACGGTCTTGTTGAGGCATTATTAATATTTATCTGTTAAATAAGATTAAACATTAATGAGAGTGCATGAAATGCTCTGTTTTCACCTGTATAAATACCATCACTACTTGTGTCTTATTTTCATCACATTCACCTTCAACATCAAACATCACATCTCTTTTACTCAAGTCTTCAAAGAGTAGTTTTCTTTGCAATCAAATCAATGGCAGGTATCAAAGTTTTCGGACACCCTGCTTCCGCTTCCACCAGGAGAGTCCTCATCGCCCTCCACGAGAAAAACCTCGACTTTGAGCTCGTTCATGTCGATCTCAAAGACGGTGAGCACAAGAAGGAGCCTTTCCTCGCCCGCAACGTAAGTACACATATATATATATATATATATATATATATATATATATATCTATGCGTTTTGAGACAAGAACAAAACCAGTTTCATGAATCTTGAATGTTTTGTGTTTGATTTGATGCTGCAGCCTTTTGGTCTAGTTCCAGCCTTTGAAGATGGGGACCTCAAGCTTTTCGGTATGAATGTTCCCCTGCATCTGTCTTCAATCTCAAATCTGATTTGACAAAATCACTAACATGAATTGGGTTCTTTTGTGCAGAATCAAGAGCGATCACTCAGTACATAGCTCACCGATACCAAGACCAAGGAACCGAACTTCTCCCAGCCGACTCCAAGAACATAGCCCACTATGCAATCATGGCCATTGGACTGGAAGTAGAAAGTCACCAGTTCGACCCAGTGGCTTCAAAGCTTGCTTGGGAACAAGTGATCAAGCTCATCCTGGGCTTGACCACAGACCAAGCCGTTGTTGCAGAAGAAGAGGCTAAGTTAGCCAAGGTCCTTGATGTCTACGAGGCTAGGCTCAAGGAGTTCAAGTATTTGGCTGGTGAAACTTTCACTTTGACCGATCTTCACCACATTCCTGTGATTCATTACTTGCTCGGAACTCCCACCAAGAAGCTCTTCACCGAGCGTCCACGTGTCAACGAGTGGGTGGCTGAGATCACCAAGAGGCCAGCTTCCCAGAAGGTCCTTCAGTGAGAAATTTCTGAATGGAAAAAAATGGTTCTGCTTCAGTCACAAAAATAATGCTAAGAGTAAATAAGTGGCTGCCTCATTGCCCAATTTCTCAGTACTCTGTTTTAATTTTCTGTTTTTGTTCTCAGTTATGTGTGTGTGTGTGTGTTCTTGAGAGATCTTTGTTGAATCAAAAACTATTTATCTAATCTTCGAGCTTTTCTATAATAAAACAACTTAGTTATTTAATACAAAAATTGCAATGTCTTAACTACGGAGTTACTTATTAGTGAGACTAGTATACAAACAAAGACTTTAGGGCGAGTTTGATCGAGGAAATCTTAACTTTTGACCGGAGACTTTGGACGTTCTTATCCTTCAAGTCTCCACTCCATGCTTTGTCGGGTCTGAAAATGACAAAGTAAGATCAGACAAAACAAAACACATAAGATTTTCTGGAAGTATTAACCTCTCTATAAATGACAGATATTCAGAGACGATTAGAGCAGCAAGTTTGTGTTTTTTCATCATCAATCGATCTTCTCTTGACTCAACAACAGCAAAGACGTACGACGGAAAGAGAGAGACAATAACAAATCAAGTTAAAACACCTACTTACCATTGCCTTCAAGTGACCAAGGAAGAACAGAATGACCATGGTGAAGAACACATTGAGATGTGGGTTCCGGTACAAAATCGAATTAACACAGATTAGAGTACGCACCTGATTAAAGATTCTTCTACGAACCTTTAGTATCTTCTGCAGAATTTTAAGTCACAAATGAGCAAACACAATCCAAGCAACAGCATCATCAGCATGAGAAGTAGAACTAAAAGAAGACTGAACTAGACTCCATTTTCTGAGGAATTACTGAAAGTGAAGAATTACTGATACAAGATAAATCCGACAAGTACCTCTCAACAGAACAAAATACAACTTTGAGAAAAATCTCAACAAAAGTTTTTATTAAAGTGAGGAAAAAAAACATGAAGTAAAACCAGTAACATAAAAAGATCCTTCTCCAGCATTCATCAGCAGAGGGAGTAGCAGACATATTCAGTACATGCTGTACTTGTCATTCGCCCCTTCTGGTCGAAGGCTCTTGTAGATGGACATAGCAATTGGAAGAATGGCCGTGAGAGCAATCTGCAACTGATCTGAACTGCTGGTTCGGACTGTGACCTGCCCGCTCATCTTGTTGTTAAGCCCTGCACGAAGCGCTATCTTTGAGTGCCTTCCAAGAGAGACTTGAGATTGGAGATTGGCTCCGAGGGCTAAATCCCCTCTCCACTTCACCAGAGACAGTCCTAAAGAGTGTTGGTCCTGGCCTATTGGGAAATCAGCTTCCTTAAGCCTGACCTCGAGGTTTGCACCATAGGCTGAATCTCCCTGTGATCGCATGGTTCCTGTGCTACCCACAAGCACAAACCTTTTCCCAAGAGCTATTTGGTCCTCGAGTTTGACACCAGTGGCAACGTTCTCGCCCAAGAATGTCACTGACCCTCCAACAGTCGTCTTGTTCTTCCTCAAGTTCTTGAATTTGGTTTCTCCTCTGACCACATATGCAAGCTGCTTACCTACATTCTGGATATCGAACCCTGCCATGGTGGAGCCACTGTCGCCGTGCTTAGCAGACACAGAGGAGTCCAGATGAATGTTGAATTCTTTCTTGTCCTTGGTGACTTGGACAGTAGCTGTGGCAGGGAACCGGCTTGCTAAAGCGATACTGTGTTCTGCATTGACACCGTCATACCCACAGTCATGGTCCCAACCATGGGTATCCAAAACTGGCCTGGTTAGGAGCTGTGAAGTGGGTTCCAGGAAACGGTATCGGTAAGCTGAGTTATCACTATCAAATGAAGGTGGCAAGACCATATCAGGTAATGGAACTGGCACTGCAGCTGGAGCCCCATTTTCCGGATCCTCTTCTTCACCCGGATAACCATACTCACTGTCACCCACCTTCTTCCCGTTTTTCTTCATTTCCCTCATCCTCTTCAATTCCTCTCTCCATTGCTTCTTCTGCAGGAGCTTTACCCGGTAATCATACTCCTCGAAATATGCCTTTCTCTGTTCCTTTGAGAGTTTTGCAAGTTGGGTTTTTCGAAGAGGCTTAAATGGTGGCAGCTGGTCATACTCGTCATCTTCCCCATCTTCCTGCTCAGAATCAGACACATCATCAATTTCGATATCAGAGTCAACACTATCACCACCTTGGTCTGCAGGGAGCTTAGGATGTGCACGGGACTGCAACAGCCAAGACAACAAGTAAGGGAGAGGTGGGGATCGAACTCGGAAGCCAAATACTTTACGATGGTCCAATGGTTCTTGAGGTTTCAGTAAAGAATTTGCTTCTGACAAAACCTTCAGGGAGTAACACAATAGCAACAGCTGAGGTCTCCAAGTTTGGCCATTCGGGAGAACCTTCACTCCCTCCCGGTTCTTCCTACACAAGGGGTGATTCTCAACAAGAGAAACTGGATTCATCAGACTTGGGTTCATCAAACGCAGATCACCAACAGCCTGTCCAATAGACTGTTGAACAATATGTGAGCACTGCGATACAAACACATCATAGCTCAAAGGGCTGCCAGCTGGGCCATCAGGAGGAGCAGAAGCAGAATGGGTCAATGTCACTATGGCGTTTTTCCATATGGATGTACCAAGAGAAGCAGTAATCGTCCTTAGCAAGGGCAAATTGTTCAAGTCCCTGGTCTGAGTATCAAGCCGATCCACATAGAGAACAATATCAGGGGGACACCTCTTCATTACCTTCTTTACAGAAGACAACATTTTTGCATTTGTACTTTGATCCATCGCAGCAGACTTCAAACCCGGGGTATCAATAAAGTTAATCTTGACGCCACCCACTGTTTCAGAAATTTCTCTTACCGAAGTGGTTGAGAGCCCAAAAGCATCAATGGAGGCCTTCTGATTTCCCAAAATGGAGTTTATCGTAGCACTTTTTCCCACCCCAGCTTTTCCAAGAACCAGTATGTTTAGAGAGAAGTTCAAATCTTCGTTTCCCTCAGCCTCAGACTCCACAGCCTTCTTCTTTGCAGCATCAAGACTGAATAACTGCCCTGTTTGTCTCCCAGCAAGTAGTGCAAGACGGTAAAGAACCTGCGCTGCAATTGAATCTTCTGCTGATTGCCCCAACCTTTGCAAAAGCCGCAAAAACTTCACACGGAGGCTCTGCAACTTTTCTAATTTCTGTTTCTCTTCCTCGCTCAAGTTAATCTCACTCTCCTCAACCATTGTGACATTAGGATTAGAAAAGATGTTGGAACGGTTTGCACGTGGAGCTGCTGCAGGTTTCAAAGGTCTTAAAGACGAACTCAAACCAGCAGGGCGATCCATAGAGAAAAGCTTTGTACCATCCTGAGATGTTATGGTAAAATTGCCACCTTCTGAACTTCCACCACCAGTGGCTGCCTTCAAAAGGGCAGCCAAAGCTGCAGAATCGAACATTTTCTCCTCACCTTCATCCTCTGTGTCTACATCCTCATCAGAATCTGTGACAATCTGGCCATCAATCCTATCTGACATATTGTTAGAAATGTTTGCTTCATCAGAATGAGCCTCAATACCAGAAGAAGCCTTTTCCAGCTCTGCTAAGAACTGTTTGGCAGCTTCAGAACTCCCAAATATCATCTCTTCGGTTTCTTCTTCACTTTCAGACCCATCAACCCCGATAACACCTTTTCCAGAAGGTTCCTGGTCCACTTCCTTGCTTTTAAGGCTAAACTCACGAGAAGAAACAAAGTCTGCGACTGGGCTCTTACTTCCACCTTTTTTAGTACTGTCCCCTTCAGAAACTTCCGGGACTTGAAACTGTGACTCAGCTGCTGGCTTTGAATCCTCTCTTGCATCAACTGAACCCACATTAAAACTTTCAGAACCAGGCAATTCTTCTACCTTTGGTTCTTCAGGCTCTACTCTGGCTGCCTCTGATGTTTCCTTAGCAGCCAATTCAAAATTCCCATCATATGCAGCAGTTAGGTCTTCAGCTTCCTCAATATTTGGGATGTTCTTGTCAACCTCATCATCTCCATCATCCTCCTTGGTTTCAGCCTCCTTCGCGACCCCAACAACCACAATACCTGGTTCTGCAACATTGGTATCAGCATCAACAGTCTCCACCACAGAGGAGTCAACAGTAGAGTCTCCTTCGCTAGTCAAGTTCTTTCCTCCCTCCTCAGTGGCCTTATCAGATTGAACTTCAACTCCATCACCTTCCACTTGGCTGACTGGATCAAACTTATTATGCACATCGGCTATGTTACCATCAGTTTTCAGCACCTCACTCCCCTCTACGTCTCCAACAACAACAACCCCTGGCTTTGCTACATCTACACGCACAGATTCAATAGCAGATGAGTCCACCACGAAGTCTGCTTTGTTGGTTGACTTCACACCCTCTTCTTCATCATCGACTACGCCACTGAACCCACTATCCTCCTCTTTGGTTCCATTGTCAGCTACTGCACGATCTGCCTTTATTACCTCAGCGTCAGTAATGCCCTTTTCCGATCCATTAGCTTCTTCCACATCCTTTGGTTCAGTTCCACTCTCGACAGCTACAGCCTCTGACTCTGCAGCATTGGCATCGGCAGATTCTTGTTCAGAGGAGTCTGCGACAGTAGTCAACTTTTCTTCTACCTCCTCAATGGCCTTGTCAGACTCAGGCTCAATTCCACCACCATCATCATCGCCAATTTGATCAAACTTATTAGCCACTTCAAGAGTTTCACCATCAGCATTAATCTTCATCTCCTCACTTCCCTCTACCTCCCCTACAACAGCCACCCCTGCTTTTGCCACATCAACATGCACAGATTCTTTAGCGGACGAGTCCACAACGAAGTCTCCTTTATTAGTTAACTTCTCACCCTCTTCTTCGATAACATCATCACTTTTGTCGTCAACATCAACTTTTCCACTGAACTCACTCTCCTCCTCATTGGTTCCATCGCCCTTTGTTACCTCATCATCTTTTTTTGATCCAACAGCTTCTTCTTCTTCCACACCGTTCACTTTACTATCACTCTCCCCATTTTCCTCTCTCTCCACTTCCGGATTGTCATCCACTATCCCTTCCGTGGAAGCCTGTTTCTCTCCAACATCAACACTCCCATTTTCAAGCTTACTCTCACCATCGTTTTCAATATCATCCGCACCCTCTTCAACCTTCGTGTTCTCCTCGGTAACCCCAGCAACATCTTCTCCAATTGTTTTCTCAGAAACAACATCCGGCCTCGGAGATAACGATGAAGCAGCCTCAGGGGTAACAGAATCCTCCTTCAAGGAATCCCCCTCGTCGGAAATTTTCCCATCGCCTCCAACCTCCAAACTCGTCTTCTCCTCCTTCTCCTTCTCCCTGTCAGATAAATTATCGGCTCCACCAGCCTTTTCCGAATTTCCAGACACAGCCTCGGATGAGGAATCGAACTCCTTCGCACTACTCACAGCCCCACCCTCCTTACTGGCGGCTGCAGCGGCGGCGACAACGGAAGCATAGGTTTTTCCTGTAACAAAAATCGATATATATATTTCCTCCGATTAAAACCCTATTTCCAAAAACAGGATTCAATCCCACTGAAAGAAGATAGAAACGAAGAAAAACGAAAAAAAAAAAAAAAAACCTGATTGCCCCGAAGCGTAAAACGGATTTTGTTCTGGTGTTACCGCCTTTGAGTCCATTTCCGCTTGCTACTGAGATTTTATCTAACTCTCCACAAAACTTGTGGGAGGGAGGAGATAGCGATAAAGGTTAAGGGTTTTAAGAAATTTAACCCCTTTTTTGATAATTTGTGGACGATTTTAAGAATGAGAAGTGCTCTCTCTCTTTGAAGAAGAGAGAATTGGGAGAGATAAGGTCAGTGAGCGAACAAAAAATGACTCTTTGCTTCGGGATTTTATCTTCTTCAGTCGTTTTATGAGGATGAAGATGGAATGACCAAATTGCCCTCGGCTTAGTTGGTGAAGCACCAAGATTTCTCTACGAAACGCTGTCGTTTTAAAGCAACAAATTTCTCAAGGCAAACAAAAAATTTATGAGGTTTTTTGTTCTTTTTAATAATGAAGAGATAACAAAAAGAATAGTTTTTGTCGGAAAAAATAATAATAATAATGAAGAGATAACAATTTGACTATTTGAGGCCAAATTTTAATTATTCTCGTATATTTACATTTTTGGAAAGTATTTAGTTTTTTGCTTTATCAAAATTATGACGTCATTCTCCAAATATTTAAAAGCTTCATCTATGGAAAATGTTCGATGGGATCCCTTAAAACTAGGGTTTTAGAAGTCATGAGAATTAGGGTTTTTATAAATCTTCTCCCCAAAAAAAAAAAAAAAAAGATACACAACAAAAATGAGAAAAGAGATAATATTTAAGATTTGGTTTTATAAAGAAGAAATCTTGTTTTTGTTTTTTTGTTGATTCTCTCATCAAGATTTGCTTGGCCACAAACTATTTCACTTTTAAAAAAACATTATTTCCACCATTATCTACGAATTATCTTGGATTTTTGTATCTTATAGATTCCATATATTAGGCCGGAATTATAGTTTTCACATGTCAATGGGCTTTTTTCATAAGGCATAAATAATAGCCCGTATGGTCATATAAATATTTTTATATGATTTCCTGTATATTTTAAAATTAAAAATATTCAGATACAACAAAATTTAAAAAAAGCCCCATCCCGAAAATGAATCTGACCACATGCCAAATTTTATTTTTGAATTGTACTCAAAACTACACAAGCTTATGAATCTCGGGACTCTGCACCTTATTAATCTATATTTAATATGTTTTTAACATTTTGAATACTAAAAATCAATTATTAGTTGATTGATTTGGTTAAATCTGAAATCAAGTTTTTTTTAAAAAGAATGTTTTGAATTAACGTTGATTATTGATCCATGAAGCTACAAAATCTCAAGTTCTAATGGATTCAAAACAAAAAAAAGGGGGACAACATTTGATTTCGTTATAGAACTCTAGACGTGGAGACAAAAGTAAAACCAACGAATAAACAGATGCCTCTGCACACTTTTATCATCCATCTTAGTACAACAACAAGCAAAGACGCAAGGCATAAATATAGCAAGAAACAGAACACAAATCCTAAAGCGCAGATACGATTTAAACTTGGTTGGTCTGTACCTTAACCGCCTTAAACGCCGGGTGAAGTAAACCGAGCTCGTCTTTCATCTCCAGCGGGTTGCTAGTCTCGTTCCGCACTCTCTTGACTTTGCGGCTAGCCAAAGATTTGTGAGTGAAACCATAGATTTGCAGAATCTGGTTATCTCCAAAGTTAAAGGCTCTGTCCATTTGTTTTAGACACCGTTCCACCGGGTAATCCCCAAATTTCCCGCACGGTTTGCAACCGACTAAGTGAGTCACCAATGGCCACCTGTGATCGCCTAGACCCGGGTGGTAGTTTTCTATCATTTCTTCATATCGGTCCACGAGAATCCCCCAGTAACCGTGAAGATAGTATCCGCTTTCTAGGTATACCTATAACAATGCAGCGGCTCAAATGAGAATACACCAAAACCACAAGATGCAACTCGCATTGTGATTTGTGATGAGAGATTCATCATTATGTGATGAAGAGACGTTATAAACCGACAAGATGCAACTCACATTGTGATTTATGAATACACATCCAATCTATTTGTGATCAAGAGACATTATAAAACCACAAGATGCAACTCACATTGTGACTTGTGAGCAAAAAAACGATATTTATGTAATTAAGAGATGCTATAAACCAACGAGATGCAACTCACATTGCGATTTATGAGCCAAAAAAAACGATCTTTCTGTAATCACTGTAGACTTAGAAGTATTGGTATGTAAAGTTGCCCAATTACTTTTTTTTTTTAAGAGACCAAACCAATGCTCAGATGGAATCAGTAAAATTTATGTTCTTACCTTATTTCCCCAAGTGTCTCGCTGAGTAGCCAACAGATAAACCATTGCAGACTGATCATCAGCTTCGAAAACCGGCCGGTCCTTGAGCTCGCGNAAAATAGCATGTAGTTGCATTTGCATTTGTCACATAAGTAGGATTGAGTCTAGCTTTCATATAGGATTGCATTCTTGCATATGGGGCAATGATGATTTTTCCTTGTAAGGTGCTAAGCTCGCGAATTAGTTCAAGTCCCTAGTTAGTAGTTCTTTGATGCTTTGTGTGCAAATTTTGAAAGTTAAAGTTGAACCCTACTTGGACCTCACCATTTGAAATTCAAGTTTTAATTGAAGCAATCTTTGAATAGAAACCAACTCTCTTGAACTTGAACCTAATTTGAATAAGTAATTATCATGGTTATTCATTGCTAGAGAACTTGTGGATACCATATACATCTTTGGGTTATCTTCTTTCCTTTTACCACTCTTGTTAACCCAAATAGCCGACTCTCATCTTTAGAGCGGTTGAAATTGAACTCCCTAGCTAAGCTTTCTTTGAGACCTCTTCCTTATTGAGTGCATTAGGCCTTTTTCGTCTTGTGAACTTAGCAAAAAGTGTTGAGTTTAGAGCGACAAGGATAGGCTTCCATGTAGCTAGCTCGAAAACAATGAGCTAGATGATAGGATAGGATTCTTGGTTGGGGATTTTGGCTTAATATTCGATGTGAATGAAGTAAAATGGGCGAAGTTGAGTTGGTGAAAGGGGGAAAACGAAAATTTTGGAACAAGTGTTGGTAATTTATATATGCTCTAAGTGGTTAAAAGAAAGTCCTCTAGAGATGAAAAGTAAAAGAGCCAAGAAAAAGAAAAAAATATGGCTAAGTAATAAAGAAAGAGGATAGCTAAATGAAAAGGAAAAGAGCTTGAAGTAAAAGTGTACCAACACTTGTGGTTGTATAAGAAGTTTTTCCTAAGTATTTAAAATAGAAAAGGAAAGGAAAAAGAAGGTTTGAACTCATGGGTTTGGCGAATTTCCTTGTAATGGGTAGCATAGGTTGGGCTTGGTGAGTGAGCTTAAAAGAAAGTGAGAGTGAATACATTTGTGTTACAAAGGGTAGATGGAAGTTTGTCCTTGTATGCATAGGTTGCTTTTTACTCTTAGCATTTTGCCAAAGTTCACTTGTTCATTGAGAGATCCCTTGCATTGGAACCCCATGAAGTTGAGATCATTTTCATCTCAAAACCTTACCCAAAAACCAAACAAGTTCGCTAGCATTGCATGATTCATGATCTATGGTTACCACTTATTGAATGTTAAAGAGTTCGTGAAAATGAATGCTTGTGTAGATTGAGGCTTAGGTTCACTTGAATGAGTATGGGTATGACTAGACCTTTTGGAGTAGAAGTTTGCATAAAGAGCATCCTAGAATTAAGAACTAGGACCATTGAATTGATTCATTTGCTTGACACCTTTGGATTTGAGTCCCCACTTTCAAACCTCTCTCCTTGGCTTGTGTTTCATTTGCTTG
>JAHZTW010000001.1:162902912-163019132 GCA_020283515.1 Alliaria petiolata
AAGAAGATGGAGCAAGAGACTTCTGGCGCTGGTTCGGCGAGACGGTTCGACGAAGGACGCCGAACCAAACTTCCAGGAGTTCAGTTCGACGTAGCGGTTCGACGAAGGACACCGAACCAAACTTCCAGGAGTTCAGTTCGGTGTCTTTCGTCGAACCGCTACGTCGAACTGAACTCCTGGAAGTTTGGTTCGGCATCCTTCGTCGAACCGTCTCGCCGAACCAGCGCCAGAAGTCTCTTGCTCCATCTTCTTGGTGACTTCTTGTTCCTTCAAGTGCCTTGCCGTCCCTCTCCAACTCCATTGTTGCCTCCATAGCATCCATTTCACCTGATCAAGACTCTAATTGCACCACTATATGCAAAGACTATGCAAAGACAACCTAAAACTCTAAATGATCAAAATGCAATGCAATGATGCTTAATTAGGTTCCTAAATGACAAGAAACTTACACTAAATGGAGAGAAATATGATGTAAAATATAGACATATCATTGTTTTTGTTTTTTTAGTGATTGCGATTTATTTTTATTATGGGTTTCGTGTAGGTAATAGAAGCCGGTTTCATATTAAATTTTGTTTAAGGTTTAGTCACTGCGTATTTTAAACTTCCAGTTTGTGGTATCGTCAAGTGATTGCAGTTCTATAATCTTACGCAAGTCTCTCCATCAAGCCTCCTTAATACTGTATTAGCATTTTTTATATGCCTTCAGTTTTTCTTATTAAAATCCCATGAGGCAAAATAAAAAAGTCCAAAAACTAAACCCATGCTAAAATATTATATATGAAGCTCTTTGATTCAATGTATCTGGTCGATTTTTCAAGTATTTCGTAACCAATCAATCAGACAATCACCTACCTGCCTTTTAGAAAACAGACATATAGGCAGTTGTAATCAATCCAAAAATTGGAAAGATTTGATTTGAATTTTTATATTTTTAACTAAGAGATTCCACAACGTATCTTAAAATCACTCAAAATTTATTTAAATTTGTTGTTTAAAATATGTCTAGTAAAAGTGAAATTGAAAATATATTTAAAAATCATTAGTTCAACAACATAAAATTTTAAAAGACTTTTTAAAATTCATGTTTGAATAACATAGAATTTAAAATACAAATCACTTCAAATATTAGATTGAATACATTCCCAATATTTTTTTTTTTAAAGAACATTCATATTTAAAGCATAAGAATAAAGAAAATACAAACCATAAATGTTTTTTTAAAGAATCTTATATGTATATTTAAAATTCCCTAATAATTTTTTTTTATGTACTAGTTAGTGATTTGTACGAAGCTCGAAATTTTACATATCGTTTAAAAAAATAAACACTATAAAATGTTTATTTATTTAGTGAATAACAGTTCTATGTTACTATTATTATTATTATTTTTCCCAGAGATCTATATTGTTAATAAAATAAAACTGATAAAAATATACTATATATAATAAAAATTATAAATATTTAGAAATCAAAATCATTTTAAAACAAACTGGGTTCATAAATCTTATTACATATCCGAGTTTTTAATATCCGTATACATAGTATTTTTTTTAATAATCGCAAATCTAATATTGTTCCCATTTGTTAACTTTGATCTAAAAAATTATATTAAATGTTATATATATATTTTTCTATTCTTAAATTTGAATCATATGTTCAATCATACAATATTAATCTTCTTGCATAAACGTGTAAAATTTTGAAAATATATGATAAACAATATTAATATTTTTGTATAAATGTTTGATATATTTACAAGATACACTTATAATCTCTTTCTCTTTCGTTCTCTCCCCTCTCCATATCTCCCTCTTTCACTCGACATTCTCAATGTATGTTATTTGATTTAAATGTTGCATAATTTTAGTAAGACTTTACTCATTTTTTACTTGAATATTGTGTTGAACTTGTTATAGTTTTGAGATAATAGATTTTGCCTTTCATAGCATGTGTTTTTGTCATTCGAGTTTGTAAAAAATCCTGTGAGTATTCTATTATTCAACTAACTCCGTTCATTTGAACACCAGGTTTTAACCATCAAAATGCATGTTTTTTCCCCCCCTATAAGTCTATATCACATTTATATTAAATATTCTTTTTTATTATTTGAAAGGCTTAAAATTTAAAAAATATCAAATTAAGAAATATATTTTTAAGACTCTTTACATTGCGGGCTAATTCTTATTGATCTTTTAAGAAATTATATTATAACAAATTGTTTTTAATTTATTGATATTAATTTTTTTGTTTTGGTCAAAATTTATATAAAGTTTATAATTTATAAACACTAAACTTTATAATTGTAAGATAATTTAAAAATCAGGATTATATTTTCTTTATATAAGACTAAGTAGAATAAGTAGATATCCATATTAATCTAATTTTAATGGGTTAAACATTATAAACTTTTTGAATTAATAGAATAATGGATCTGGTTATTTTATATTAGAAAATTTTATAATAAATCAATATTGTCATTATAATACAATTTTGTAATCTTTTTGTAACTTTTAGTTTCTTGAAATGATTTTGGATCGAAAATGTTATTTTTCGGATTTGGCCAAACTTGATATAAATCCGAATTATTTATTTTAAATTAAATATTTTGATAAAACTAAAATTATTATATTATAATTTCTTGAGATCAATAAATAAGATATTTTATATAAAGAAATGACTTTTAAAATTCTTTTTGACCCTATTATATATTTTAATAAATATTTGTTATTATGAGAATTAAAAAATATAATAACATAACACATAATAGATCAAATAATGAATTTACAATTAACAAAACAGATTAATGATGTGGCAAAATTTTATAGCATGTGTGAGAGATCTATTTTTTATTATAAAAAAAAACTTAAAATATTCTAAAAACAGATAAAAAGGGGCAATAAAATATTTTATATGTATAATTTTTTGTTTTTATAAAAAAATAATAAAAAGCATTAAACACAAAAAATTATAAAAAATCTTTAATGATTCCAAAAAGTTGGTTGTCCTATAGGGCCCATAGTTATAATGAGCCGGTCCTAGCAGTAATTGTCAATAATAGAGTCACGAGATTGAAATTGAAATGCAGACGGTGGAACGCTGTTCTTCCGCATATATCTTATCATCACGTTAGGTCTCATTGGTAACCAAATTTTTTTAGCGATAAGCTGAATCTTTTAATGGTAAACTGTAGTGATAAATGCTTGTAAAATAGTTGAAAGCTGTAAGAAAAGAGCTGTAAGCAAAAGCTATACAATAAAGCAGAGTGTAATACTGTTGATAACGCTTTCTGTACAGATTTTCTGATTGGTAACTATTAAAACGGTAAAACTTATTAAGAGTTTTATGGTAAAGTTTTTGGGTTACCATTCTAACCCGTTATTTTGGTCCAACACTGATCTATCATCATGTGGTACCAAATTTGTGTTGACCATAGTTTCAATTGATATTTTTGCCAAATACAAGCAGGCATGTGTCAAAAAAATTGTGGTTGGAGCCCTTTTTAATCTTTTTGGTATAAATTGGGACCTTAATTTACAAAAATATAAAAATTTAAGATTTTAAAATAAAAATAGTAAATTTTTTTAAAAAAATTCATGTAGGACCCTGTGCATTTGCACTGCCAACCTAACGCCCCCATAAGCAAGCATTCGATACAAAACATCTCTTCTCAACAATCTATTATTTGACACCTAAGCACCCCTCTCCATGACACATCATCTAATTTATTTATTATTTTAAAAAATATAAAACTCAATTGAAGTTTTTTTTCTTGGTCAAAAGTCAATTAAAGCAATCTTTTTTTTGTGGTCAAATTTAAATTAAAGCTAAATAAATATTTTGTTTACATGTTCATTTCTCTCATGCTCTAATTTATTTATCATAATGTCTTTTTGACTTTTATTTTTGATACTTTTTTTTTTAAAGTTGAATATTTAGTTGATAGGTTGGGTAAAGAAAACTAACATATATTAATTTAGTATACTTGAGTAAGTTTTACTTTAAAATGAGATTCGCTAATGGTTTGTTCTTCTACCTCACTAATTATTGTGTATCTTTATGTTATATACAATTATTGTGTATTATGGTATTATAGATTGGTATGCTAAAGATATCTAGCAAACATCAATTTAGTTTACTTAAATAAGTTTTATATAAAAGTAAGATCATTAATGGTTTGTTCTTGTATCTCACAAATTATTTTGTATCTGCATGCTATATACAAATTATTGTGTATTATTTTATTATAAAACTGATTTTTAGTTTTTTATCTGGTTGGTATATGGTTGAAATATTCATTTACTTAACCTTTTAATTTCAAAAGAAATTGTGAATGTCTCAATGAGAATAGAAAAATTGGTTATAATAAGTTTATATATTTATTTAGAGAATATGCATATTAAGTTTTAAATCATAATATTTAGTATACTATATAGTATTTGTGGATTCTTTTATCTAGATTTGTTTACGATGCTCTAGATTACCAGGTTATAGTTATGACTGAAGAACTTAATTATTTTTAGTAGTGTAATTATGTGATAAGTTTCATTGAAGACAAAAAATCAATCGAAAAACTAAACAAAACAATATCACCTTAAGAAAACAAACAATCTTTTCTCTACATATGATGACCATCCAAAAAAACAAAAATGAAAGTGAATTTTTTTTAAAAACTACTTTTAAATTTTAAATATTAAACAAAATATAAAAAAAAAACCCACACATTTGTGTGGGTACTCATCTAGTATAAATAATTCAAATGTGTGGATACTCATCTAGTATAAATAATTCACTCACTCCATCCCTATCGCTCATCTTCTACCGACACAAAGCTTAAGGTAATAATAATACGATCTCTCTCTAGATATTTCTTTATGATTAGTTATTACTCAATGTTTTATCTAGCCATTCGTTTAGGTTCTTTCTGCCTATGGCAAAGAAGAATAGACATTTCGCCTATGTTACAATATAATTCAAACGTTCATTAGTTGTAGTTTTGTAAAATCAGAGATATGATGTCCATTTGTTTATTTTATTGACGTTAGATACGTAATGTCTTTGCGCATATGCTTTTTTCCAAATTAATGTGTAACATGATTGTGTTAGAATTTAATATTTCATCTCCTTTAATCAAATACGTATGGTTGTGTTAGAATTTAATATTTTGTTTTTTATTCTAGTTTTTTTTTACTTGGGATGATTATAGTAGTTGTTTCATCTGAATGATTGTGTATACTCTTTTTTAGCATAGTTTTTTTTTTTTTTTGATAAAAAAGGATCCAATTCTTTGTAAACCATGGAAAGGTTAGTTTAGTTTTCTTTCTTTGAACGTATAAACACTCTTTTTACTTGATTTGGTAGGAGGCAAGATGGATTTGTGGTACGTCGTTGCTGCATTGGTCTTCTTTGCATCTGTAATCATTGGAAAGAACAAGGGAAAGACAAAGAAGAATCTACCTCCTGGACCACCGAGACTTCCTATTATTGGAAACTTGCACCAACTTGGAGAGAAGCCTCACCGTGCGATGGTCGAGTTATCCAAAAAGTACGGTTCTCTAATGTCCCTGAAGCTGGGATTCGTAACAACTGTTGTGGCAACTTCACCAGAGACGGTGAAGGACGTCTTGAAAACATTCGACTTAGAGTGTTGTTCACGACCTTACATGACGTACCCTGCGAAACTCACATACAATCTAAAAGATCTCGTCTTCTCTCCTTACGACAAATACTGGAGGCAAGTGCGAAAGCTGACGGTCGTTGAACTCTACACGGCGAAAAGGGTACATTCGTTTCTACATATAAGAGAATAATGAGTAGCCTCCTTTATCGGTTTCAACAAGCAAGCTGCTTCATTGGAGGAGACGGTTAATCTCAGCGAGAACATATTGAAAATGTCGGCAAGTGTGATGTGTAGGATTGGATTTGGGATAAATTTTGAAGGGAGTAAGCTTGAGAAGACTTATCACGAAGCCAGTGTACAAGCTTTTAAGGTGTTGGGGATCTTGCAAGCAGCGGATTACTTCCCGGTTATCGGGAAAATCATCGATAGGATCACCGGTTTTCATGCCAAATCTGAGAAGGTTTTCAAGGGGATTGATTCGTTTTTTGATGAAGCTATACAGCGTCATCTTGATGATGCGAGTATCAAAGGTGATATCATTGACTTGCTTCTCAAGATGGAAAGGGGAGAAGGTTCACTTGGAGAGTATCCACATACTCGAAACCACACCAAAGGGGTTCTTATGGTATAAGTAACTTTTCAACTTTAAGTTTCAAGAATTAATCCCTAATATTCTCTAACCTATTGATTTTTTTTTTTTGGGTTTATTACAGAACATTCTTACTGCTGGAATAGACACTTCTGCACAATCTATGACATGGGCGATGACACACATGCTTGCAAACCCGAGAGTTATGAAGAAAGTGCAAGCCGAGATGAGAGAAGTGGTCAAGAACATAGACGATATCACAGAAGAAGAGGTCGAACGACTCGAGTATTTCAAACTGGTGATGAAAGAAACCTTTAGGATATCACCGATTGTGCCGATCCTAGTTCCAAGAATAGCTTCAAAAGATTTAAAGATCGCAGGTTACGACGTTCCAGCGAAAACATGGATCCATGTCAACATGTGGGCTGTTCATATGAGCCCAAGCATTTGGAAAGATCCAGAATCTTTCATCCCCGAGAGGTTTGCGGATGTTGAGACTGACTATAAAGGTCTAAACTTTGAGTTGTTGCCGTTTGGTAGCGGAAGGAGGATGTGTCCTGGTATGGGTATGGGTATGGCTGTGGTCAACATGACTCTCATCAATCTTCTTTATCGTTTCGACTGGAAGCTTCCAGGTGGAATGAAGGCAGAAGATCTTAATATTGATGAGTCTTATGGACTTATATGCGTCAAGAAAGTTCCACTTGAAGCTATCCCTGTCCTTACCCAGTGGAGTTGACTTCACTCCACTTCTTAGTTTCTTTGATCAAGAATAAATTACGTATTTATCGTTCGATAATAAATAATTATGTTAACACCTATATCACTACCATTAGTTAAAATGATGTTTGTCTTTACCATTCAAGAATAATTGTTTTCATGTCTTCTTTTTTTTTTTTTTTTTTTTTTTTAACTGTTGTTTTCATGTCTTTACCGTTCAATGTTGAAGATGTTGATCTTGAAGAATCATATGGACTTACTTCACTTACAAAGATTACGCTTCAAATCATCCCGGTCCTTACTTAGCGGACTTATACTTCACTCCATCTTTTAATTTCTTCGCTCAAGAATAAATATCATGTAAAAAGACCTTTTTCTTTTTTACAACCAAAACCAATCGATTACTCCCTCCGTTTCACAAAGAGTGTCATTTGAGAGTTTTTCACACATATTAAGAAATCTATTAAAAACTCTATTTTACTCCTTATTAATACACCAAATACATCTCTCTTTCTAATTAATACACTAAAACTATAAGGTTAAAACTGGATTTTTTTAAACGTCGACCACTCGCTCCTCTTCAGACCAGCTCCGCTTCTACACCTATACGATAACACCAAATCCTCATATAAGTATAGGAAATTTAAGATCCTCGCTGCATCGACAGATCAAAGATCTATAGAAATTGTTATCTCCCGAAGATGGCCTCTCGCAAACAGAACCGTCCGCGCAGTCCAAACTTCGTAAGCCCCTTTTTGCCAATCTCTGCTAACAAGTATCATCGCCGTATGAATCACTGTAATCCGAAATCTGGGTTCTTCACTAGCTTCGCATATGAAATCTAAATTTATGTCATCCTTAGAAGAAAATTGAAATCTTATTACAGAATCCTATTGTAATAAGCATTGGTTCTGTCTAATCCTATTAGTTTCGAAAGCCAATGCCCATAGACTTAGTTCTGTCTAATGTTTGTTATTTGCAGGTAACCGTGTGTGGGAATCAAGATAGGCACATCGTACCAACCGGGGTGGGGGGGGGGACAAAAGCAATCAGCTTTTCATCTCTCTTTCTATCTCTCCGATCAACTCTCTCTCAGGTTAGGTTCATGTGATTCTCCCAATGAAAACATTTCGAAGTTTGATGGCCTCTAATCTGTTTATCTTCATCAAACCTGTTATTTCTAAAGAGGATTGTTCCATTGGAAATTAATTCTGCTCTGGTCATTGCGCCTTCCTTTACTGTCTTATAGGCTATTGGTACGGTGCTAGCTCAGTCATTGGACCTGTGTTCCTTTTTGTGTCATCGTTTTCTCCTTCAAGGTATACACACGTCATTAAGCTTTTTAAAAATGGGTTCCAACGTTTTAGTAATAAATAGATTTTCTGGTTCAATCCATTTGTAGTAGTTGTCGAAGTATTGATAGGGACGTGTTCTTATTTTCGATCTACCAGGCTGATACAAAGCTATCATATGCCTTCCAATATTGCAACCTCAAGAAAGAACGGAATATAAGGTATGATTGTGGTTTACTCTTTGATTGCATTATTGTAGCACTGTGTTGCTTAATGAGCTTATGTGGCTTTTGTGGATCAGGATGATATTCAAGTATATGATACCTGTAAAACTTGCGATAGGAATCATACCAAAATTTGGGCTCTTGCGAAAGCATAATCTTCATGAGGTAAAAACTTTCCTTTTGTTTACTAGAATTCTTCCTCTATTCTACGTGAAACTTATTTTGCATCTGCGGGTGATATTTCTCTATGTGTCCAGTACATGAACATTGTGCAAGCTCTGAGACACGGTGATCTCAGGCTTCTCCGACATGCTCTTCGAGAACATGAAGATCGGTATGTCTTTCTATTGGACATCTGATACTTTTCTACATCCAAATTCAAAGTTGCTAGACTAAGACCAAGCAGGAGCTTTTGCATTCGTGCTTCACGACCGAACACTTGGTGGAGTCGCGGTCCACAGGTGAAACTTTCTTGATTAAGTGGTACAGGAAGACCATCAATGATGATGGGTTTGCCCAATTGAAAACACAAGCTTTGATGGTGTTCAAGATAGATGAAAAAAGAAACGCTGTTTACACTAAGACATTGGAGATCTCTGCATTTTCCTCTCTCAGTCTGAACCTTTCACTGTCCCTGCTAGCTCCTTTCTCGGCTTCCTCCCTAGCTTGTGCAGCTGGATGATTCCCGCATCATTGGTGGTATTGGTACATATTCGGCCCCTTACCATATTCCACCTCAAAATACGGCCAATTAGTTTGGAATTGAGTCAGAGTCATTCAACTGTTACCAGTTTGTGTGGCTAATTGCCTTGCTGCAGTTGTTGTTGTTCAAGTTTTGAAATATGTTCCTTTGTTATGTTGAGAGTAAGAGGGAACAATGGCTCAGATACCCAATCAACACAAAAATCATCTGATTTGCCCTTCTTATGTTTGTAATTTTATTTGCATTTATTTTTAATTGAATAAAAACGGTCAATGTCTATTTTGTCCCTCAAAACTTAAAAAAAATACAAACCAACCACCTCTTATCCATAGATAAATATATTATTTCTTAAAACAAAAGAAAAGAAAATAACAAAACACAAACGATTTATCCCGAAGGATTGACTTGAATTTACTTCGGATAACTCCGACGAAATCCTTTATGTTCATCATCTTGTTTCTCATCTCTCTCTTGATGATGAACCTAGTTGTACCAAGTGTTACCCAGTATTACTAAAACACAAAAACCCAGAAAATCAGAAATTCAAACATCCAGAAATTTGAAATAAGAAACAAACAACAAACCCGAAATCCATAGACAAACACGAAATCATGTATTAAATCTGAAATAAACATAAAATTCGAGTTACATTGGAATTTAGAAACTCCCACGAAATCTCTTTATACGTGATAATTTGACGATTGGGATACGAACGGTTGGATGTATTTGTATTGGGTATTTGATGTTTTGAATTTTGGATATTTTTTTATTTTTTATTGCTAAAGATATTTTGGATATTTACAACTTAATGTTTGGATTTTACTAGTTCTTACTAGACTTATTAAGTACTACTCTAACCGAAAAAGTATTTCGATGATTATGTATTATTATGAGCAAACAAAAAATGAATTTACAAAAACAAAATCAGAAAATATTAAACATGAACTCGACAAAAAACATAACAATATATTTTATTATTTACTATTTAGGATGGATATTGAGATAAATAAGGTATTTCATTTTTTTCAAAAAAAAAAATTAAATACAATTTAACTTAGTTGTACGGCATATAAAATAGTTATATATAGTTGTACCAAATTTGAATAGTGTTCCACCGAAATTATGTTTAAATAAATGAAAAACATACAAAACACGTGTGCGCCGTTTTTGTTTTCAATATCAGCCGCCAAAATTACACTTAGTTATCTAGTTATACCGATTTGTAAATAGTTGTACTTTTCGGTGTTTTCAACTTTAATTAGTTTTACCTAGCCATAAAATTTATATTTTTAGTTTTACAAATGATTTTAGTGAGTTAAAGTATATTTCCAAAGATTTCATGTATTAATATGTTTTAAAACTCATCTCATGTATCTTTTGCATCTGAAGGTGGTTAATATTAACAAAGTGATCATAAAAGTGTAAGGTGTTTGTTGTGTAAATATTCTAATAGCAAACCATTATGCTATAAATTTATTTTACTATTTAATATATGTTTTTAACATTTAATAGTTACTTATCTAATGTAAATTTGTTTGTTTCGTATTGTATTTTTGTTTTTCTAATAAACTTCTTGAATAACTTCTTGAATCAAATTGAAAATGAGTTATGAATACTTTTACTTACACCAATTATACCTAATATTGCAAGACAGAAAGTACACGTAAATGAGTTATGAAAACATAAATTAAGCTACAATACTATCATTCTCAAACTACTCATACAATCTCGATCTTCCTCTTCCTTTTCCTCGGTGTTCTCCAACAAATGGGAATCTAGTTTCTTGAGTTCTTCCTTTTCATATTCTCGTGACATCCATTTATGTCATCACCGTCCTTTGAATAACGTCCCCTATAATCGAAACATATGACTGTGCAACGAGCTGTATTCATTGTCCGCTGAACAAGAATAACAAATATCATTAGTTCCCCGTAATGCGAGTTCTCTGAGTACTACTAGTTGCTCTCAGTAATACTCGATATCTTAGTAATGCCAGTTGGACTAGTAATACCCAATTTTGTCACCCAGAAAAAAATTATATCTACCTACGGATCTACTATGATTTAGTACGATTCAGAATGATTCAGTGCGCATTTAACCATTTTAATTGCTCTTATTTACCAATGTAAGATTATATCCAATCAATTTAGCAAAGAATTTCAAAAACCCAATGACCCAAAAAAAAGAATGAGACAATTCACAATTTACTCTATGATTCAATGTGCAGCTATTGTATTCCTTAACACGATTTAATATGATTCAAAGCGCAGTTAATCTATTCATAAGATATTGCATCCAAACTGCAAAAAAAACTCAACTTTTCAAGCTTCCATGGAGTTTCAATGAAGCTTCAATGGGTGAACGTCGGTTTTTAGAGAGGATGAAGATGAAAAATTAAATAATGGGGCCCACTAATAGTCGAATTGTTGGTTAAAATAAATAAATATTGTTTTGTTTTTTAATTATTGATTTTCGATTTATTTTTAAAGTGAAAGAAAGGAGGGTAAAAAAGAGATAAGAAAAAGAGAGGGGTAGTGAGATTTTTTTGTAACAAATAAGGGTATTATAGCTCTTCACCCGAGTAATAGATCCTATTAATTAATATATCAAATCTGCCAAGTTGAAAGTGAATATATCATATCCTAGAAAAATGTTTCGATTTAAATTTCGTAAAATATTATTTAATTTTGACAAATATAAGTAAAGTTTTATTGATATTTTGAGTATTCCATTTATTTTTNCGAACCGTCGTCCTGGAGGAAAGTTTCGGCCAGCCTTCGCCGAACGCCTTCGTCGAACGGGCGTCCTGGAGAGAAGTTTCGACGAGCTTCGTCGAACGGGCGTCCTGGAGAGAAGTTTCGACGAGCTTCGTCGAACGTCTTCGTCGAACGGGCGTCCTGGAGAGAAGTTTCGACGAGCTTCGTCGAACCTGCTCATCGAAACTTCTTCAGGATTCTTCTTCTCCATCTTTTTGGCAACTTCTTGCTCTTCCAAGTGATGTGCCATTCCTTTCCAACTCCATTGTTCCCTCCACAGCATCCATGTTACCTGATCAAGACTCCAAATGCACCAAAACATGCAAGGACTATGCAAAAACACTCTAGGACTCTAAATGATACAATGCAACACAATGATGCTCTTTTAGGCTCCTAAATGATGAGAAACCTATACTAAATGGATGCTGAAATCATGCAAAATATAGATATATCAGAAAGATGCGAACTGTATTGAATAAGAAACAAAGTGAGAAAACTTCTTCAGAGGAAATCGATTGAAGAGATCTTCTTAAAGTATTGAAAAACAAAGAACTAAGACCAAAAGATGAAAGGGAAAGGAAGAAGAAGTGGGCGGCTGAAGAAGAATTCTTTCTCTCGGTCTTCAACTCCGGGGCCGTCGAACTCTCTCTCTCTTTCTCTCTCTGCGGCGTGAAAGTGTTTCTGGAAAAGCTCTGTGTGAAGTCACACCTCTTCTGAAACCCTAAGGTCCCTTTATATAGGCTCTCCTGTCTTCAGAAAGTGGGCTTCGCGTTTTAACCTCGGAAAATATCGGATAAGTGCAAACGGGCTCGGGATGGGCCGGAATGGTCTGGCCGCGCGGGCGACCAGTCGTGGCGCGGCCACTGGTCTTCTGAGGGTCTGTGGCGCGGCCATCATTCTTCTGGGGATGTGTCTGGCGGACCTTCTTGCTTCCTTCTTACTTTGAGATCCAACCGTGGGATTGAACTCAAACCACCTTGGCATGAAAGACAGCTGAAAGGGCTACCTCGTCTCCAAATATGAGCTTGATCTTGTGGTGGGAAGGTCGTCATCTGATGCTGAACTTATGGCTCCGAGCACATGTACTTGAAGTTCCCGTTTTGCTCCAAAATGTGTTCTTTTTGTCCAATTTCTCTGAAATGACTCTTAAGACTAGGAAACGTGGAAACCACTTTAAAACCATTGAAAACCGGGTTAAAACACTTGTAAACGATCTTGAAATAATAGGTTTTAAGAGTAAAATATGAGTGTTATCACAAAGCACCAAGACAAGAGCGATGAATTTGTTAAATGTCAGGATATAATATAAGGATATAATAGACTTTTTCCCTATCAAAAGTGCTCTGGTTGTACAAAGTGCCTTATCTTGTAATTACAGTTTCAGAAAGTGCCTTAATTTGTAATTTTTTCTTGAACAAACGCCATTAGTAAGAGTTTAAAACATTGCATAGAGTTTCAATTAAAAAAAAATTAAGTAGAGTGCGTTTCACGCCAATAACAAAGCTCGAAAGCTCCATGGAGAGAGAGAGAGAGAGAGAGAGAGAGATGGCAACAAAAAGGAATGGAGAGAATAAGTGAATGAGACGAAGAAATCAAAGAATTATCAAAAGAAATGTATAAATTTTTTAATTTGATTAGTTTTTAGAAGATAAATGTTACGTTAACATTAAGAGAGAAGAAGTAGAAAAGAAGTAGAAAAGAGACAAAAGAAAACAAAAGTTTTTGAGCTTAAATAAAAATAAATAAATATAAGGATATAATAGACTTTTTCCCTATCAAAAGTGTTATGGTTGTACAAAGTGGCATATCTTGTAATTACAGTTTTAGAAAGTGCCTTATTTTGTAATTCTTTCTTGATATATGTATAAATGGGGACATGTGCTTGTGTACAAAGCACCAAGACAAGAGTGATGAATTTGTTGAAAGTCAATATAGTAACATGTAACATTTATCTTTTACTAGTAAGAACAATTAATTGGAGTCGTCGTTTTCATACGTTTAGCTCTCCCAATTCAGGACTTAATGGCTTAAATAGACCCTCCACTTCACTTTCATCTACGTCGTCTAAGCTTTTTGGTTTCCATTTCGGATTCTGTAAGAAAAATAAATGATGGAAAATGTAAAAAAAGCATATAAAACTCATGTGAGAGAACAAACTGAATGACTAAACAGTAGAAAGATGAGAGTAATGATGGAAAATGTAAAGAAAATATTTGAACAACAACGAACAAAAAAAACCTGGTCCTTGTCGATCAAGACCGCTCTAACACCTTCAATGAAATCCCAGCACAATGCCGATCTTAGAGCAATACGGTACTCAGTTTTCATCACACCGTTAAGCTTCAAGATAGAAAGAATTAATAAGTATTACAAAAGCACAAACTCGTAAACATAACTGGAAAACAAAAGAGTTTGGTCTCAACCGTTGCCATCTCGTTGTCGGTTTTACCCTTGGCACAAGCAACTTTGGAGAAGTACTTATGTGTATGGTAAAGAGAAAACGGTGCTCCTTTTCCAAGGGCCTTGGAGTGCTTCATTAGCCCATTCTGCAACTGAACATAAACATTTTTTCCAAAGTTCTTAGAGGCGATATAGTGATTTCAATTTGATTTATGTAAACAGTAACTAAGGGAACAAAAAGTTAGTCTTCCTTAGAAGTCACGATTGATGCCACATAAGTGTAATGCATATCATACCTGAAGCCTCAGGGCTCTGCTGGTGCTTCTTCAGCTCTTTGATCGTTTCCTTAACGTACATACTTCCACTAAAAGCTGATTCTATATGAGGCAAAAGCATTTTGAGGTGGGACTCAGAATCAGGTTTGATGTTGTATTCTGATAAAGTTGCTTGGATGTCTTGATGAGGATCATTGGACCTNAATAGAAGTAATATACCAATTTGTTGGAAAACCCTCATTTCTCACAATATCGTCTCCATTTCAGCGTGTAAAGGTGATTGAGCCGAGTTCCCTGAAAAGGCTCCAAACTGCTGAAACAAGTCATTTTGTAAGAGGACAAGTCCTCCCCCATAAAGTTTATCCATGCTTACCCAAGAGGCGTCAACTTGACATCATAAATTATTACTTGGAATCGTTATATCAAGTGATATTGTTTATCGGGTTTCCACTTCTTCGCTAGCAACTTCTACCAGATTAGCCATCTCCCAATTTCCAGCATCTTGGTTTGCTAATTCCACAGTATCCAAAAGGGAGATATTCTTCCCGTTAAAGACTATCGTTTCTATCTTTCCAAATGTATCATATAATCCATGGGGAATTTTTGATCTGCTCCAATGTTACTCCCTTCTCTGCCTTCCTTTGTTAGAGATAAGATCGTATATGTTTAGATATATTTGTATATTCGTATATTAGCGATATAGTTTAGCTCCTATTTTATAGGACTTGTATCTATCTTCACTCCTTGTATAAATAGTCGTGCTCTTGCACCGAGATCAANTCCACTAAAAGCTGATTCTATATGAGGCAAAAGCATTTTGAGGTGGGACTCAGAATCAGGTTTGATGTTGTATTCTGATAAAGTTGCTTGGATGTCTTGATGAGGATCATTGGACCTGTATTACCAACATTCATGCTTTCTGAATTTCAAAAACAGAGATATAACAAATGCTCCTATATTCAAAATATGCACATGACATCGATGGAAGCTTGCGAGGGGCTTACAGGTCAGCTGACAAAATGGCTTCTTTGAGTGAACTTAGCTTTCCTGATGGTACATAATGTGTCGCTAGACCCAAAAACAGTGCATCTGAAGGTGTAGATATCCTTCTCCTAGTCATACCATGGTAAGCATCTGCAAAATTTGAAGGTCGAAAAGCTGAGGTTTATATGTACATTGTAGAGGTTTCAGCAAATATGAAACATACTTCCTTGAACACAATGACCAGTTCAACAATTAAACATAACAGCAAGAAACTTCCCTCCTACAATGAATCTGATTGAAAGCAAAACTACCAAGCTACTATACCAATAATCGACATTTTCACGTTTGTAACTTTTGAGAAAGAACCTAAGTGGGCCTAGAGACATGAAAGAACCAGCCTTGGCCAAATATAAAGTTAAGGATCCTATTAGGGCATTTCCAGCCTTACTCCAAATGCCATTTTGGAGTAAATTTATCTTCAACCCTACTCTATTTCACACTCCAAAATGGAGTAAAAAATGAGATTGCTACAAAGTTTGAAATCTATTGTTATTCAATCAAATATTTGAATACAACAATTGAAATCTTGTGTTATTCATATTTTTACAATTCTTTTGATATTAAAGAGTTTAACTTAAATTGATTACAAATTTATGTGTAAATTTTAATAATCAAAATCTGATATTTTCTCTTCAGATTTTTATTAACTACAAAATCCAACTTAAAATTGTTACTCCTCATTTCATATCTCTCAGCATATCTACAATTATTGTCGCTACAGTTATTGTCGCTCTCCACATATATGCATCTAAAAAATAGTACACTCCAGGCTAATGACAACTCCTCTTCATTTACATCAAATACTTAACTTTCAACACCTCAGATTATTTGCATTTACAATCTGCATTTTTTTCTTATTTCTCTATTTTTATCTTTTATTATCCCTTCATTTCCACAGTAATCAAAGTATTATATTTTTTTATATGTTTTCAATTTATGTTGTTATCTAACTGTTTATTTTTGTTAAGATAAGTTATATTGGTGATGATCTTGTAATATTATTGTTATTGTAGGTTTTTGAATGAATGTTAAGTTAGTGAATGCGTAATTTTTATTGTTATTAATTTTAATTATATTGTAAAATCAAATGATATCATATTGATTTGATAAAACTCATTCTAGTTATTTCAGTTTTATTATAAAATTAAATGACATCATGAATATTATAAATGAACTAAAGGTTATGGAAGTTTATCCCTGGATACTGTGGTACATTTGGAAGGTCTGAAATGAAGGGAAACGCTAAAGACGGCAATTGCGGAATCAACAGCATGGGGTTTGGCACAAGTGGAGGAGATAAATGACGTAACCAACATTACACAAGATTTTCTCAGCATCAGTCGGTGATAACATGTTAGACGGATGGATCATGGAAGGAATCAATGCAAAATGCAGGGTTGGAATGGTATTGCCAATGACAAAGGGAGGACGACACTCTAATGGGGGGGCAAGGAAGGTCCGAAAAAGCATTTCCCCTCTACACACGGAGTTGCAAGCTTTGATATTGGCAATGCATTGCATGCTTGATGCAAGAAGAATGGTGGTGGCCTTTGTTACAGACTATTCCGAATTGGTGAAGATGGTGTCCAAACCAAAAAAAATGGCCGGCTTTCGCACTACACCTGGAGGAATACAAGAGGAGCAGGAAGGAATTCAATCTTTTTTCTATCTCGCATATCCCACGCGCACATAACACGAAGGCAGACAAATTGGCACATAGTGCCAGAAACTACCTTTATATTTTAAACTTTGTAAACTCAACTTCACCGGTCTGGCTCACTGGACCGTTCTAAAAGTAGAGGTTGCCGACCAAAAAAAAAGAAACTAAAAAAGTTAAAATCGAATCTATTTCAAATCTGAGGAATTTAAACGTATACATTAAATAACACCCTTTTAGCTTTTTTATAAAAACGGTCAAAATATTTATTTCTATCCACTTTTGGTTGTACAAAACATTTTTTCTAAAACAAATAATTTTAGACTTTCCAAAATTTATAATTGTATAGTCAAAATCTTACAACAATAAAATGTAGAGCCACATCAAAACATTTTTTAAGTACAGCCAAAATATTTATATTTTTCTTTTTTGATTGTAGAAAACATTTTTTCTAAGGCACATAATTTTAAAGTTTTCAAAATTCTATAATTTACAGCCAAAATCGTATAACAACTACAAATACTTTCATCCATATTTTTGCAGAAAAAACATAAAACTATAATATGTTACTAATCATGTCTTAAACTCTTGTATTATTGATGTTTGATAGATTTTTACAAATTTTTTAATTCTAATTTTATGTGTAAATTGTATCAACTCAAAATCTAACTATTTATCTTTTTGATATTTNATTATTACTCCACACATTTCAACAACTGAGCAATTAGCAGACATGTTAACCAAGCCTCTAGGCCGTCAACAGTTTCAGTACCTTCTAGACAAGATGGGCGTTCGAGACCTTTACGCTCCATCTTGAGGGGGAGTGTTAGAGATAAGATCGTATATGTTTAGATATATTCGTATATTCGTATATTAGCGATATAGTTTAGCTCCTATTTTATAGGACTTGTATCTATCTTCACTCCTTGTATAAATAGTCGTGCTCTTGCACCGAGATCAATACACAGAAATATTCAGATTTACACCCTTATAACCAGATAATCAATATTGCAAAACAGAGATCACACGAAAATCTCTCTGGAATACATAGGATAGGTGACAAAGCCCAAACCTGTATCACCGGGGAACATTGAAAAAAATAAATGGTTGATCGATTCTTCTTCTGCACCACACCTGGGACACGCTCTAGGAGTTCCATATTGACGATCAACTACTTTGCTACATGTAGCTACACACCCCGAAATCACTTGCCATATAAGATGCTTGATTTTGGTCGAAGTTTTAAGGGACCAGATCTTACTCTTGAGGGCAGTAGTACTCGAGTTAGAGTTTAGACTACAAAAAGGTCAAACAATTGATAAGTATGCTCAAAAAGAAATTAAAAGGAGAAGAATCATTGGAGAGAAGTTATTGAGAATTTTTGCAGTGTGAAGACGCTTGCAAAAAATAATATGGCATTTCGTGTTGATAATGAGAAGATTGGAGAAGAAAATAATGGAAATTTCTTGAGTTTTATTGAAATGATTGCATAGTTTGATCCAGTTATGCAGGAGCATGTCAGACGAATTGAGAAAGGAGAAATATATTCTCATTATCGTAGTCATAAAATACAGAATGAGTTGATAAAAATATTTCACCCTTTTAGCTTTTTTTATAAAAATGGTCAAAATATTTATTTCTATCCACTTTTGGTTGTACAAAACATTTTTTCTAAAACAAATAATTTTAGACTTTCCAAAATTTATAATTGTATAGTCAAAATCTTACAACAATAAAATGTAGAGCCACATCAAAATATTTTTTAAGTACAGCCAAAATATTTATATTTTTCTTTTTTGATTGTAGAAAACATTTTTTCTAAAGCACATAATTTTAAAGTTTTCAAAATTCTATAATTTACAGCCAAAATCGTATAACAACTACAAATACTTTCATCCATATTTTTGCAGAAAAAAACATAAAACTATAATATGTTACTAATCATGTCTTAAACTCTTGTATTATTGATGTTTGATAGATTTTTACAAATTTTTTAATTCTAATTTTATGTGTAAATTGTATCAACTCAAAATCTAACTATTTATCTTTTTGATATTTGTAAACTCTTGTGTTATCCTCACATCTCTGGTAGACTGGTACATTGTCATTTTCTTAGCAAATCAAATGAAACCCAGAAAAATGTAAGCTTTCTTTGCATTATTTGTCAAAAAGTCGATTACGTCATCTCTTCATCTAACCTTCTTTGACTAAACTAACCAAATGCATTATATTTAATTAATACATAGATTCGATTCTAATATTTTAATAATAAATGATTGACTTAAAAAAAATTGTATTGGATGCAAAAAAATAAATTATAAAAAGACATACAACCTTAAAAAATAAACTAACATCTTATATAAACGTGTGGGTTTTATAGTTATTGATTTCATTTCTAATATAAAATTAAATGACACCATATCGATTTGATAATGCCTTTTCTATTGATTTCAATTTTATTATAAAATCAATTCTATTGTAAAATTAAATAATATCATGAATCAAAAAATGTAAATTTTGGTCTAATTTTAAATCTAATGGACTTTATTTATACAATCAACAACACCTGCTCATCTTGTTTATTATTTAGATTTTCTTTAAAAATTATTTTTCAATTCTCAAATTAACTGTTTCCATGCTATAGCTACAAAATCCTGTCCCAGTTTTCAAAACGATCAGTACTACCCTAAAATCTCATGAATTTGTTTTATAAAAAAATGCAAAAAAATTATTAAGTGACCTAAAAAAAAACGAAGATTAACCTAGAGCTAGAACAATGGTGAAAGCACTTTCAATCATATTTTAAATCATCAATCTATAGTTTGAAGTAGATAACCGATGGCAGCCACCAACACATCCCTGGCTAAAATGCAATCTTCACGCTAACTGGAGGAATCAACACCTACATAGTGGTGCTGTGTGGATACTGTAAAATCAGCAGGGCGATACCCTCTATCATGCGCGGGAGGCCTTTGCTTGCTCTACAAACTGCTTGGTGGCGGAGCTTCGTTGCGTACTTTGGTCTTTTCAGAGCTTAAGAGATCTCCACATCAATGAGTGATCGCATCTGATCATTCGGAGGCGATATAAGCTATCCTTAAACCAACAGCTTGGCCAAGATTTCTGTAACACCCCGACCGCCCCTACCAGCGAGGTCCTACACCTCTCACGGGCTGTGGGCCCCGCTTCTGTCCGACGGTCGGTGCGTTATTTTTTTTGATGGCTCGACCGACTGATTTACTTGTTCCTGCAATCACCACATGTCCTTTTCCCGTGTTTTGACCTCACTCATACGGTTTCGCAAATGACTTTCCGGAAGGTCACTTATCCTAATCCTACTCTAGCATAAGCACGCTTAATTCTGGAGTTCTCTCGGGGTAAGTGACCGGAAAATGTAAGTGCATTTTGATGACATATGTAATCAAATCAATTCATTTAAATTTATTCAAATGGGCCGGGTCCGAGTTCTTACAATTTCAATCGTATCTAGCTATGGGTGGTCCATCATGGATGCAGGATCATTTACGACAAGATACACCCCATTGACACCTAATACTCCAGTTGGAAGTTAGCGTGGTCGTCTCTACATTTTGTTTCAGAGCTTGAAGCTCTGCCTTTGTTCTATGTTTTCCGATGACTCTGTTTTCACACTTTTAATAAAGTATTTGACGTTAAAAAAAAAGAGTTTGAAGTAAATAATGTTCAATTTTTTTTAATGGATTTCAAAACACATCTGTTCTGTTTTAAGAAAAAGCGACATATTATCAACTAAACATGATGCTGAATTGCTCTTTAAAAACGACACACCATATTTTCGGTCGATTTTTGAAATTAACAATTCTTAAAAAAAAATGACGATTTCAACTATTCAGTTTCGATCAAAGTTAAGGTTATTACTTTGCGTATTTAACAAGGTTGAAATTTATCTGCACAAAAGAAAAGTCAAAGTTGAAATTGTGTATAGGTTTGGCCATTTGGGTACATGTTAATTAGACCTCGTTTATTGCTATAACTAGAATTTGTTTGCTGGTTTCATTGTCGTTATTAATTCGTTTCTAAAGGTATAATTGTTGTTTGAAACAAGAGTTTTTATCTCTTGCAAGCAATTTCTCAATTGCTCATATCATTGCAATACTTGAGATATCAATCCATTTTGGGGGGTGATTCAATAAGAATACAAAGTTTGGTTTAAAGTAAGCTAAATTGGCAAATTCAAGTAACAAGGAACAATTAAAGACAAAACACAAACTAAAAGGAACACTACTAGAGCAATATTATGAAGCTAAGCCTTAATTAATACTAATCAAACACTAAACAAAGATTAACTACTAAGTAAGATTATCAAATTAACTAAAACGAAACCTAGGGATGGAATCATTGATTTGGGCAATCTAATGGACAACCTTGCAATCATTTACGCAACTAATCAAGCCTTCTCTATGTCTAGAACACTTAATAAAGACTAATCCATTATGTGTGGCACTAATCCCTTCACTAATCACCCTAATGAACTAATGATGTTTTAGCATTAAAATGATTAGCAAGCATTAACTACAAGTCTAAATGGCATGATAAACATCCTAGGCAACTAATATCTTAGGCTAGGAATGTAAATCTCTTATTAAGTTGGTTCAAGCATTTCATCAAACACTTGGTGGGTGTATGAAATGCCTATGATCCAAAATAGCAAAAATAGCTATTTGGCATTAGGAACTACTTAATAAGAAGAGAGATAAAAGAATCTATCCTAGATTGCAAGATTGAACCATTAGAAAACTCTAAATCTAACCCATCCCCAAGTTCCTAAAGAACTACTCACTAATCATAGTTAAACCCATCAAATCAAAGATTAGAGAAAGGTTAAACATGATTAGAGAAAGATAAACAAGAAATCTAAGAATGATATTGCATTAAACTCAAAGATCCAAGCAAAATACAAGGTTTTCCTCAAAGAGGCTAAAAGTTTAAGCTTAGAACAAAGAGAATAAAAGTTAAGATAAAAATTAGGTCTAAAGAGTATACCTTGCAATCATTTAAGCAACTAATCAAGCCTTCTCTATGCCTAAAACACTTAATAAAGACTAATCCATGATGTGTGTCACTAATCCCTTCACTAATCACCCTAATGAACTAATGATGTTTTAGCATTAAAACGATTAGTAAGCATTAACTACAAGTCTAAATGGCATGATAAACACCCTAGGCAACTAATATCTTAGGCTAGGAATGTAAATCTCTTATTAAGTTGGTTCAAGCATTTCATCAAACACTTGGTGGGTGTATGAAATGCCTATGATCCAAAATAGCAAAAATTAGCTATTTGGCATTAGGAACTACTTAATAAGAAGAGAGATGAAAGAATCTATCCTAGATTGCAAGATTGAACCATTAGAAAACCCTAAATCTAACCCATCCCCAAGTTCCTAAAGAACTACTCACTAATCATAGTTAAACCCATCAAATCAAAGATTAGAGAAAGGTTAAACATGATTAGAGAAAGATAAACAAGAAATCTAAGAAAGATATTGCATTAAACTCAAAGATCCAAGCAAAATACAAGGTTTTCCTCAAAGAGGCTAAAAGTTTAAGCTTAGAACAAAGAGAATAAAAGTTAAGATAAAAATTAGGTCTAAAGAGTATTTATAGGAGGGACCCATAAAGCTGACAAAAAAGATTCGTCTGGGTTCAGTTCGACGAGTTCATCGAACCGAACCCCTGGATGTTTGGTTCGGCGTACTTCGTCGAACGGTTTCGTCGAACTACTCTTTGGTCCCTTGGCTCATCTTCTTGGGTCTGGGTATGATTCGACGTGTTTCGTCGAACATCTTCATCGAACCGCTAAGTCGAACTGAACTCCTGGAAGTTTGGTTCGATGTCCTTCGTCGAACCGCTACGTCGAACTGAACTCCTGGAAGTTTGGTTTGAAGCCTCCATGGAATTTTTATGATTACATGCTTGTTGCTTGCAAGAATTTTAATTCATAATGTACTTACTCCTCTCCAAGATTTTTGATTTTATAGGTGATATGGGGAGAACAAGAAGTGAGGCTAGCAAGAAACAAGGTAAGAGGCCTGTGGAAGTGGAATAATAAGATCCCGAGGAAAGTCCACTGGTCATAAGGAAGTTGTCCCAAAAGTGGGACATTAGTAGGGTGAAAGCCAAGGCAAGGCGAGCCGAGAGAGCTGCGGCCACTCCTCCAACACCCTCGGATGTGTACAAGACCATTATGGAGAGACCTTTCAGGGGAACCAAGTACCCGGACCATGAGTTGCTAGATGAGTTGGGTCTCTTGGAGGATGTGACTGTGATTTTCTGAAATTTGGGAAGTGAGAGGTGGTTCAACAACTCTTACCCGAGCTACCAAGAGGAGACTTGCCAATTCCTCTCTACTTTGAAGGTGACGATTTTAAGTTCGTAAGGGGTTGATAGAGTAAAGGATGGCTTCGGTTTCATCAAATTTCGGGTTCGCAACAAACCCTACAAGATGGGCTTCAAGAAGCTAAGTGAGGTGTTTGGATTTGATGAGGGTACTGGTTCGGGATCCCGCTTGGATGTTAGGAAAAGCGAGTTGGAAAAGCTGTGGAAGTTTCTTGCTAATGGGGATTACAAAGCCGGGAGAGTGAGGAGCACCATGATCCGTCATCCCGCTATTCGCTATGCTCACAAGGTGTTAGCTCACACCTTCTTTGCTAAGAAGGAGACCGTGATTGTAACTTCAGAAGAATGGGAAATGCTTGATGTTGGGCTTAAGGACATCATTCGTTACTGTCATGACAACGTCCTAATGCGAGGCGATGCTACGGGGAATGGTATGGTGCAGCTTTGGGTGGCTCATGCAGCAAGTTACTATGGTCGGGCAACTAGCAAAAAGGATGGCTCGATCCCACTCACCATTGGAGGTATGATCACACCGATTCTAGAGAAAGTTGGCATCAACTTGGGAGAACCCTCAGCCTAGAAGGAGTTTATAGATTCCTCCTACCTACTTAAGGGTCAGTTTTTGCTTAAGGAAGGAAGTGGCTATATTGTTTCAATTTGGCGCCGTTGCCATATTGGGATTGTGTGATCATTAAGATTTGAGTTTAGTTTGAGACTAAGTGATCCTTTTTTGTTTATTGACCATCTCATTTTCTAGATTTCAGTTTGCCCTTGAATGCATTTGAGATCACAAGGAAACAACAACTTCCAAGGCTTTCAAGAGATTAATCAGTTGGAAAGGGTTGCTAGGATTGCAAGAAGGGAAGCTGCAAGGTTAGAGAGGTTGAGAATGGAAGAACAACAAGGGGAACAACAAGCTCCACACATGGCGCATGCACATCCTCCTCATAATGGAAATGAGCAAGCACCAAGGGGCAATGGAAACCCCTTGCATGCGCCTAGACAAGGGAGGACTATTGGGGCTGGTGATGCTCCAAATATTCATCAAAATAGATATGGTATTCAACCTCCACCAGTTCACAACAACACTTTTGAGGTCAAGCCAACTTTCATCTCCATGGTTCAACAAGATAAGTTCCATGGTTTGCCAATGGAGGATCCACTTGATCACTTGGATAATTTTGATATAGTTTGTGGGTTATTCAAGATGAATGGTGTGAGTGTGGATGCTTTCAAACTAAGACTATTTCCCTTCTCTCTTGGGGATAGAGCAAGGCAATGGGAGAAAAACTTGCCTCAAGGAACCATCACCTCTTGGGATGAATGCAAGAAGGCATTCCTATCTAAGTTATTCTCCAACTCAAGGACCGCCAAGTTGAGGAATGACATCTCTAGCTTCACTCAAAAGAACAATGAGTCTTTCAATGAAGCATGTGAAAGATTCAAGGGCTACACAATGCAACGCCCTCATCATGGCTTCACACAAGAGTCTCTACTAAGCACCATCTATAGAGGTGTCATTCCAAAGATAAGAATGCTTCTTGATACCGCAATCAATGGTAACTTCTTAGGCAAAGAAGTAGAAGATGGATTGGAGCTTGTAGAGAATCTTGCCTTGAGTGATGGTAATTACAATGAAGACTATGACAGAGCCCCAAGAGGAGGTGAATATAAATCTCACAAGAAAGAAATGAAGTCTCTACATGACAAGATGGACAAGCTCATGTCTTCTTCTCAAAGGCATGTACATTTTGTTGTTGAGAATCAAGAAGAGTGTGAGGATCAAGTTGGAACTCAAGAGTGTGAGGAAGAGGTAAATTTCGTGGGAGGCCAAGGAGGATATAACAACAACTATAACAACAACTATAAGGGGAACAACAACCTCTCTTATAGGAGTACCAATGTGGCCAACCCCGAAGATCAAGTCTACCCCAATCAAACCACTCAAGGCAAGCCTTTTGTTACCTACAACAATCAACAAAAAGGCTATGTACCAAGGTCTAATTACCAAGGAGGAAATCAAGGCAACTATGTTGGTGCAAGGAACAATCCTCCACCGGGTTTCACTCAAGGTAACCAAGGTCCTCCACAAGACAACATTCAACTCATGCTCCAACAAATTCTTCAAGGTCAAGCACATAGTAATGCTAATATGGGGAAGAAGATTGCCGAAATTAACACAAGAATGGAATCTTCACTTAATGAGCTTGCTACTCAAATAGGAGGTCTTCAACAAAAGTTCAAGCAACTTGAGAAAGACAAGGCTTCTAGCTCAAATTATCAAGGTACTCTACCGGGAAAGTGTGAGGCAAACCCCAAGGAATACATCAATGTTATTACTTTGAGAAGTGGAAAGGAGTTGCCTCCAAGGACAAGTCCTTTGATCAATGAGGACATTGAAATTCAAGATGGGGAGGATAGCTTTGAAAAAGCTCAAGATGCTATAACTTTTGATGATGTGTATATTGCAAAGAGAAGCAAGGAAGTGGTAAAGGAGAAGCCAAAAGAGGATGAGCACAAAAAGGAGTCAACCTTTGTTCCTCCACCTTACAAGCCTAAGCTCCCCTTCCCCGGGAGGTTTAAGAAGCAATTGGTGGATAAATACAAGGCTATGTTTGACAAGCAAATCAAGGACATTGAGCTCAAGATGCCTTTGGTGGATGTCTTTATGATGATTCCACAATATGCTAAGTTTTTGAAAGATGCTGTGGCACAAAGAGCTAGGGATGTCCAAGGAGTTATGAAACTTTCTCAAGAGTGTAGTGCAATAATTCAAAGCAATGTGATACCAAAGAAGCTTGGAGACCCCGGTTCTTTCACCATACCATGCGCCCTAGGTCCTCTTGGGTTTGAGAATTGCTTGTGTGATCTTGGAGCTAGTATCAACCCCATGCCTTACTCAATAGCTAAGAAGCTCGGTTTCACTAAGTACAAGGAGTGTGGAATTTCTCTAATACTTGCGGATAGGAGTGTGAGGATGCCTATTGGAGTTCTTGAGGATTTGCCTCTCAAGATTAGCAACTTCATCATTCCCACGGATTTCATGGTACTCAAGATGGATGAGGAGCCAAAGGATCCTTTGATTTTGGGAAGACCTTTCTTAGCTACAGCTGGTGCAATCATTGACGTGAAGCATGGGAAGATCGCTTTGCATCTAGGAAAGGGGGTGGAGTTGAAATTTGACATAAAAGAGACCTTGAGGAAGCCAACCATTGATGGCCAAGTGTTCTACATTGAAACTATGGATGAGTTGGCCGATGAGTTGCTTGAAGAGCTAGCTCAAGAAGACCATCTTAGTGTAGCTCTCACCAAACCACATGGAGAGAATGGGTACTTGCATGAGGAGACCAAAGCATACATGTTCATGCTAGATTCACGCAAGGCAATAGATGGGGAGGAAAGCTTTACAAGATTGGTAGCTTCATGTGAGGGTGAAGAGGGATTTGACCAAGACAAAGGGTCCATGAGGGTTGAGGTTTCAAGTCAAGGACAAGAGGAAAGGCTAGAGGAGCTTGAGGATAGCGAATTGGCTAAAGACCTTGATGAGGATTGGAGTGAACTTAAGGCTCCAAAGGTGGACCTCAAGCCACTTCCCATTGGACTAAGGTATGCTTTCTTAGGCCCTAACTCTACTTACCCCGTAATTGTAAATGATTGCTTGAGTGATAATGAGCTCAACTCTCTCCTTAATGAGTTGAGAAAGTATAGGAGAGCTATTGGTTACTCTTTGAGTGATATCAAGGGCATATCTCCTATGCTTTGTACTAATAGGATTCACCTTGAAAATGAAAACACTTCCTCAATTGAACATCAAAGGAGGTTAAACTCAAACCTTAAGGAAGTGGTGAAGAAGGAAATCTTAAAACTTTTGGAAACTAATGTGATTTACCCTATTAGTGACAGCACTTGGGTTTCTCCCGTGCATGTTGTCCCTAAAAAGGTGGAATCACTATGATTAAGAATGAAAAAGATGAGTTAATACCAACTAGAACCATCACTGGCCATAGGATGTGTATTGATTACCGAAAACTTAATGCTTCTACTAGAAAAGATCATTTCCCTCTTCCTTTTATTGATCAAATGCTTGAGAGATTGGTTAACCATCCCTTCTATTGTTTCCTTGATGGATATAGTGGGTTCTTCCAAATACCCATTCATCCTAATGATCAAGAGAAGACTACTTTCACATGCCCTTATGGTACATTTGCGTATCGAAGGATGCCATTTGGGTTATGTAATGCTCCAACCACCTTTCAAAGGTGCATGATGAGTATCTTCTCCGATCTTATTGAGGAAATGGTAGAGGTGTTTATGGATGACTTTTCTGTGTATGGTGCCTCTTTTTCTTCTTGTCTTTCTAATCTTTGCAGGGTTCTACAAAGATGTGAAGAGTCTCACTTGGTGCTTAATTGGGAAAAGTGTCACTTCATGGTCAATCAAGGGATTGTGTTGGGTCATAAGATTTCTGAAGATGGCATAGAAGTGGACAAGGCCAAGATAGATATCATGATCAACTTGGCGCCACCATAAAATGTGAAAGAAATAAGGAGTTTCCTTGGTCATGCCGGTTTCTATAGGAGATTCATCAAGGATTTCTCTAAGATTGCTAGGCCTTTGACAAGGCTCCTTTGCAAGGAAGTGGATTTTCAGTTTGATGAGGAATGCTTGCAATCTTTTGAGACAATCAATAAAGCACTTGTGAGTGCCCCTATTGTGCAAGCACCGGATTGGAGTCTACCATTTGAGATCATGGCGGATGCAAGTGATTATGCTGTTGAGGCTGTTCTTGGGCAAAGGAAAGACAAGAAGTTTCATGTGATCTATTATGCAAGTAGGACACTTGATGAGGCTCAAAACCAAGTATGCTACAACAGAAAAAGAACTCTTGGCGGTGGTGTTTGCTTTTGAGAAGTTTAGATCTTATTTGGTGGGATCAAAGGTGATAGTGTACACGGATCATGCTGCATTGCGCCACATCTATGCTAAGAAGAAGACCAAGCCAAGGCTCCTTANTGTTCTTGTTAAAAGAATCTGCCTGTCTTACCCAAATCCAAAAGAAAAACGCAATCTCGAAAGCATTCTGGAAGAGGATAAAATGAATCAAGTAGAGAACAATCTGAGGTTTGCTGAACCAGAAATGCTCATCTGATGGTTTCACCACTAACTCTCCTTGAATGGCTACATGCTTCTCTGCAACTTCGTGAGCTAACTGTGAAATCACATGCTCCAACTTTGTTCCCACAGCAAGAAGCAACTTCAATTTTTCAAAGTACAAAAAAAAGGACAAATTTTAGTTTAATCAAAGCACATTCTGAGAAAACAAAATAGGAAAAAAAACAAAATGACTCACAATAAAGGGAATGAATGCTATCCAGAAATATGTGTGCCATCCTGCAAGATACAGAGATGTAGCGTCAATGTAAAGAAAGCCTTAAGTTTCTTTTTCATTTATAGATCGAAACTAGACATAGAGAAAGCCTTAGTTTCGTGAAGCATACCGTTAACATTTAGCAGCAAGAAGATGACGACAAAGATCCAAAGATACCAACTAATACCAACGACTTGTTTGAAATCATCCTCAAGAGCACGCATCATGTACTTGTGGAAATTTAGCTTCGGGTTTGCCTTACAATGTGTCTGTAGAGATACCAAATACAGATGTTAGTCTAAACAGATCAAATCAAAGCTTTGTTTGCAAACTTTCAAAATGATTCAAGATTTTACCATGATGAAACCAAGGCGCAAAGTCACGTAATCTGCTTTCGTCACAGATCCATAAAACTGCTTGAAGAATGATTGCTGTAATGTAAAAAGATATAACCTCAACATTCGGGTAGTTCCACTGGACAAGTAACCGGAATAAAAAACAAGCACATTACTTATAAAACACCATACCGTCCATCCGAGGATGACTGAATCTTTACCAATACCGAGAAAATGCTCTTGAATGAAAGCATGGTTTTGTACATGAGTGACCCTTCTTTTTTTCTTAAGAGCTGCAAAAAATGGCACAGTTAATAATCAAAACAATACGTACAAGATTCCGCTAGCATCTGATAGAACGAATTAATCGAGCTATTAAGTACCCGCTTCAGGGTCAAAACTCTCGTCTGCAATCGCATCCTCCCATTTCTTCCACTGGTGGATCTGCATTAACATAGAAAACATGAACAAATCACGGTTTCACACCTGAGAAATATTCGCACTAATTGACAAAAGTAATGTGGATAACTATATACCCTCGTGCTTCCAAAAACCACGGTAAGAGCACAGAATGTCACATGGGATATGGCGAGGACGAAGATGAAGATATGTAGATGGTGCAACGCCTCAAGCGAAAGCAATGGCACTTTATCCTGAAGAAGAACACAAACGAGGGGTACTGAGTTAACCACAAAATTAGCAAGAAAACACCTAACAGAGATAAGAATGATCCCTAAAGGTATTTTAATTCACCTTTTGGCTACAGTAACCAGCTTCAGCAGCAGCATGTTCAGCAAGAAGACGCCTAGTGGTTCCAACGACGGGGAAAAAAGACTGAAAATGCTTTGTTGCTGTCACGTTTTTATGTCCACTTGACTCAGCTTCTAGTTTTGAATTAAGTGAGCATGGAAGCATATGCATAAGCACATCCTCTCTCACACAGAATTTGGAGATGAGTCCTTGGAATACCGTCAGTAACAACGATATGAACCCTAACAACATCAGCTCTGCAAAATCCCCAAAAAAGATCCACAAAATTTTAACTTTGAAGACTCGAGCTACTTAGAATCTGATTTACGATTTTATAAAAAACAATTTTGTCCACTCTCACAACATCAGTTCTGCTGCAATCCTAAAAAGATTTATCATAGATCCACAAATTTGTACCAAAGCAACTCCTAAGACTCAAGGTGCTTATGATCTGATACAGTCACACATTTCACTTAAGATTTAAGGCATCGAATTGGTAACAACACTGCAGAACAAAACAAAAAAAAAAAACTTGATTTATGTGAAAATCAATGCATACATCCAAAATTTTTAAAAAGATCAATTTATTTGCAGAAAAAAAAGGAACCTTTAAAAGTTATAACTCTGTTTCATTTGTCGAATCCATAACCCAGGAAGAAAAAAAACGAAAAATGAAGAACAATTTCGACTGAAACAATGAACAACTTGTTCCCCAAAAGAACCACTCTAAAAGATCCGTGGAACCCACTCACAAAGAGAAGAAGAAGAAGAAAAGAAAAAGAGAGAATTTTTATGTGGGTTACCTTCTTTAACCTTTTGAAGGGCTTCGAAAAGGGGTTTTTGCTTCTTCTTCTTAAGAACAGTACCGAAATGGTGAAGCAAACGCTCCACCGCCAGAGAAATCGCGACGATTACCGTACAAACCCCGGCGACGACCCACGTCGGAGTGAATTCAAGCGACACACCTTCTTCTCCGTGACCCATTTTCTCAGTTTTTCTTTTTTTTTGTGATTCTCTGTAATTTATTAAAAAAAAACAAAAAAAAAGGAAGAAACTTTCAGAAACGAAGTTCGATCTGAGAACAAAAACGGGACAAAGGAAGAGTCTTCCTCTCTACCACTGGAAAGTCGGGGCCGAGAAAGAGAAGATGATTCGAGTGTGAAATTTTTTCAGAGTTAATATAATCTCCTGTTTGCCAGCAAGCAATCATAAATATGGAATGATGGTGAAAAATCTTTAGGTTCATGTAAATGATAAACCAGACAGAGAAATAGTATAAGTTGGTAAATTAGTTAATTCCTAATTCGGTAATATTATTAAATACTTTGCGGCAAATTAGGAAACGCGTTTCAACTTTCCAGTTTCCACATACTATATTTGTTTCAAATCCGTGTTTTATTTTTATGTTAATGTAAACTTAAACCGTTTCTATTCCGTGTTGCATTCTCACACTCGCAATCACTAAATTATTCTGTAATAATCATAAATTGATTTCTTTCTCATTTCTCTAGTTCTCACTTATGTATACGACGAAGTTGTCATTTTGTCAGTTGTATTGTGAATAATCTTTATTTTAAGTGATGTATGATATGAGCAGATCTTGCATCTACAGGTCTAACTTTTACATGTGAATTATGTCACAGTTTGAAAATGTACACTTTCTTTCCACTAAGTTCTTTAACGAATAAAATGTTAGCTAGTTAGACTGCAATTAACGGTGGATACTTGATAACAATATTGACCGTCCAATTTAAAAATAAAAATAAAAAAATTCATAATCCTAAAATTTGTTTTTTTTTTTTGCTTTAAAATGGATTTTGGTTATATGTTTAGTGGAACTAAGATTAAAATTTTACTTCTCAAAAGAAGAGAAAAAAAGAATAATCTTTTCATATTTTAGAATTATGCATCGTACTGTGCTGTTATTAACATGGCCGATCCTAATTTTAGATTCCACTTAGTCAGAGAGGTCGCAATCATGCATGTGTCAATTGCCAACTCATCTCGGGTCAGAGAGACAATCAAACTGTTGTCCGAATTAGCGTTGGATATGATGCTAAAATATGTCCTCGATTAATGTTTTAATTGAGTTTACATTAACTAATGATATATTGAAAAATATCTGTAAATAAAAATATAAGATCAAATTATAATTTAAATTTTTTCTTTTTTTGTCAGAAACAGTATTTATTTATCTTGAATTGGAATAGTCATGATACAAAGCTTTTATAAGCTAAGAAGGTGTATAATAAATATCAGGCTCGTTTTTTTTTCCCACGAACTTATATATTTCTAATGAAAACGTGCCAATACAAAGTCTTTATGCAATAAAGGGGTTAACCAATAATAAAGAGGATGAACACAATCCGAATAAAATAACAAATCAGGCGGACCCATTTGGGCTAAACAACGAGCGGCTTAAGAGAGATTACAAAGACATAAAAAACTATTGTAACACAAATTATTATATACATATATGTATGTGCCATACACTAAGAAAAAAACAACAAAAGAGAGTTTGACGATGCTTTCCGAAGAGCAGTCTTACTCGCTAACCGATCATAAGATTCATTATTGTCCCAACTTCACATTTGATCTTTCTCTCAGGCGATTTGTATTCAGCATCTTGTGGCTGAACTTTCTTTTTTCAAACCGCATCCTAAAATCCGATGTGCCCAAAATGTAGTTCTTAAAAATAGACACAATAATACCAAAATTTCCGTACCAAGATATTTTTGAAATATCTCGACTCTATATCAGAATCATTCGACAAGAAAATGACTTTTATTTTCTCCCCTTTGAAATTCAACATGTGAAATCGTTTATGACTAATGACTTTGATCTCCTCTTTCGTTCCACAGCTCCATATATAAAAGGTTCTAAAATCTCTTCTACCCCATGATTGTTGCCATAGTAAATGCTTCCTGTGCGAACCAAAACCAGTAACAAAACCACGGAAAATACCATTGAAAGACCATAGTTCACCATGGAACACCACAATTCATGGAAAGTTATTGACTCTTCTACCCAGATTCTTAACTACTCACTAACATTGAAGTCATCCCAACAAAGAATATACATTTTCTTCGTATACAAAAGAGACCCAATAACAATACGAAGCCTCGCTGATGCATAAGCGCATACCTTTGATTGTAAAATTAGGGATGCGTCATCAACACCAATGATGATGTCATGCAGAAGGCATCGAATATTATCCGTCCCAGATGACAAAAATTGGATAGAACAACATAGGAAAATCAAGGAAGCGTTGAAAGAGATGATTATCCAAGGCGGTTTAGAAGTTTTGAATTCATCCAAAATGATTGGATTCCACCAACCGCCAGAGATTTCACTCAGCGGACTAAAACCAACAGATATGACCCAATGAAAAAGGAAATCCATCGGACGAATGCTCTTGAAGAAGAGAAAACAGAACCCAAAAATGCATATTACATCATTTTTCGAAAGAGGAATAAAAGCCATGAATCTTATTAAAAAACCAAACACTAAAAACAAAGAAAGAAAAGAAAGAGTACAACTAACGCCGGAGCCGGCGTCGGCCGGAGAAATCACGTAGAGAGAAGGATTGCAAAGATGTCTTTCAAACGCTTGGGTATTGTTTGGTAAAAAAAAAATGTTGTAATCTATCATATCTCCATGAAGTTGATCAATAAGGTTTTTACAGTCTCGTTTAAATTAGGGAAATTAGGTCCAATGACCATATGAAAACTGAAAACCCATCAACTAACCATAACGAAAGCGTGGCTACTATATTCGTTGTATTAGTTACAATATATATGGAATTGCCCTTGACTCTCTCTCTTTCTTTCTTTGTTCGACTCTCTCTCTCAAATCTATACTATTATACTAACAAAATTTCAGATATAGTCTTCCTCTTTCTCCTTATGTCTCCCTCATCGATCCCCTTCCACTTCTATGATGTAGGAACGTTGGTACGTTCTTACAATGATGGATTGAGATGGTGAATCTATGACTGGCCGTACAGCTCTCTTCACAGGTTCAAGGGAATGGGATGATTAAGAGCTTTGATGGATCGATTGACGCCACTCAGCCTATGAGGAAACTGAGATAAGTCGGACACTCTGAATCACAAGGCTTCTCACACAAGTGAATNGAGAGATGTGTCACACTTCTATTGGGATGAGCCTTACCTCTACAAGAGATGTGCTGATGGGATTTATAGGAGATGCTTGGCACAAGAAGAGGTTGAGAGTGTGATTTTTCATTGCCATGGGTCTAAGTATGGAGGTCATTTCGCCACCTTCAAGACAGCCACAAAGGTGCTTCAAAGTGGGTTTTGGTGTCCTACATTGTTCAAGGATACTCATGAGTTCATCAAGAGATGTGAGCCTTGTCAAAGGAAGGAGAACGTAAGCAAGAGAGATGAGATGCCCCAAAACCCAATCTTGGAAGTATAGTTGTTTGATGTTTGGGGCATAGACTTCATGGGACCTTTCCCATCTTCTTATGGAAACCAATACATCTTAGTAGCTGTTGATTATGTCTCTAAGTGGGTGGAACCCATAGCAAGCCCTACCAATGACTCTAAGGCCGTGGTCAAGTTGTTCAAGAGTATAATCTTCCCAAGGTTTGGTGTGCCAAAGGTTGTGATTAGTGATGGAGGAAGCCACTTCATCAACAAGGTCTTTGAAGGGTTGTTTAGCAAGCATGGTGTCAAGCACAAGGTAGCCACCCCTTACCACCCTCAAACTAGTGGTCAAGTGGAAGTCTCAAACCGTGAGATCAAGGCTATTCTTGAGAAAACTGTGGGTATAACAAGAAAGGATTGGTCAATCAAGCTTGATGATGCTTTGTGGGCTTATAGGACATCTTTCAAGACACCAATTGGGAGGTCTCCTTTCAACCTTGTGTATGGAAAAGCTTGTCATCTACCTGTGGAGATTGAACACAAAGCTTTGTGGGCTGTGAAGTTTCTCAACTACAATATAAAGACAGGCCAAGAGAAGAGATTGATTCAACTCCAAGAGCTTGAGGAGATTAGACTTGAGTCTTATGAAAGTTCAAGGATTTACAAGGAGAGGACCAAGGCTTTCCATGACAAGAGGATTGTGAAGAAGGAGCTAAGTGTTGGTGACAAAGTTCTTCTCTACAATTCAAGGTGGGGAGGCCCTTTTGAGATTCAAGAAGTGTTACCTTATGGAGCCATTACTTTGATCGGAAAGAATGGGGAGAGCTTCACAGTCAATGGCCATTGGGTCAAGCCATACTTGGTGAATGATTCTAAGGTTTGAAAAGTCGAGCTAATGACGTTAAACAAGCGCACTTGGGAGGCATTCCCATGAGTATCCTTGTATATATTCTTGATTTAGTTCTATGATTATGTTTTTTTGAGTTTTTGAAAGTTTTAGATTGAGTATGGAGGACTTAGACTTGAAGAAAAAGGTGTGGAGAACATTTTTAAAGATGGTTCGGCGAGCTGGTTCGACGAAACACGCCGAACCAGAACTCCAGGGCGTCAGTTCGACGAGCTGGTTCGGTGAACACGTCGAACCACTTTTCCAGGAGTTCGGTTCGACGAAGATGTTCGACGAAACACATCGAACCACTTTTCCAGGAGTTCGGTTCGATGAAGATGTTCGACGAATCACATCGAACCACTTCTTCAGGGGTTCGGTTCGACGAGATGGTTCGGTGAACTCGTCGAACCGTTCCCAGAAACAGGTTTGCTTGACTTTTCTTCCTTCCTTTGACCGGTTTAATGTTGACCTCCCCCACTTATATTGAACCGATTTTTGAGGATTAAAAGACTTCTTCTTCCCCAAACTTCTTCTCACCCACGATTTTCACTCTTGCATAAGGATAAGAAATTGTTTTCCCCTTTTCTCTCTCAATTGTTCATCAAATTCTTTATTTCCAAGTGCATTATTTCCGAAATTGTTTGTCACTCCTGAGTTCTTAGTGAATATCGGCCATACCTTTGCGTGGAACCAAGGTTTGTCTTTTCAATCTCTCTCTTAATCTTTGATTTCTCCTTGATAATGAATTGGAAATTAGGATTGATAGGAAGGCTTTGAATGGGTTGATTTAGTTGGGTATAGTTGAATATTGTTAAGGGTGATGATTGATATATCATGGTTTTTACCCACTTTTATGCCATGATATAAGTGTTTTTATAGAGTCTTTTGATACTTTTAGAGTCCTATTAGAGTCTTTATAGGTTGGACTACGTTTGGAGCATAATTGGAGATTCAGAAGCTTTTTGGAGCATTCTGCAAGAAGCTGCGAAGTGATGAAGTTAGAAGAGCAGAATTACGTCCAAGGTGTCGATCGACACCATCAGTGTCGATCGACACCAAGGAATGACGGCCAAAGTTTCCCAATTCCATCAGAAAAAGAAAATCACTCAAGCTTTGAAGAATTACAAGATTGCCACTGGACGAAAATTGTTACACCCCGACCCGGCTAACTATACCGCGGCCGTGCCTCCAACCGTACTTATCATACCATGACCGTACCTTAGGAATTTTTCGCCTTTTTCCTTNATCTCCTTGGAAAGTAGCTTCTTCTTGAGTTCTTCATGCTCAATAAGAGCTATCAAGCTTTCCACTGACTTGTTAAACTCCTCCCTGATGCTCCTTGTTCCTGATCTGGTCCGTGGGGCTTGTCTGATGACCGGTACAGCAGCTGCTTCCTCAGCTACATGCTCAGCTTCGGTTAAGTTAGGACCGATGTCCTCATCATTCCCTCCCTCTTGAAAAGGTTCTGGCCTCAGAACTGGTACATCTGCATTAAAAGGGGCTAAGTCAGTAACATTAAAAGTATGAGAAATAGTTAACTCACCTGGTAGCTCCATCTTGTATGCATTGTTGTTGATCTTCTCAAGCACTCTGAATGGACCATCTCCTCTTGGCGAAAGCTTGGATTTTCTTTGATTAGGGAACCTTTCTTGTCTCATATGTAACCAGACCCAATCACCAGGCTCAAATGTAATCTCCTTGCGCCCTTTGTCAGCTTGATGTTTATACTTCTCAGTCTTCTTTTCCAGATTATCTTTAACTCTTTGGTGAAGCTTCTTCACGAATTCTGCTTTAGTTACACCTTTTGCACTAGAATAAATAGCTTGGGGCAGGGGTGATAGATCTAAAGGTGTTTCTGGATTGAATCCATAAACAACCTCAAATGGTGAAAACTTTGTACCAGAATGCTTAGCATGATTATAAGCAAATTCAATGTAAGGTAAGCATGCTAACTAATTCTTTAAATTCTTACCAACCGTAGCTCTTAGCAATGTGGATAATGTTCGATTCACTACCTCTGTTTGTCCATCTGTTTGAGGATGACAAGTAGTAGAGAAGAGCAGCTTTGTTCCTAGCTTCTTCCACAATGTTTTCCAGAAATGGCTCAGGAACTTGGTATCACGGTCAGAGACTATGGTTCTTGGCACGCCATGTAACCTCACTACTTCTTTAAAGAAAAGATCAGCAGTTTGTGTTGCATCATTAGTCTTGTTACATGGTATGAAGTGAGCCATTTTGGAGAATCTGTCCACAACTACAAAGATAGAGTCCTTGTGGTTGATCTTGGGTAAGCCTAGAACAAAATCCATAGAAATATCTACCCAAGGGTGGTTAGGGATAGGCAAAGGCATATATAAACCATAAGGATGTAACCTGGATTTGGCTTTTAGACATGTGATGCACTTGGCGCAGAATCTCTCCACATCTCTCTTCTGGTGAGGCTAATAGAAATGTTCAGTGAGAACACTTAGAGTCTTGTCTCGGCCGAAATGTCCCATGAGTCCTCCTCCATGTGCCTCCCTGATTAGTAATTCCCTCATAGATCCTTGGGGAATGCACATCCTCTTTTCTTTAAACAGAAACCCATCTTGTTGATAGAAAACTCCAAATGCAGCTTTACTGGTTTCTTTGAAAGCTTCTTGAAAGTCAGGATCAGCCTCATATAAGTCCTTGATGTGCTCGAATCCCATGACTTTAGACTCCATCGTGGTGATTAGAGCATGTCTCCTGGACAATGCATCAACCACAATGTTTTCTTTCCCCTTCTTATACTTAATGACATATGGGAATATTTCTACAAACTCCAGCCACTTAGCATGTCTCTTTTTAAGCGTTGTTTGGCCTCTCAAATGCTTTAATGTCTCATGGTCTGTATAAATAACAAACTCTTTAGACAATAAATAATGCTGCCAAGTTTCAAGAGATCTTACTAATGCATATAGCTCCTTGTCATAAGTAGGGTAGTTGAGGGAAGCTCCACTTAGTTTTTCACTGAAGTAAGCTACTAGTTTCCCTCCTTGTGTTAACACAGCTCCTATTCCTGTTCCAGAAGCATCACATTCTATCTCAAAAGTATTATCAAAGTTAGGTAATACCAGGACAGGGGCGTTTGTTAAGCTTGTTTTTAGCTTGTTGAATGCATTGTCTTGAGCTGTTCCCCACTGGAATGCAACATTCTTCTTGATTACATAGGTTAGGGGTGCAGCTATGGTACTGAAATCTTGTACAAATCTCCTATAGAAGCTGGCCAGACCGTGAAAGCTCCTCACATGTCCAATGGTGGTAGGCGTTGGCCAGTCTTGAATAGCTTTAATCTTTTCTTCATCCACCTTTAATCCCTGAGAACTTACAACAAATCCTAAAAACATAACTTTATTAGTGCAGAATGTGCATTTCTTCAGGTTTGCATATAGGCTTTCAGTCCTCAAAGTTTCAAGTACTTGTTCTAGATGTTTTAAATGATCAGCAAGGCAAGTACTATAGATTAGTATATCATCAAAATATACTACAACAAACTTACAGATGTAGGCGCGCATGATGTGATTCATGAGTCTCATGAATGTACTAGGTGCGTTTGTAAGTCCAAATGGCATCACCAGCCATTCATATAATCCTCTCATGGTTTTAAACGCAGTCTTCCACTCATCCCCTTCCTTCATGCGCACCTGATGATATCCACTCCTTAGATCAATCTTAGAGAAGATTGTTGCTCCATTTAGCTCATCCAGCATATCATCAAGCCTCGGTATTGGGTGCCTGTACTTGATGGTGATGTTGTTGATTGCTCTGCAATCCACACACATCCTCCATGATCCATCCTTCTTAGGCACTAGGAGCACAGGAACAGCACAAGGACTTAGACTCTCCCTGATGTATCCTTTGGACATAAGCTCTTGTACTTGTTTCTCCAACTCTCTTGCTTCTTCTGGATTCACACGATATGCTGCTCTGTTTGGCAATGGTGCTCCAGGTACTAGATCAATCTGATGCTCTATTCCCCTTATAGGAGGTAATCCAGATGGGATTTCTTCTGGAAAAACATCAGTAAACCGATCCAATAGTTCTAAAACAGCAGCTGGTATATCTTGTTGCTCTTGTCCTGAAAGTAAGCTTTCTTTAAAGATCATCAGTAGCACCTTTTCTTGCAAGTCAAGAGATTTTAAAACTGAAATAGGAGATACATATAAGTTGGTCTTACTTACCTCTGCTCCTTTTGACATTGCTTTGTGTATCTCATTCACTTCATGAGGAGTGAGAGGCGCTAGGCTATGCTTCTTGTTGTTATGGGAAAAGGTATAGAAGTTGGCTTTCCCATTGTGCAAGGTCTCTTTGTCAAACTGCCATGGCCTTCCTAGAAGCAGATGACCGGCTTGCATTGGCACAACATCACATATAACTTGATCTGAGTACTTCCCAATGCTGAATGGAACCGTCACTTGCTCAGCAATCTTTAGCTCAGTATCGTCATTCAGCCATTTAAGCTTGTATGGCCTTGGATGCTTGGTCTTTGGTAAACCTAGCTTATTAACCAGATATGTACTAGCAACATTAGTACAAGAACCACCATCTATGATTAGACTACATACCTTAGCATTGATGGTGCAGCGTGAATGGAAGATATTTTCTCTTTGGATAGTTTCAGGCTCAAAGAGAACGCTGAGTGATCTCCTTACCACTAGAAGTTCTCCTCTATCTGGATAGTCTATGATGTCTTCTTCAGACTCAATAGCTTCTTCTTCTAGCTCATCTTGTGATTCATACTCGCCATTTGCCTTAAGGATCATTACCCTCTGATTTGGACATTCTCTTGCATAATGTCCTTTCCCTTGACACTTAAAACAAGTAATATCCCTTGCTCTCTGTGCTGGAAACTTACTAGCCTCAGGTTTGTTGAATTTTGAAACTTCTGGTGCAGCCTTTTTAAACCTTGATTCCACTTCAATAGCCTTCCCCTTGTCTATATTACGCTGTGGTGGTGGATTCCTGGGAGTCTTGCTTCTGTTTGTAGCAGCAGTCTTTCTCTTTATGTGTTGCTCAGCTTGTATAGCAAGATGCAGTAGCTCCTCTAGATCATGGTAGCCTTGGCGTTCCACTTTTCTAGCAACTCTGTCTTGCAATCCATCCAAGAACTGTGCCATCAAAGTCTCTGGAGTATCCTCAACCTCTAATCGGTTCTTGAGAGTTTCAAACTCTTCAAAGTACTCCTCCACGGTTCTGCTTCCTTGTGTAAGCTTGCGGAATCTTCTCTGCAATTCTCTGTTGTAGTGAGCAGGAACATATCTTTTCCTCATGCTGAACCTCATTTCTTCCCATGTATTTATTTGTCCTTGTCTTTGTCTCCTTTTGTCCGAGACATCTCGATCCCACCATGCTAGATCATTCTCTGTTAGTTGAGCAGCAGCTAATGAGATCTTCCTTGCCTCTGAGTAATGATAATACTCAAAGATGTATTCCATTCTTCTCTCCCAATCCAGATATGCATCTGGATTAATCTTTCCAGAGAATGTTGGAGCAGATAGCTTGATGTCTTTGCCTCCATCTCTGTCTTGTTCTTCTCTTCTGGCTCTGTTTTGTCTTCTAGGATTGTAATATCCATTAGGATCCGGCGGTATTGGTTGGCGTTGGTGAGCTTGTGGATCATCTTCTAGGTCAGGCATGTCATCTTCCTCCTCTCCTTGGTTATTTCTCTGAACATTTGCTCCTCTGATGGGGTTTCTGCGTGCAGGCACTTGTGCTGGTGCTGGCGGTTGCTCAAAGCGATTCATACGCTCCCCTAAAGTGGCTTGAGTGCTGACCAAGTCAGTGAGTGTTGCTTGCATAGTAGCGAGGATCTGAGCAATGTTGATGTTGGTAGCGTCTTCCATTACTTATTCCTGTGTAAGGACATAAACAAAGGAGAGATCAAGTGTAAACGTGTGGGTGGAAAGTTTTAAATGACAGAAATGAACCTAGACGCTTTCTGATCAAACAAATAGATTCGTTGAAAGAGTTTTTATGGTTTTCAAGTCGGAAATGGAAATGCAATATGAGGGACAACAGTTTAAGAAACCGAATAAGTACTTAAGGAAACTACTTGTTCTTGGTTTTCTTCTCACAAATCCTCGATCAAAAACGCAAAATGATTGGTAACTCAATGACAATATGCAGCAATGGATCCAAACGGCGGATGAACGAAATGATGAAGATAAAGGATTTTTTGATTTAGATGAACGGACGGACTAAGAGCACAGCAAACACCAAACTAATTTTTTTTTGATTTTCGGATTTAATAAGAACAGAAAGACAAATGTAGTGACACTATATGATCTGAAAAATAATGAAATGAAACTTTTTATAGGTTTTAGTTTATGGAAATCAAACAAAGCAAGCAAAACAGAAATGAAAACAATTTTTTTTTATTTTATATTTTTCTGAAATAATGAAGAACAATGAAAACAGAAAAGTGCAGAATTAAAAAGAGGATAGATCCACCTGATTTAGGAGCCTAGGCTCTGATACCAGATGATGTAGGAACGTTGGTACGTTCTTACAATGATGGATTGAGATGGTGAATCTATGACTGGCCGTACAGCTCTCTTCACAGGTTTAAGGGAATGGGATGATTAAGAGCTTTGATGGATCGATTGACGCCACTCAGCCTATGAGGAAACTGAGATAAGTCGGACACTCTGAATCACAAGGCTTCTCACACAAGTGAATAAGAGATCAAAAGGTTTTCTGTGCTTAAACGCAAAGAGAGTTGTATTGCTAAAAGATTGTGTATTGAAATGATGCGGATAGGAGAGCTTATAAGCTCTTGATTACAACGGTCATAAACATGACAAAGAAGGAAACTAGATGCGGAACATTTAAGGGAAATAACAAGAAAGAAAACGCAAAACTAAGAAAGAAACTAGCCGTTGGTCTTCTTGGCGGATCTCCTTGAGTCTAGTTTAGGAAAGTGAGTTTATAACAAAGATAGCTAGGAACCTTTGTTTCGCCGAGTCTTCTAGAGCACTTTTAAGTGATAAAAGTCTCTGGCCCTCCATTCAGCTCTTTAGTAATGACAAATAATGTCAAGTCTTCATTGCCTTGTAAAACCGGTAGGAATAGGCTTGGTTGAGTCTTGATACGCAAGTATGTGTCTTCTTGTGCTTTGGCGAATGCGGTAGCTTCTTGGATGGCGTGGGATTCAATCTGCTTGGTGTAATGAGTATTCGTCATGTCTTGATGCTCCAAAGTGTTTGAACCTTCTCGTGGACCGATTGGTGTCTCTCGGGTGATCTCCTTGGAAAGTAGCTTCTTCTTGAGTTCTTCATGCTCAATAAGAGCTATCAAGCTTTCCACTGACTTGTTAAACTCCTCCCTGATGCTCCTTGTTCCTGATCTGGTCTGTGGGGCTTGTCTCATGACCGGTACAGCAGTTGCTTCCTCAGCTACATGCTCAGCTTCGGTTAAGTTAGGACCGATGTCCTCATCACTTCCCTTCCGCCACTTCACCTCCTCTTCTCCGTCCATGTCCTCTGCTGTCGGTGCCGCTTCCCTTCCATCGTTCTTTTTTTCTTTCGCCGTTTTTTTTCCGTGCTTGGTGGTGTAGATCTGCAATTCGTCGGTGCGTAGCTCCTCTCCTGTAGCATTAAGCTCTCTATCTCTCCTTCTTTGTCTTAAATCTCTAGAGGACGGGGATTTGGCGGTGGATCTAGAAAACCACTCCGTCTCAGACTGTACTATATTTTTTTGGTATGTACTATATTTTTTTGTATTTTTTGTTACCATGTGTTATTCACGTTGGAGATTAACCACCGAAAAACCACTTCGTCTCGGACTGTACTCTATTTTTTGGACTGTACTATATTTTTTGTATTTTTTTTACTATGTGTAATTCACGTTGTTTAATGCAAATGTTTAAACTAATTAGTATGAATTGCAAAACTAGCTAGCTGTAAGCATGAGAAATTTATTTGCATAACTATTGCAATTTCAAAATGATTTGGGAAGGAAAATTCATCAAATACAAATAAAATCAAAACGATAAAATAGTACAGAAATTTATACTAGTTTCCCACTTCTCTATTGTTAAGTTTATACTATTTTTCAAGATAATATCGAAAGATAAAATAGTATAGAACTGAAGAAAAAATATTACCGATAATATAGAATTGTGATAAAGATAAAATAGTACAAAATTTCTCAATTTCTTTCCGACGAAGAGTGGTCATCAAGGGTATTTTTGTCCATAATATTATAGATATTATGGTTTTTGGTTATTTGCTTTATTATTCAAATACTATGGCTATATGTTTAATTTCTTTTCTGCTATTTGGCAAATTAACACTTTAAATTAAAAGAAACCCAAAAAAAATAAAAACTACGAAGAATAAAAATAAGGCCCATATTTTAGAATAAAAAGAAGAGGACCCATTTAAGAAAAGCCCAGCCCACTTAATAGTTGTTTGTTTCTGGAAGGTATGAACACAATGGCAAAAGTGAAATAATCCGAAAAAGCAAGGTCCTTTACCCAAAAAGACAATTTTTATAAACAGAGCATAAAGTTTACACTTTTCTTCTGCTCCTTTCTCGTCTGTGTCTTCTTCGTCCTCATTCGTTTTAAAGCATCAATCACCAAACAAACTAATAAAAAAAAAAGAAACCCATAGCTTTCGCATGTAGATTTGCTCTTTGAAGGCTAGAACTCGCTAATCGTAACTCACCGTGACTCGGTCGAGTAAAAAATCCATTTTTTACTCGAAACAATGGCTAGTAACAACCCTCATGAGAACCTTTCTGACCAAACTCCTTCTGATGATTTCTTCGAGCAAATCCTTGGTCTTCCAAACTTCTCAGCCTCTTCTGCCGCCGGTTTGTCTGGAGTTGACGGGGGATTAGGAGGAGGAGCACCGCCGATGATGCTTCAGTTGGGTTCCGGCGACGAAGGAAGTCACATGGCTGGGTTAGGAGGAGGTGGACCAACTGGATTTCACAATCAGATGTTTCCTCTAGGTTTGAGCCTTGATCAAGGGAAAGGACCTGGCTTTCTTAGACCTGAAGGAGGTCATGGAAGTGGGAAACGATTCTCAGATGATGTTGTTGATAATCGATGTTCTTCTATGAAACCTGTAAGTTAAGTTCTCGGTTTGTTAGATTTCAAACTCGTTTTTTTTTTTTTAAAAACATTTTTGGTAACTTTTTGTGTTTTGTTTTCTATGGTAAGGTACTTAAATTATTGGGAAAAAACTAGTCTTTGGGATTACTTAAGGATTACCGATATAAAAGTTTAGGTTTTTAGCAATGTTGATGATTTTTCTTTGGGTGTGTTTTCTTTTAGGCTCAAGGCTTGTTGAATCTTATAGCTGATTTTGGTTTATTTAGTAGAATCCAAGTTAAAAATATTTATGCTACAACATAGCTATTATTGCTCTATGACCAATTTCGCAGTAGTTGATGTAGCTGTGTGGGCTGATCTTGTATGCTGCTTTCCTTTTACAACAGCTTATGGAGACAATTCTTGTGCAAATGGTTTAATTTTTCATCCATTTTTCTAATATCTTTTGTGTGGTTGGAAGGTATTCCACGGGCAGCCGATGCAACAGCCAGCTCCATCGGCGCCACATCAGCCTACATCAATCCGCCCTAGGGTTCGAGCTAGGCGTGGTCAGGCTACTGATCCACATAGCATCGCTGAACGGGTAATTTTTGATACACTTTTAACTTCAGATTCTCCTTTTGTATGTTGGTGGCCACTTGTTGGTAGCTATATAGGCTTTTATTTGTTTCGAGTGAACAAATGTTATGATCGTGTTAGTGATCTCTTGGATAAGCTGAAAGTTTTTTTAAACTTTGCCGCAGCTACGTAGGGAAAGAATAGCCGAACGGATCAGGGCGCTGCAAGAACTTGTACCTACTGTGAACAAGGTCGGTATCTTTCACCTGTTAGTAATTATTAGTCTAGGCTTTTTAACATTTTCTCAAAGGGTTTAACACTTGCTGCTTCTCTCGTCCTTATTTGCAGACAGATAGAGCTGCCATGATCGATGAAATTGTCGATTATGTAAAGTTTCTCAGGCTCCAAGTTAAGGTAATTTAACCTGTTTAAGACTCGAACTATCCGTTTTTTTTCTTCTTCTTCTTCTTTCCTGTTTGTTCATAGGATTAGAGAGATCTGATAATCCTGTCTCTTTAAGTTATTATTGAGTGATGTTAAATTCTCCGGATGGATTTTTTGGTCTTACTTATGGTCCCACCATTACCTACCCTTCAACCAAATTTCAATCTGATTTTTAATGTGGTAAAGAATAAACAAAGTCCAAAAAATGCTTTTGTTTTTCTTTGGCATTTAGTCTCTCTTTTCACTTTTTGTTTTGTCATGTGGAGGCTAATCACGGTTTAGGATTATATTATTGCCATATTAAAACATCAAGTATAATCATCATGCTCACATTATAATATAACAATAATCGCTTAGATCAAAAATGCCTCTTATATCAAAATGCAGTCGGTTGCTTAAAGCTATCGTAAGCGAAAAAAGGATGTCTCTCTCTCTACTTTAAAAAGATAATGGAGACACTAAAGAAATAGTATGCAATGATGGATTTGTGATAAGATGATAAAACCTTTTTATTTATTTTGTGTGTTTTCTTGTGTGAAATCTTCCACGGTCATCTTAAAAGTAAAAGCTTTTTTTTTTTAGATTTTTATTTTCATGGGATAAAGCTTATCCCTTTGAATGATGATTTGTATCTCTCTTTGGTCAACTTTGGTAGGTTTTGAGCATGAGTCGTCTTGGTGGAGCCGGTGCGGTTGCTCCACTTGTTACTGACATGCCTTTGTCATCATCAGTCGAGGTTAAAAAAAAAAATATCTTTTTAAGAAAAGAAAGAAAAAGAAGAGAAAAGATCAAAACTTTAGTAATTGGGGTTTGATTCAAATTGGTTACAGGATGAAACGAGCGACGGTGGGAGGACTCCGCAGCCTGCGTGGGAGAAATGGTCTAACGATGGGACTGAACGTCAAGTGGCTAAACTGATGGAAGAAAATGTTGGAGCAGCGATGCAGCTTCTTCAGTCTAAGGCTCTTTGTATGATGCCGATCTCATTGGCTATGGCAATCTACCATTCTCAGCCTCCGGATACATCTTCAGTGGTTAAGCCTGAGACGAATCCTCCACCCTAGGATTTGTGGGAGTAAAGGGTTTGTACAGCAATCCAACATGGCTTTTGCTTACTACTGCTCTAATGACTCTGGTTTCTTGCCGATTCATCCCCCTTCCACACCCACTTGTTTGGTCCGATTGAAAGGTAAAAAAAAGGCTTTGGAGATGGAATCAATGTAGGATTTGCAGTAGAAGGGAGAATTTGTCAAAAGGCTCACTTATTAAATATGATTTGTTATCATTTTTCCTTTATTTTTTAGGTGGACTTTGATGAAAGCAACTTTTTGTTTTCATGACTTTAGTGGGAGGTTGAGGAAGGAGCTTGAAGGGGTATTTAGTAGTTTGTAGTAGTGGGAAGGTGTGGGACCTTGTTGAGTTTTGTACAAATTGAAGAACAAAAAAAGTATTTGAATTTGTACTATTATTTATTTTGTATGAATTTGAGTGATTAAGATAAAGCAAATAATGTATTATTGTTAGTTCCCTCTGCTAACTATCTTATAAAATTGGCAAGTCATAATGCTAGTTTTTTTTTTTTTTTTTTTTTTTCAAATTTCGGAAATCTTGGCCTTGCAGAGAAACACATACAAGTCTTTATTACAACAATTTCACATAAATCTTGGAAGTGAGATAAATAACAAAAGAGGATGCTTTAGGCCATTAGTTTTAAAATGGGGTCTTAATTCCAAAACCAAGAGTATGCAAAACTCAAATTGATGCTATAGCCTTTTGCGTTATTGAACCACATAAAACCGGCGGCTTAAAGAAGTTTAGCTTAGCAAGCGTCAAGATCACGGAATTGCGGTGGCTTTGGCTCGCCAAGCAGTGTCTTGTTCCCTCCTTCTGGTCCGCACTTGATCCTCTTCGGGTTTTGAGTTCCATGCTGAAACAAAGATTTTACATAATGAGAAATTGGCTAAGCGGGTGTGTGTCTAAACCGAAAACCGCTTTGGTTTCGTTTTCGCTAGAGCCAACATAAACTATTACCAGAAAGAAAATTCAACTGATTAAAACATCGGTTGGTTTCGTTTTACCCAACCGATGCGATGCAATGCGATAGAACGAGAAAAACATCAGGAAAGTATCCAAATGCTACGGGTAAGTAAAGTTTAGTGTCTTACCGGTGGCTTTTCTCCTTTTCTCAGCTTTTCAACAATCTCTACGACTTTCTCAGGTGTAACATCTTCCTGTATAATTTTAAATAAAATTTTAATCTTGAGATTCAAAGGCAGGAATGATACTGCGGGAGAAAGGAAAAGTTATTGACATACGAAATAGTTATATGTATATCCTTCTGATCCATTGGAATAGTCTGCCACAGTGATCATGGGTGCATTAACACAACATCCCTGTAGCAAAACCAAATTCATGAGATCTATATTGCCTCTGGCGAATTTACGATTTCAGAAAGGTAAAAATAGGTGATGTGAAACCCGTACCATGCATTCCATCTCTCCAACAGAGAATAAACCATCTTTCGTGACTTCTGCCCAAAAAAAAAAAAAAAAAAACAGAAGGCCAAAGGTTAAATATTACTAAGCACCACCGTATGATTGCGTATGAAAGGTCTTTTTTATTTGTCACTTATGAAAGGTCATTATAGAGCTTTACCACCGCGTTTCACTCCCAAATGGTCTAGCAAAGCTGATTCGATATCTCGTGAACCACGGATCATGCAAGGTGTTGTGCCACAAACTAGCAGGTGGTACTTTCCCACCTGTAAGAGCAAATGAAAAATGAGTTTGCAATCTGTGTTTTGACGAGTACAGCAGAGACTTGAGTTTATGGATAGTAATTACTACTTCTTACCTTTGCCCTGTTGAACATTGAGTAAAATGTTGCAACCTCATACACACGGATAGGAGCAACCTCTATAACTTTAGCAACCTGTAAAATTTGCTTCATTGTTATGTTGGTAGTATATTCATATCAACTGATGTTGTATTCCAAAAAAAGAACCTAAGAACTATAGAAGATCAAGTCTAATAGCGAAAGTCTTAACAAAAGCGAAAATTGCAAATAGGAAAAGAAGATAATTATAGAGATCCACTCTTCACAACCCTTTCATTTAGTAAGAGAACAGCTGAAAAATAACATACCGCATTCATTGCTGAAACAGGGAGCCAGCCTCCATGCTGTTGTTGTGCAAGATCTAGAAGAGGAATAACTGCAGACTGCTTGTAGTTTGAAGGATAGTAAGAGACTATCTCCTTAACCTACAGAGTTTGGACAAAACATTAAAATGCCAGAAAATCTGGATACATGGGGAGATATATTTCACTTTCTATGCAAGATAACTGCAAATGCTGTAAACGGGAACCAAATGCACAAGAATATATTAGTATTTTTACTCCATAAACCAGTTTACTGATTTCCTGACGGCCTTTCTGCAACACTAACACTAGTAGATCATTTGGACCTCTCACTCGGAACTCAAGGATTGAGTCTCCCTTAAATGAGTTCCTAAATAGCCAATTCAAAGATTTTAAGCACAAATAGGCAATCAAACGTATTAGAAAGGCACAGTCTTTGCCGCTTAAGTATCCTTTCTAGGAATGCTAACTCACGGAAAAATGATGCCAAATCAGAACTTGAGAAGCCAAGGACTATGTTAGTTGGGATCAATTAACCCGTTCCCTTAACTCTAGAGAAACATTCATAAACTCTTTATGCCATATGTACAAGGGTAAAAAGAAGCATCTGAAACATATTTGGAGCTGCTTCTGGTCTTTGATCTTTAATCAATAAGGAACGAGAGCTAAAGATTCCAACATTATTTTCCCGTAAGAGTAAATTATTTCCACAGTTACTGTTCTTCACACAATTCACCCGGACATTCTGTGACTAAGGTGACAACAATCTACATCACTAAACGAGTTCAAATACATAATGGAAAAAATCCCAATTCGTTCAACACATTGTAAAATTTCGTCATTATCACAGGCACAGCAATAAGCGATTCATTCACTGACCTTGGATTTGTTTGCCTCTGAAAACTCCCATGGAAGATCGGGTTTGTTATCAGGAGAATCGAGATGCTACAAGTAATCAAAACAACAACAAAAATCAGATTACATTTTAATTTTGAAAAAAAAAATTAGAAGAATTAAAAGCATAGATCAACGAAAATATCCAACACTCACGTAGTTTAAGGCTGTCGATAAGCTACGAGACGCCTGTCAGATAGAAAGGGAACAAAATTAAACCCAGGGCTGAGATCGGGAAGCGCCGGAGAAAAACCGAGAGGAAGCAGGAAATTTTGAGAATACCTGAGAGGGTGGTTGGCGGAAAACTTGACGGATCTCAAGAAGACGCTTAGCAGCGAGTCTAGCCAGCATTTTCGCGAGCTTAAAGGAAACGAGAGACGCACAAAGCTTTTTGATCTGAGGGAGAAGAACCAGAGAAACCAAGGAGCTAGACTCGGGGGTATCTCACTATCTATCTATCACCTGGCGCAGAATTGACTACAAGCGCATTGGGCCTGCTAAAATAAGCCCGAAACCAATTTCACTAAGTTTTGGATATATTTCTTTTCTGTAGGGATGACACATAGAAACCCAAATTATTAAAAGGGTTTATTATAGGCCCATTATCTTCTTCTATTTGACGGCTATAGGCCCATTTGTTTCAACTTGAATTTTCAATTTCCCTCAGGGAGATCTTTACAATAAATAAATAAAAAGTTGTATTCTAAGCCAAAAAGTGTAATTACGATAAAACGCGTATGTCAATTGGCTCATGCTATTGCAAGTAGTTTACCGGATGAGAAGACTCTGTCAATGCAATTTTCTCAGCCTTATACGTAGAAACAGCTTCCCTCGTAAATAAAATAAAAGTAAATTATATAACCAAACTAACCTAACCGAACCGAACCCATAATTAAAACCGAAATGGCCACCCCTAAGAAAGACAAACAAACTCGAGACAATATTTGAAAGCAGAGAGATTCAATCATTAAGCCATCTCCTCCATTCATATCCAAGAAACGAAACCCCACAAGGCAATTTGCATCCCAAGAAGACAAAAAAAAAAAAGCACGACCGAATGTTAAGAAGAAACAAAAAATAGAAAACAAAGCGATAATTTGTTTTTTTTTTAAAGGGTAGTATCCAAATGGGAGGATTCTCATATACAAAAGCAGATGCTTCGATTCTTTCTCACGAGCCAAACCACCTCCATAGTTGATTTGCCCTATGCCAAGTACCTAAACATGTTAGGATTCTCCTTGTCCCTCTCCAAGTAATCCCTGGTTATTAAATCCTCCATACGCTTCTTAATCGCTTTAATATCAGGCTGCAAAACCACAAAAAAAAAAATCCATTATAATCAAATCTCCCACAAACTCTTTCACTAAACATATCTCAATTTCTTTATCGTGATAATAATAAATATACCTTGAACATTCGGCTAAGTTGCTCAACGCACTCAGAAACGAGTTGTTGATGTCCCAACACTTTCCTGCTCTTCATGATCCTCACAATGGCAGCATCAATCGCATAGCGTCTGTCTTTATCGACATCTTCAACAACTTTCTTCCTTTCATCAACTGGAGGGAGAGGGATCTGTGTTGCAAACCGCAAAAAAAGTTAATTATAAGAGAGATTATTTTGGATACATCAAAGTGGCGGCACAGTTTTCGAGTAATATTGTCTTACAGACCTTTATTCTGCGCATTCTATCTGTGAATTTGGAGTTGAATCCAAAATAATCACCCTGGGAAACAGTCTTTGTGACTGGCTCCTTGAGAAGAATCTTGTACTTAGCACATGACAAGGAATGAAGCAACCTCACCAGATCTTCATGGCTTAGATTCAGTTGAGTTAAGATTTCATTGTAGCTCAATCTGTCAGTAGTGTTGAACAGCAGTAGCACAGCAGCCTGAAGGTAAATAAATTCAGACAACCGGCATCAGAGACCTGACTGTTTGAAAGATCGAATATAATACCAACAGCTTTTGAGAAACAAATGATGATACCTGGTAAGTAGACACAATTAATTCGATGGGCTTCTGATCAAACTTCCCGTTGATGTTACAAGTTCCTAGTGAATAGATCCAGGTAAGCTTCCTATGTTTCGTTTTAGTTTCATAAAACCCTTTGAAAACTTCAACACACTTGATCTGAAAAAAGAAAAATCGATCGATTAGATTTATCTGGAGCAAACCTTTTTCCTTTTAAGGTACATTTATAAATTCAAAAGAGATTTTTACCATTTCACTAGGTAGATTTATGTCAAATGACTTGTAGCTTGGCCAAAAACCAGTGGTAAGAACAGTGACGGTCAAATCAATCCCTGGGTTTGCAGCGGGGTTATTGCCTAGATACTCCTCGAAATTGTTTTGGTTTTCTCTTGCCAATGTCAAATCCGTTACCTGTTGTAACCAACAGATTAAGTATATAGCAAGCATTAAATCAGATCAGATCAGCCACCGCTTTGAGATCATAAGTATAAGTACACTCCAACTAACCATGCCCTCCATCTTAGAAGTAAACTGCCCACCACATTGTTGCTTGAGCTTTGTAAGGATACTTCTCTCATGATCATCATTAGCACTGCGATCAAACAAGAGCCTACGGGCCAGCTTCTTCCTGCAAAACGGCATCCAACTTGTTATTCCAGTTTTTGTCAAGTACTATAAAATTGCAAGGGATCTTAACAAAGACTAGTATAAACAAATCATTAACAGAAAAACAAACGTTAGGAGCAAAAATGGCAGATCCAAAGATCAAAGGAACAAAAGTCAGAGTGCAAGCTAAACCTGTAAAACTCGGCAAAGAGATCCTTGTCACTTATATAAGCAAGCAATTTGACCACCTGTAACAACATTGTAAATATCAGCCCAATCTCAGGAGAATTGTAAATATCAGCCCAATCTCAGTAGAATTGAAAGGCGGCTTACGCAAAAACAATTTGACGAAAAGATGTACCTTCTCAAGCGTATCTTCAATAGCTTCATCACTCAGCTTTTCACTTCCTCCCTTCTTGAGGATATTATCGCAAAATGTAGCAAGTAATTCCGCACTTGAACTTCCAGCCACTGTTTTGTTACAGAAAATCTCAAATGCCTCCTTCAAAGCCTACAAAGGGTTTTAAAGAGAAATTCAGTTAATAAAACAATTACATGCATGCATAAGACACATGACAAGTACACAGAGAGCAGAGCACATCAAACCTTGTGGAAGAGGGTGTGGTTCTGGAAACATTCAGTGACATACACCATGTACTTATCATGTAGTTCAATCACTTTTCTGATAAGAACCTGAAAGCAATGAAAGTAAAAGTGAATTGCTAAATTCCACAACATCATGACTAGTAGAATCTTCACTAGTAAATTCCACAACGGTTTTTACCTGCTCCTGCCCGCTAGCAGTATTTGCAGCCTGTGGAATAAAATATATCTTAGTAACCACAGGCGTAGCAGTATAAACGGTTAAGTTTTAAAGTACAACAATATGAACCTGATTAGTAGCCGTGTCTTCAGCCTGTTGCACAAGTGCGTTACCCTCTGCTGTGACATGCTGTATAAAAATTACAAGTTACAATTAATGTTGAACAGTAATTTAAGAGAGTCTAATTAGACAAGGAAGAAAAGATTATCCCCTTCACTAATCATTAACAAAATAACAAAGATAGGTAAGAAACCTGCTTAAATATGTTTGCAACAGGTTCCAAACCTCGCACAATTTTATGATAAAGCCTGTACATCCTGGATAGATCATCAACCTGAGAGTATACAAATTCATCAAAGGTAGAAATAAAAAGAAAAAGATGCTCCATCAAAGGTAGAAATAAAAAGACTAACTTCTTAGCAATAAAAACAAAGAAAAAGATGCTCCACCTTGTCATCTCTCAGCAATGCACGGCACCCTGAGTGCTCTTTTTCTAGAAGCTGATTTGCATACACTACCAACAACTCATGTTGTACTTTCTGCATCCAAATGATAAAAAAAACAAGTCACATAAATATCAATCTTTATAATAATATATGTTTGTCTGAAAAGTCTGAGAAAAGTTTGTCTCAACAGATAAAGCTGCAAAATTATGGCCCGAATAAGTAAATGCATAATGACATAATGATGTGCATAATGTATCATAACTAACCTCAACCAGCTTTTGCTCACTGCTTGAATGAAGATAGTGAGCCACTCTCTCCCTCTCCTTCTTTAGACATTCTTCAGACTGCAACATGAAAGTACAAAAGTTAACAAATACATTTTACTTATGTGAAATGAAAACAAAATCTAGAAAAAGATACAAAAGTCATGCCTTCAGCATGTAATCAGGGCAAGAGTCTTCCTGGATCCAGCTTGATGCCTTGCGAGAATAGTAAGATGATGTATCTTCAAGCATGAAGCTTTCAAAATCCTCTTCGTATCTTTCCATCTGTCCCATTCCAATCTCTACATATATGTCTAATACGTTTTTCAGCAGCGCCCTATCAATTTGCTCGCCCTCCCGTTCTTTATCAACCTGACATAAAAAAAAGGGTTATGTTAGACCTTGAATAAGACAAAAAAAAGAGTTGGGCTAAATGCACATTATAGAATCCATACTTACAAGTGCTATTACAGCTTCTTTGACCTTGGAATGCAGCTCACTATAAACCTGAAGTAACAAAATCAAGGACGAGTTTAAGATATTTTTGATGCAATGGAAAGCCATAAATCACAAGAATGAATGCCAAACCAGGTCACGGAAGCATGTCAGGCCAACTTCATTCAGTGGTGGAAGTGATCTCCGAGCAATGAAGTAACGATCCAGATAGTAGAAGAAACGGGATAGCCATCTAACCATAACTTTATGGTTAGACCATCTTTTAACCAGCTCTCGAAGCATGTACTCATCATGCTTCTCCCTTAAAGCAGGCAGGACCTAAACACAGAAAAGAAGAGACCAAATCATCACAATGTTTGATCAACTTAATAATCAAGAGGGCACCCCGACTTACTGGCATATGAAACCATGCACAAAAGTAAAACCTTAAGATCCAGAGAATGAGTTAAGGTAGTACAAAGTTCACGGGGAGTCAACAAATTAGAAACTATATATCAATGAGACTTACTGTTGAGTTAATATATTCCTCAAATGCTTCACGATACTTGTCATAAAGCTGCTGTGAGTAATCATGAGGCGGTTTCTGAGTGCACATGTTGTAGATAGTCCTGAGAATCACATAAAATCCACAGCGGTCAATACCAGTTACAAACAAGCAAACTGCTACACGGTAATAAACAAGTATAAAACCTACGTATAAAGCATCATGTACTGCTCAGAGTCAAATGCCGGCTCAGGAAGTCCTTCCAGAATCCGTTTCAGCTTGGTGATACCAGTCTGCATATAGTCCCATCCTTGCTCCAAGTCGATTGTCTTGCGCTCCATGTTGAGAAATGACTTTTAAAGCTCCCCTGAACCTAAGCTTAACCAAGAACAAGGAGAAAACCAAAATTTAGGGCAACAGTTAAAAACAAAGAATGAAACTATAGACACGAGAAGAACAACAAACATTTCCAATAATCAGAGGTTATAACAACACAATAACACCCACATTATCGAATTCGAAACTGGTTTTATCACCCAAAACAAAACCCAAACTATCAGATGGTGATAAAAAAAATAGGAAAATGAAGCATATGCATCAACAGATACACTCGAGAAACACAATCCATGAGAATAATCACGAAATCACACAGTACAAATGCAATCAAGATAGACCGATGTAACCCTAACAATCCCGATCCCCCACACAGACTAAAAATCACGTCGGTAAACGAGAAAACAACAAAACGATTGAAAAATCCATGGTATAACGGAGCAAAACAAGCGTGAAATCGAGACAAGTAGTGAAAACGCGAGATCTTAAACCCTAATCAGACAAAGTCATCCGCGTACCCCCGAGAAGACCTTGACGATTAGCAAATCCCGATTCAAAAGGATCGGGAGAGCTTTTGCGATCAAGAGATATGCGAGAGAAAATCAAAACCCTGAAAATCGTTCAGAAAAGCAAAATATGAGAGAAAGAGGTGGAGAGACCTTAGAGAAGGGCGGTGAACGAAAAAAAGATAACTCAAGAAACAAACTCCTTCTCTTATTTATTAAGAGAAATTAATTAATTTCTTACCTTGATCATAATGTCAAAAAAAAAAAAAAATGAATTTCTTACCCTTTTTTTTTTTTGTTCAACACTGAATTTCTTACCCTTTTAATTTTATGTTTTCATTATTATGTTGCAGATCTACATCAAAACGCTGTGTTTTAGGGTTTTTTTCTTAAAACGCGTCGTTTTAATTTGTTTCTCCTTTCTTCGTATTATTTACTTTTATGCCCCTTAGTTTGCCGTCTTTACTCGTTTATGCTTTACGAGGAACCCAAACCCTAACCCGATTCGACTTCCCACACCCGAAATTCGGTGCCATGTTCATTGAATTCCTCGTCTCAGCTGTTTCTTCACGTTCGATTCACTGAGTCTCGGCACGGACGGATTCCCTGATGCACATTTTGAATACCGTTTGCGTATTGGTCTTCGAGTTTTCCGTCGGCGGCCATGGACGACGCGTTCAAGGAGGAGATAGAAATCGGGAGTTCGGTGGAGTCGTTAATGGAGCTATTGGATTCGCAGAAGGAGCTTTTCCACAGCCAGATCGATCAGCTCCAAGATGTCGTCGTTACGCAATGCAAACTCACCGGCGTTAACCCTCTCGCGCAAGAAATGGTGGGTTGTCGTTTTAATGTGTTTCTGGAATCGAAAGTTTGTGTTTTTCTTTTGGGTTTATGGTAGTTTTGGTGATATGGGCAAAGCTGAGAAGGAGAAGTCAATTCGGATCTTGGTATTACATTCTCTAAACGGTATTAAGTCTAGCAAAAATTAGAGGTGCAAATTATAGCTCGACCTCTCCGTTCGTGCTCTGAACTGGTTGCTTTTGACAAACTCAGACTTTGCTTCATAATTTAATTGCTGGTCCCATATGTAAATGTGGGTTCGTACTGTAATGTTGATGGTTTGAACTGTTTATACGATGAAGGATATTTGCCTCTTGTATCACTTCTCCCTTCAAGCAATCGTTTTTATCTTCTTTGTTAAAGACATTGATATGTTTTTTTTTTCATTTTTGCAGGCTGCTGGTGCTTTGTCCATTAAAATTGGTGAGTCTTGCTAGGATTGGTGGGATCTTTTGGCATTTTTGTGCATATAACTGGACTTATTTAGTTCCTTACTGTTTCCTTCAGGCATTTTTTTCGTTTGTTTAATTATTCTTGTCTTGGTATTCTAAGTTTGTCACTGCTATCTCTTTCATGATTTCATCTCTTCCTCTCTTTGTCTTATAAGTTATATCACATATAGTGTTTAAATTCATTGTTTCTCTCTAAGTTCCGTCAACCAAGCACACCCTAATGTTGCTTATGCCTCATATCTGATGAATTTGTAAACATTTCAGGAAAGCGGCCAAGAGACTTACTGAATCCAAAGGCTGTTAAGTACTTGCAAGCAGTTTTCGCAATTAAAGATGCTATTAGTAAGAAAGAATGTCGAGAGATAAGTGCTCTATTTGGCATCACAGTCGCCCAGGTACTGTTCTTTTTCTTTATAAGTATTCTGTTTGGCAATGCTTTTTGAATCCTATGTCTGTTTAGCTCCGTCATGCTGAGGTTCTCATGAGAATTTGGTGGTATCTCTATTATTTTTACAATGGCAGGTTCGAGATTTTTTTGTTACTCAAAAGACAAGAGTAAGGAAACAGGTGAGACTTTCAAGGGAGAAGGTTATGATGTCCAGTACGCCTGCTTTACAAGGTGATGGTGTTCCGGAAAAGAACCATGCCATACCTCATGTTGATCCCGTTCCCTTGAACTCTATAGATCCGGAGGCATCATCTATTAGTTGGGGTGAAGGTGAAACAGTGGCTCTTATGCCAAAGGAGGATATTCCACCTGACATCAGTGATTCAGACAAATACTTTGTTGAGAATATATTTTCTCTGTTGCGTAAAGAAGAGACATTCTTAGGCCAGGTGAAATTAATGGAGTGGATTATGCAGATACAAGATTCTTCAGTGTTGATCTGGTAATAATTGAGGGTTCTCTCTCACTTAATGTTTTATTTTATTTTATTATTTTTATACTCCCGTCGTGACTGTCATTTTCTATGTGTGTGCACAGGTTTTTATCAAAAGGAGGGGTTTTAATTCTTACAACATGGTTGAGTCAAGCTGCTATGGAAGAGCAAACAAGTGTCTTACTTCTTATCCTGAAGGTACAAGATTAATATACTTGCAACTGTATTGCTGTAAAAAGATTTCATTTTGTTGGATTATGGATAATTGATATTTAGAACGCAGGTTCTTTGTCATTTGCCTCTACACAAAGCATCTCCTGAAAATATGTCAGCCATATTGCAAAGCGTCAATGGACTTCGTTTCTATCGGACATCAGGTGTAATTTCTGAAAAACTTAAATGTTGTGTAGCTTTCATTAATGTCAAAGTTCTTGTTGTGATTTCTTCGATTTCATTATCTGATTTGAAGATCAGACATATCAAACAGGGCAAGAGGTCTCTTATCAAGGTGGACAAAGTTATTTGCGAAAATCCAAGCTATGAAGAAACAAAATCGTAACAGTTCGCAAATTGATTCGCAGAGTCAATTGCTTCTGAAACAGAGGCAAGTTGTTGTAAACGTGTTGGCTAGATAGTTTTTATTTACCTCCCATTTTGTTTCTTAGTGACATTTTTCTCATAGAGTTTTCTCTTGTTATGCAGTATTGCTGAAATCATGGGTGATAGTAGCAATCCTGTAAGTGGGTCTAAATATGAATATATACTATGTGCACCACATCAATTCTTTAAAACCTATTTTCGTGCTGTAACAGGAAGATATTCTTAGTCTCTCAAATGGAAGGTCAGAGAACGGCAGGTACCAGTATAATTGTTATCTTCCATCTAAATTAGGTTTCCGTTTGATGGTTTGGTGGTTTCATAATATTGGTTGTCTTTTGGTCCAGGAGGGTTAAATCGTCACAAGGTCCAAAACTGTTGCTTATGTCTGCAGATGATTCCACCAAGAAACACATGCTTGGTTCAACTCCATCATGTATCCTTGTGTTTATATTTGCCTCAGTGCATTGGGATAGTTAGCATATTGAACTCATAGGCTAATTATGTTATGGAATCGGTGTGAAACATGTGAAACCTGGCTAATGTCAAGAGAGCGATCACCTACTTTGCTTTATGCTATGGTCCTTATCCTAGCCCAGGATTATTAACCTTGTCTTGTAGTTAGTAGCTCAAATTGAGTTTCCTTAGCTTGCAGCAGATAACAAAGAACGCAGAAAAGTTCAGATGGTGGAGCAACCAGGCCAAAAAGCTGCTGGAAGGAGTCCTCAGACAGTTAGAATAGGAACTTCTAGTGGGAGCCGCCCTATGTCGGCTGATGATATTCAGAAAGCAAAGATGCGTGCTCTTTATATGCATAGCAAGAATAGTAAAAAAGATCCTTTACCAAGTGCGATTGGTGATTCGACAACCATTGTTCCTGAGAAGCCCTTGGCACTTCAGTCAGCCAAGGAATCTCCACCTAGTCAGAGAAACGAAGCTAAGACTGAAGACACAGATGAACCTTCTGCTGTTCAGCCTGTGATTTCACCGGCTGTAAATGTCCCAGTTCAAGCTGATGAATTGAGAAAACCTTCAACACCTCCTAAAAGCATTTCTAGTAAAGTGGGAGTTTTGTTGAAAATGAGTCCACAAACAATTCTAAAGAATTGCAAGAGAAAACAGATTGATTGGCATGTACCACCAGGTATACCCTTGTTCGACTTTCCATCTCATTAGTTCACTTACATATTGGTGGCTATTCAGGTCTCATTCTCATGCCTAGTTTTCTGCAGGAATGGAACTTGACGAAAGCTGGCAAGTAGTTGCTGGTGGTAATAGCAAGGAGGCTGATGTTCAGAAAAACCGAAACCGGCGAGAAAAAGAAACAACTTATCAGTCTCTTCAAACTGTACCGTTGAATCCTAAGGAACCATGGGACAGGGAAATGGACTTTGATGACAGTTTGACACCTGAAATTCCGTCTCAACAGCCAGAAGAAAGTAAAACAGAATCTCAGGATTCACTTGATGAACGGCGAACTGCTGCTGGTGCTGCCACGACCTCTTCATCTCAAAGTAGTTCCATGGAACCCGATCTCGAGTTATTAGCCGCGTTACTTAAGAACCCGGATCTTATATATGCGCTGACTTCTGGTAAGCCCGGTAATTTAGCCGGCCAAGATATGGTAAAACTGCTTGAGGTGATTAAAACTGGTGCACCAAATTCAAGCAGTAGCACAAATAAGAAGTTGGAAGAAAAGGTCGAAGTGTCCCTTCCATCTCCCACTCCATCAACCGATCCTGGAATGGTGCGTTTTTCAAAAAATCTATGCTGCACCCCCAAAATCCGCAGACAGATATTGAACCCTACTGCTAAATTGTGTCACATGATAATTAGTGATTCAAAAATCCATGACACGCATAGTTAATAGAAAAGAAACCACAGAAATACAGGATATAGCTAGCTATCGTAAAACTGGCTTCAGCTCTTAGATCTAACCTGATGAGCACAAAGCCGCATTACAAGAGCTTAGTGTTCACTGATTTCTTATTCTATTTCTGAATTGAGTGCTTCGTTCCGTTTTTGCAGAGTGGGTGGGGGCAAGAAGTGATTCGTAATCCATTTTCAAGGCAAAACCAAGTTGGTGCCGCAGTTACTAGATTGAGTACTCAGCTTCCTGCTGCTTCAATGCAATGGCAATCATCAAACGAACAATCCATCCATCGACATGCTCCGTCAGCATATAACTCACACACATTGCCTCACACAGAAAGACAACAACAACCACCTATGCAACCAAGACTTCATCGGAGTCAACATCTTCAACATCTACAACAACAACAACAACCAATCCCGACAAACTCGTACGCGGTTAGGGAATCAGTAGGACAAATGGGCACAGCTACTTCGGCTTCATGGAGATCCCAGCAGAGTCAGAATAGTTACTACTCACATCAAGCAAACGGGATTGCATCGGCTTCGTCTTTCCAAGGGAATAATGACCAGTACATGAGTAGTAATAATCCAGGATTTGAATCATGGAGTCCTGATCATAGCCCAAGTAGGACCCATCCTAACATGAGGGGACAACAACAACAACAACAACCATCGAGGAAACATGATTCTTCTTCTTATCCTTATTGGAACCAAAACAAAAGATGGCGTTAAAACATACGAGACTTTGGATCTTTTGAAACCCAATACTTGTTTGTCACCGTTCAATTAGCATTTGCTGTCTTCAGACACATTTTCATAGATGTTCAAAAAAAAAAAACACATTTTCATTATTAACTCGCATAAGATTCATAAGAGAGAATAAACTAAAGAATTATGAACAGTGTCAATTCTATGTCAATTGGCTCTGAACAACAACAGGAAACATGATTCTTCTTCACATCCTTACCGGAACCGAAACACTGGTTCCTTTGATACCCAATACTTATCTTACGGTTCATTACTATGTCACATAGGATTCATAAGAGATAATCAAAAATGTCAATTGGTTTCAAGAAACTTTCGAATCTCGAGTCTTGTTACCACATTCGTTCAAATTCTAAACCAGTTGGAAATATGTCGGCAATTGGCATCAAAGTTTTTTGAAGATCAGATAAAACATTTCATTAATGGTTAAGATAGATTTAATTTTATAATTGAAAAATATAGGTGTACTATTTTGGTGGATGAATCATCACCACTTCGTTTAGTTATTGCCCAAAGATGTGTCAAATTTTAAATAGGACACATTTAATTTTTTCATTGTGTTCATCCGTTACGCCAATAGCTATTGTCCAATTTTGTTGATTAAATTCAAGGGTTAAGCAAGATTGAATTTAATTATAATTAGGTCACGAGTCATTTAATTTTAATTAGGTCACATTACATTCGTTTAGAAGCCTCTAAACAGTAATAGATATATATATTGATCCAGATACATTGCTAATCCAGTATATTCTGAAAAAAAAAACTGAAAGATTTAAAATAGATCAGAGAAAGAAAAACAGATTAATGAAGAAAATAGATGAGAGCCAAATGATCAGATAATTGTAGTCTGTATTTGGTCGACACAATAATTTAATATTTCCGATAAGTGTAATCATCATTCCATTGGCTCTTTCTCATCAAACTCGAAAAGGCAAAAAGAAAAATCATATAAAATAAAAAGATTTTTGGTCACAAGAAAAAAAATAAGATTTTCCCAAAGAAATCTGAACTGTGAAAACCACGAGAACAAAAGAGAATTGTAAGCGAAGGCTCAGAAGGATCCATTGGTAGAATTTCTAATCAGAGAATGTTACTCATAAAATAGGTAGATTTTCATCATCACTGCCTTCACTCTAAACCGAAATTACGCAAAAATCGAAGAACACAATATTCAAATTTCACAAGAAAAAACCAAAATTGAAAACAACAATTGAACAATCAAAGTGAAGAAGAAATATCGAAACAAGAACGAGAAGATCGATAGAAGTTGAGAGAAAATAAGTTGCAGGCGGTCAATATATAAGAGGATGGAGGAGGCTAGGGTTTACGTTTAGCCGTTTAGGGGAGAATCGGGTCGGACCCGTTACCACGGGGATTTCCAAGTCTTAGATATGGGCCCATTAAGAATCTAGTTAAGGAACAGAAAGAGTTTCGGGTCTGGCCAGTTATATTCGGCCCGGAGATTATTTACTGTGCATATATGATGCCACGTGGCTGGTGGTTAGTAAGAAACACCGAGACGGGGGAAAAAAAAAAAAAAAAAACTGAAAAATGTTCAGAGAAATTTTCCGGGAAAAGGCAAGAAAATATCAGACTAAACGATTCTGGGTCCATTTCACAGGTTTTAAAACGCACCGTTTTGTTAAAGCGCTAATGGGGAATTTTCCTCGACGACTTTGGTTCTCGAGAAAACAAGTAGTACGCAGGTGGATTCGTGAAAATTTACTTCATCCCTTTTTTCAAAAGAGAAAAAAAAAAACGAAAATGAAAAGGGGGAAATCAAACCCTAATTGACCTTCTCCTTCTCGAAAATGTCGCACTTGCGCTTCCGTCACTTTTGACGACTCCGTTCATCGGTGATCTGACTTTGTTCGTTCAACCTCCATCAATCTGATTTCGTTTCAGTGAAGGTATGCGCATTTGATTTCTGTCGAGATCATCGAACTGTTTCTTTGTTTCCTCATTTGGTTCGTTTGAGCTGCCTTTGGGTTTTTATTATTAGTTTCAGAGCTCTTCCTTCAATGTCTGGAGAGAGACGAGCTTAGGTCGTTTCTCTCAAATGGTAGAGTTTAGTGTTCTTGGCTTATTTAGCTTAAATTACATGGAAATGGAGCCTTCTTCAACCTTAACGATTTCTGATATTTCAATCTTGCTTAAATTTCTCCCTACAACTATCCGAGGAGACTAAATTGGAAAATTGGATAAAATCAAATTTGCTACTTCTCCTGAGTTTAGCAAAGTTGGTCTACATTTAGTCTGATTTCTAAGTTGCTTTTGTCAATACCATCGAATCTCAGCTTACTAGAGATGGTTTTTCTTTGAATGCTACTTTTCATTGTTCAATACCAGTAGTTTAGATGATGATTGCTCATGCCTTGGCGAAGCATATAAGTTAAGAATGAAGAAGAAGAAGGCTTCTGAATGCTATTAGGATTATGGTGCTGTGACTGCTGTCTTTAGCCCAACTATTGTTGCTATATATGATAAAGAGCCCTCACTGTATATGTATGAGTTTAGTGCATACTACACACTTTATCTGACCATGATCTAGTTCTTTACGGGTGGTCCAGGGTGGAACAAATATGTGTCTCTGTCAGCAGAGTGTATGTAGTCATTCTCTGTGAGCACAACACCATTGCATGTGCTTCCGTGATCACTCTGGTGATGTTATTTTCTGACAAATTTTGATTGTTAAGCGGGAAATATGTAACCCTGTTGTTGGTCATTGCACATATAACTGGAATTTCTTGTGAATGATATATGATTAGACAGATTTACCATGTCAGTTGGGAATAGCAAGCTAGTTTTAACACCGTCTTTATTTGTGTGTGCGAACAACCAAGCTTTTTCATTTGTGATATTATGGTAAAATGATTTATGCATAGTGTTGTACTTTTGTTGATTGATCATCTATAATTATTCATTGGCTTCCTATTGTGATGAAATGGACAACCACTTTTTGACATATTGTGCTCTATGTTCCATGGTTTTTTTTTTACATAAATGAATCAGGAATGGATCAATATAGCTTGCCTATACACAGAAAAGAGATGAAGCATAGAGGGAGAAATGTTGTATGGTCCGTTGGAATGGATAAGTGTCTGATTGAAGCTTTGGCTGTCCAGGCGAAAAACGGGAACAAAGTAGACAAATGCTTCAACGAGAACGCGTATACTGCTGCTTGTGTTGCGGTTAATACTCGTTTCAATCTAAACCTGAATAGTCAAAAAGTTATCAATCGCCTGAAGACAATCAAGAAAAGGTACAGAGTAATGAAAGACATTCTTAGCCGAGAGGGATTCTGGTGGAACTCGAGCACAAAAAGGATCGATTGTGAAAGTGATGAGCTCTGGAAAAGATATATTGCTGTAAGTATTTTTATATGTATATATACCATACTCACTCCTCTTTCACTTAAAAAAGAAAATCAACTTCCTTTGTTCACCATTATAACTTAAGAATGGTTGGAACAGGTAAACCCAGACGCAAAAGCATTTAGGGGAAAGCAAATTGAGATGTACGAAGAACTTAGAATAGTATGCGGTCACTGCCAAGCCCCAGGTCGATATAACAAGGTGAAGACTGAAAGCAATCATCATCTAAACGACTTTAAACACTTTGAAGAAGACTCTGTTTCATTCTCTTTACCAAGCTCAGAAGACCATAGTGATACAGATGGAACAGAGTCCTACGCAGGAGCAGGTGAGTATTTGCATGAAGAGTCTCAAGGTCTTCCTCCTCCTCCTCCTCCTCCTCAAAATCCACTAAGGCAACCACTTAAACGACCTCGACACTCAGATCCGTTCCAAGAAGCGATGTTAACGGTTGCTTCTAGCATTCGCCGCCTAGCTGATGCAGTGGATCAAAGCAAAAGTTCGATCAATACAGAGGAACTGTTGGAAGCTGTGATGGAGATTGATGGATTGGAAGAAGCGAAACAGATGTATGCATTTGAATATCTGAATGGTGATCCAGTCAAAGCTAGAGCTTTCATGGCTTATAATAATAGGATGAGGAAGTTGTTTTTGTTTCGACAGTTTTGGTGGTGGAAGTAAAAAAAAAAAATTTGTGGATTAGCTTCTATGGCCTAAAAGAAACCTTTTTTTTTCCCCGTTAATTTAGACTCTTAGGATATGAATGGTTGTATTTTGGTTACTTGTTAATGGTAAAAGTTTTAAAGATTTGGTTTTGGTGTGAGTTATTTATTAGTCTAAAACGATTTATCCAAAGAGGAAGTGATTGGAGGAAAACAACACAACGCAACAAGTGTAGTGAGAGGACCTTAACCTTATCATCAAATTCAGCATCACCTCCTAAACCATAAACCAATCGTCCAAAAATGCCAAGTAGAAATTTTGAAGACGACAAGGAAAAATGGCGAATTCACTCCTTTGTTCTTCAACCCTAAACCCATTCTTCTCTTCCGCTATCTCTTCATCAACTCCTTCGAAGAAGAACCAAATTGCGTACTCAGGAAACTGCAAGAACCAGACATCGTCTCTGTCATGGAACAGACGAGAATTGTCGCTTGGATTTATGGGCAGCTTTCTTGCGGTTGGTCTCGTGGATACCGGCAGAAGAAGCCGCGACGCGGGTGCAGCGATTCTTGAAGCTGATGACGATGAAGAGCTTCTGGAGAAAGTGAAGCAAGATCGGAAAAAGAGGATTGAGAGACAAGCTGTTTTTAATTCTGCTGTGAAGGAAAAGGGTAAATTTTCTCAAATTTTCATTGAAGCAATTCAATCTTTCATCGTTGTGTGTGTATTGCAAAACTTGGTTTTTGTTATTTTGTCTATGTGTTGAGAAAATTGCAAAGCTTGGTTGTGTTTGGAAGAAAGTTACTCAAGACTTTGAAGTTACATGTAACAGTAACCTGAAGAATCAACAGTCTTCATAGCTAATTTGGCTTTGTTCCAATGCCATTTACATTGAACACTAAACTGCTTTTGTTTCACTTATCCTCCTCCAACGCTACATGAAGTATTCAGAACAAATTGATGGAAAAGTTGACTCTTTTAGGGACAAATGTGTGTGATAGTCTTCATAGTTAATTGGCTTTGTTCCAATGCCGTTTACATTGAACGTTAGTCTGGTTTTGTTTCCTTTATCTACTTCCAACGCTACATGAAGTAATCAGAACAAACTGATGTAGAAGTTTGACTCTTTGGCCTTTTGGGGACAAATGTGATTTTCTCTTTTTGTCGTGGTCTTGGACTCTTGGTTCCCAAACCTAAAAGCATTTAGTGTGTTTGCAGGGTATTTGCAGGATCTTGTATACAAGTTAAGCAAAGTAGGACAAGCCATTGAGAACAATGATCTACCAGCTGCAGGTTCTGTTTTGGGGAAAGGCATTGATACCGAATGGGTCAAAACCGTCAATTTGGCTTTCACAAAGGTATTTCTTGCTCTTTTTAACTCTTCACAAACATCTACAGACTTTGTTCAATGGTTTTGTTATTGTATGTTGAAGCTTCTTCTTTGTGTTCTTATGACAGTTGAGTTCAAGCCCAGAGGAGAATACGGAGGTGGAAACATTCAATTCATCTTTAGCTTCTCTTATTACATCAGGTCTCTTCTCTTCTTCTTCTTCTTAACTTCTTCATTCATAATAATCAAACTGTTCATTTAATATATAATAAAGGTCTTCTTGAATCTTGGTTTTGATTTGTTTCCGCAGTGAACAAGAACGATATAGAGTCATCGAAGCTTGCTTTCGTATCGTCGGCTAGTGCATTTGAGAAATGGACGAGCTTGACAGGTCTTTTGGGACAGCTTAAGGGAATATGATAGGCTACAAATTGTTTTACTATTATGCTGTTTTTTTTTGTGTATTCTTCTACAGATTGTCAAAAAGAGAGGATTTTTCTTCCAGAAAGTCGTTTGAAAATTCCATCTTCGGTTATCATTCTTTATACATTTTTGTTCATACTTACCTTTCATGAACAAATTACAAAGAAATGTTTTAAACCAAACTTGGCTTCTTTAACCACTAGAGTAACAATTGTTATATCGAAATCCACATTAAAAAAAATAAAATACTCTTTAACCGGAATTCGGAAAACCATACCAGAATTTCAATCACTAAATTCATCGTTGGTCCATTGTATTCCACATAAAGATTCGTTTAACCACAAAGCCATGACGAAAGTTTTAAACTAAACAAGATGTGTCAAGTTACTAGATGAAGCTTGACTATTAGGTGGAAGTTTTGAGTCATTTGGCCGTTAGTACGCAATTGTTTGATCTTTTCTCTGATGACATTGAATGCTTTACTTAAATACTTTATCTCATAAACTACTAATGTAAAAACATATGTTGAAACTTTATTAATCAAATCCAATTCCACTTTGAAAATATCTCCAAAGAGACTAGTCAATATTGGTTGCGACGGTCTTGTTGAGGCATTATTAATATTTATCTGTTAAATAAGATTAAACATTAATGAGAGTGCATGAAATGCTCTGTTTTCACCTGTATAAATACCATCACTACTTGTGTCTTATTTTCATCACATTCACCTTCAACATCAAACATCACATCTCTTTTACTCAAGTCTTCAAAGAGTAGTTTTCTTTGCAATCAAATCAATGGCAGGTATCAAAGTTTTCGGACACCCTGCTTCCGCTTCCACCAGGAGAGTCCTCATCGCCCTCCACGAGAAAAACCTCGACTTTGAGCTCGTTCATGTCGATCTCAAAGACGGTGAGCACAAGAAGGAGCCTTTCCTCGCCCGCAACGTAAGTACACATATATATATATATATATATATATATATATATATATATCTATGCGTTTTGAGACAAGAACAAAACCAGTTTCATGAATCTTGAATGTTTTGTGTTTGATTTGATGCTGCAGCCTTTTGGTCTAGTTCCAGCCTTTGAAGATGGGGACCTCAAGCTTTTCGGTATGATTGTTCCCCTGCATCTGTCTTCAATCTCAAATCTGATTTGACAAAATCACTAACATGAATTGGGTTCTTTTGTGCAGAATCAAGAGCGATCACTCAGTACATAGCTCACCGATACCAAGACCAAGGAACCGAACTTCTCCCAGCCGACTCCAAGAACATAGCCCACTATGCAATCATGGCCATTGGACTGGAAGTAGAAAGTCACCAGTTCGACCCAGTGGCTTCAAAGCTTGCTTGGGAACAAGTGATCAAGCTCATCCTGGGCTTGACCACAGACCAAGCCGTTGTTGCAGAAGAAGAGGCTAAGTTAGCCAAGGTCCTTGATGTCTACGAGGCTAGGCTCAAGGAGTTCAAGTATTTGGCTGGTGATACTTTCACTTTGACCGATCTTCACCACATTCCTGTGATTCATTACTTGCTCGGAACTCCCACCAAGAAGCTCTTCACCGAGCGTCCACGTGTCAACGAGTGGGTGGCTGAGATCACCAAGAGGCCAGCTTCCCAGAAGGTCCTTCAGTGAGAAATTTCTGAATGGAAAAAAATGGTTCTGCTTCAGTCACAAAAATAATGCTAAGAGTAAATAAGTGGCTGCCTCATTGCCCAATTTCTCAGTACTCTGTTTTAATTTTCTGTTTTTGTTCTCAGTTATGTGTGTGTGTGTGTGTTCTTGAGAGATCTTTGTTGAATCAAAAACTATTTATCTAATCTTCGAGCTTTTCTATAATAAAACAACTTAGTTATTTAATACAAAAATTGCAATGTCTTAACTACGGAGTTACTTATTAGTGAGACTAGTATACAAACAAAGACTTTAGTGCGAGTTTGATCGAGGAAATCTTAACTTTTGACCGGAGACTTTGGACGTTCTTATCCTTCAAGTCTCCACTCCATGCTTTGTCGGGTCTGAAAATGACAAGTAAGATATCGTCTTTAGCTTTAAATCAGGCAAAACAAAACACATAAGATTTTCTGAGAGTATTAACCTCTCTATAAATGACAGAAACGATTAGAGCAGCAAGTTTGTGTTTTTTCATCATCAATCACTGATCTTCTACTCAACAACAGCAAAGACGTACGACGGAAAGAGAGAGACAATAACAAATCAAGTTAAAACACCTACCTACCATTGCCTTCAAGTGACCAAGGAAGAACAGAATGACCATGGTGAAGAACACATTGAGATGTGGGTTCCGGTACAAAATCGAATTAACACAGATTAGAGTACGCACCTGATTAAAGATTCTTCTACGAACCTTTAGTATCTTCTGCAGAATTTTAAGTCACAAATGAGCAAACACAATCCAAGCAACATCATTATCAGCATGAGAAGTAGAACTAAAAGAAGACTGAACTAGACTTCATTTTCTGAGGAATTACTGAAAGTGAAGAATTACTGATACAAGATAAATCCGACAAGTACCTCTCAACAGAACAAAATACAACTTTGAGAAAAATCTCAACAAAAGTTTTTATTAAAGTGAGGAAAAAAAACATGAAGTAAAACCAGTAACATAAAAAGATCCTTCTCCAGCATTCATCAGCAGAGGGAGTAGCAGACATATTCAGTACATGCTGTACTTGTCATTCGCCCCTTCTGGTCGAAGTCTCTTGTAGATGGACATAGCAATTGGAAGAATGGCCGTTAGAGCAATCTGCATCTGATCTGAACTGCTGGTTCGGACTGTGACCTGCCCGCTCATCTTGTTGTTAAGCCCTGCACGAAGCGCTATCTTTGAGTGCCTTCCAAGAGAGACTTGAGATTGGAGATTGGCTCCGAGGGCTAAATCCCCTCTCCACTTCACCAGAGACAGTCCTAAAGAGTGTTGGTCCTGGCCTATTGGGAAATCAGCTTCCTTAAGCCTGACCTCGAGGTTTGCACCATAGGCTGAATCTCCCTGTGATCGCATGGTTCCTGTGCTACCCACAAGCACAAACCTTTTCCCAAGAGCTATTTGGTCCTCGAGTTTGACACCAGTGGCAACGTTCTCGCCCAAGAATGTCACTGACCCTCCAACAGTCGTCTTGTTCTTCCTCAAGTTCTTGAATTTGGTTTCTCCTCTGACCACATATGCAAGCTGCTTACCTACATTCTGGATATCGAACCCTGCCATGGTGGAGCCACTGTCGCCGTGCTTAGCAGACACAGAGGAGTCCAGATGAATGTTGAATTCTTTCTTGTCCTTGGTGACTTGGACAGTAGCTGTGGCAGGGAACCGGCTTGCTAAAGCGATACTGTGTTCTGCATTGACACCGTCATACCCACAGTCATGGTCCCAACCATGGGTATCCAAAACTGGCCTGGTTAGTAGCTGTGAAGTGGGTTCCAGGAAACGGTATCGGTAAGCTGAGTTATCACTATCAAATGAAGGTGGCAAGACCATATCAGGTAATGGAACTGGCACTGCTGCTGGAGCCCCATTTTCCGGATCCTCTTCTTCACCCGGATAACCATACTCACTGTCACCCACCTTCTTCCCGTTTTTCTTCATTTCCCTCATCCTCTTCAATTCCTCTCTCCATTGCTTCTTCTGCAGGAGCTTTACCCGGTAATCATACTCCTCTAAATATGCCTTTCTCTGTTCCTTTGAGAGTTTTGCAAGTTGGGTTTTTCGAAGAGGCTTAAATGGTGGCAGCTGGTCATACTCGTCATCTTCCCCATCTTCCTGCTCAGAATCAGACACATCATCAATTTCGATATCAGAGTCAACACTATCACCACCTTGGTCTGCAGGGAGCTTAGGATGTGCACGGGACTGCAATAGCCAAGACAACAAGTAAGGGAGAGGTGGGGATCGAACTCGGAAGCCAAATACTTTACGATGGTCCAATGGTTCTTGAGGTTTCAGTAAAGAATTTGCTTCTGACAAAACCTTCAGGGAGTAACACAATAGCAACAGCTGAGGTCTCCAAGTTTGGCCATTCGGGAGAACCTTCACTCCCTCCCGGTTCTTCCTACACAAGGGGTGATTCTCAACAAGAGAAACTGGATTCATCAGACTTGGGTTCATCAAACGCAGATCACCAACAGCCTGTCCAATAGACTGTTGAACAATATGTGAGCACTGCGATACAAACACATCATAGCTCAAAGGGCTGCCTGCTGGGCCATCAGGAGGAGCAGAAGCAGAATGGGTCAATGTCACTATGGCGTTTTTCCATATGGATGTACCAAGAGAAGCAGTAATCGTCCTTAGCAAGGGCAAATTGTTTAAGTCCCTGGTCTGAGTATCAAGCCGATCCACATAGAGAACAATATCAGGGGGACACCTCTTCATTACCTTCTTTACAGAAGACAACATTTTTGCATTTGTACTTTGATCCATCGCAGCAGACTTCAAACCCGGGGTATCAATAAAGTTAATCTTGACGCCATCCACTGTTTCAGAAATTTCTCTTACCGAAGTGGTTGAGAGCCCAAAAGCATCAATGGAGGCCTTCTGATTTCCCAAAATGGAGTTTATCGTAGCACTTTTTCCCACCCCAGCTTTTCCAAGGACCAGTATGTTTAGAGAGAAGTTCAAATCTTCGTTTCCCTCAGCCTCAGACTCCACAGCCTTCTTCTTTGCAGCATCAAGACTGAATAACTGCCCTGTTTGTCGCCCAGCAAGTAGTGCAAGACGGTAAAGAACCTGCGCTGCAATTGAATCTTCTGCTGAATGCCCCAACCTTTGCAAAAGCCGCAAAAATTTCACACGGAGGCTCTGCAACTTTTCTAATTTCTGTTTCTCTTCCTCGCTCAAGTTAATCTCACTCTCCTCAACCATTGTGACATTAGGATTAGAAAAGATGTTGGAACGGTTTGCACGTGGAGCTGCTGCAGGTTTCAAAGGTCTTAAAGACGAACTCAAACCAGCAGGGCGATCCATAGAGAAAAGCTTTGTACCATCCTGAGATGTTATGGTAAAATTGCCACCTTCTGAACTTCCACCACCAGTGTCTGCCTTCAAAAGTGCAGCCAAAGCTGCAGAATCGAACATTTTCTCCTCACCTTCATCCTCTGTGTCTACATCCTCATCAGAATCTGTGACAATCTGGCCATCAATCCTATCTGACATATTGTTAGAAATGTTTGCTTCATCAGAATGAGCCTCAATACCAGAAGAAGCCTTTTCCAGCTCTGCTAAGAACTGTTTGGCAGCTTCAGAACTCCCAAATATCATCTCTTCGGTTTCTTCTTCACTTTCAGACCCATCAACCCCGATAACACCTTTTCCAGAAGGTTCCTGGTCCACTTCCTTGCTTTTAAGGCTAAACTCACGAGAAGAAACAAAGTCTGCGACTGGGCTCTTACTTCCACCTTTTTTAGTACTGTCCCCTTCAGAAACTTCCGGGACTTGAAACTGTGACTCAGCTGCTGGCTTTGAATCCTCTCTTGCATCAACTGAACCCACATTAAAACTTTCAGAACCAGGCAATTCTTCTACCTTTGGTTCTTCAGGCTCTACTCTGGCTGCCTCTGATGTTTCCTTAGCAGCCAATTCAAAATTCCCATCATATGCAGCAGTTAGGTCATCAGCTTCCTCAATATTTGGGATGTTCTTGTCAACCTCATCATCTCCATCATCCTCCTTGGTTTCAGCCTCCTTCGCGACCCCAACAACCACAATACTTGGTTCTGCAACATTGGTATCAGCATCAACAGTCTCCACCACAGAGGAGTCAACAGTAGAGTCTCCTTCGCTAGTCAAGTTCTCTCCTCCCTCCTCAGTGGCCTTATCAGATTGAACTTCAACTCCATCACCTTCCACTTGGCTGACTGGATCAAACTTATTACGCACATCGGCTATGTTACCATCAGTTTTCAGCACCTCGCTCCCCTTTACGTCTCCAACAACAACAACCACTGGCTTTGCTACATCTACATGCACAGATTCAATAGCAGATGAGTCCACCACGAAGTCTGCTTTGTTGGTTGACTTCACACCCTCTTCTTCATCATCGACTACGCCACTGAACCCACTATCCTCCTCTTTGGTTCCATTGTCAGCTACTGCACGATCTGCCTTTATTACCTCAGCGTCAGTAATGCCCTTTTCCGATCCATTAGCTTCTTCCACATCCTTTGGTTCAGTTCCACTCTCGACAGCTACAGCCTCTGACTCTGCAGCATTGGCATCGGCAGATTCTTGTTCAGAGGAGTCTGCGACAGTAGTCAACTTTTCTTCTACCTCCTCAATGGCCTTGTCAGACTCAGGCTCAATTCCACCACCATCATCATCGCCAATTTGATCAAACTTATTAGCCACTTCAAGAGTTTCACCATCAGCATTAATCTTCATCTCCTCACTTCCCTCTACCTCCCCTACAACAGCCACCCCTGCTTTTGCCACATCAACATGCACAGATTCTTTAGCGGACGAGTCCACAACGAAGTCTCCTTTATTAGTTAACTTCTCACCCTCTTCTTCGATAACATCATCACTTTTGTCGTCAACATCAACTTTTCCACTGAACTCACTCTCCTCCTCATTGGTTCCATCGCCCTTTGTTACCTCATCATCTTTTTTTGATCCAACAGCTTCTTCTTCTTCCACACCGTTCACTTTACTATCACTCTCCCCATTTTCCTCTCTCTCCACTTCCGGATTGTCATCCACTATCCCTTCCGTGGAAGCCTGTTTCTCTCCAACATCAACACTCCCATTTTCAAGCTTACTCTCACCATCGTTTTCAATATCATCCGCACCCTCTTCAACCTTCGTGTTCTCCTCGGTAACCCCAGCAACATCTTCTCCAATTGTTTTCTCAGAAACAACATCCGGCCTCGGAGATAACGATGAAGCAGCCTCAGGGGTAACAGAATCCTCCTTCAAGGAATCCCCCTCGTCGGAAATTTTCCCATCGCCTCCAACCTCCAAACTCGTCTTCTCCTCCTTCTCCTTCTCCCTGTCAGATAAATTATCGGCTCCACCAGCCTTTTCCGAATTTCCAGACACAGCCTCGGATGAGGAATCGAACTCCTTCGCACTACTCACAGCCCCACCCTCCTTACTGGCGGCTGCAGCGGCGGCGACAACGGAAGCATAGGTTTTTCCTGTAACAAAAATCGATATATATATTTCCTCCGATTAAAACCCTATTTCCAAAAACAGGATTCAATCCCACTGAAAGAAGATAGAAACGAAGAAAAACGAAAAAAAAAAAAAAAAACCTGATTGCCCCGAAGCGTAAAACGGATTTTGTTCTGGTGTTACCGCCTTTGAGTCCATTTCCGCTTGCTACTGAGATTTTATCTAACTCTCCACAAAACTTGTGGGAGGGAGGAGATAGCGATAAAGGTTAAGGGTTTTAAGAAATTTAACCCCTTTTTTGATAATTTGTGGACGATTTTAAGAATGAGAAGTGCTCTCTCTCTTTGAAGAAGAGAGAATTGGGAGAGATAAGGTCAGTGAGCGAACAAAAAATGACTCTTTGCTTCGGGATTTTATCTTCTTCAGTCGTTTTATGAGGATGAAGATGGAATGACCAAATTGCCCTCGGCTTAGTTGGTGAAGCACCAAGATTTCTCTACGAAACGCTGTCGTTTTAAAGCAACAAATTTCTCAAGGCAAACAAAAAATTTATGAGGTTTTTTGTTCTTTTTAATAATGAAGAGATAACAAAAAGAATAGTTTTTGTCGGAAAAAATAATAATAATAATGAAGAGATAACAATTTGACTATTTGAGGCCAAATTTTAATTATTCTCGTATATTTACATTTTTGGAAAGTATTTAGTTTTTTGCTTTATCAAAATTATGACGTCATTCTCCAAATATTTAAAAGCTTCATCTATGGAAAATGTTCGATGGGATCCCTTAAAACTAGGGTTTTAGAAGTCATGAGAATTAGGGTTTTTATAAATCTTCTCCCCAAAAAAAAAAAAAAAAAGATACACAACAAAAATGAGAAAAGAGATAATATTTAAGATTTGGTTTTATAAAGAAGAAATCTTGTTTTTGTTTTTTTGTTGATTCTCTCATCAAGATTTGCTTGGCCACAAACTATTTCACTTTTAAAAAAACATTATTTCCACCATTATCTACGAATTATCTTGGATTTTTGTATCTTATAGATTCCATATATTAGGCCGGAATTATAGTTTTCACATGTCAATGGGCTTTTTTCATAAGGCATAAATAATAGCCCGTATGGTCATATAAATATTTTTATATGATTTCCTGTATATTTTAAAATTAAAAATATTCAGATACAACAAAATTTAAAAAAAGCCCCATCCCGAAAATGAATCTGACCACATGCCAAATTTTATTTTTGAATTGTACTCAAAACTACACAAGCTTATGAATCTCGGGACTCTGCACCTTATTAATCTATATTTAATATGTTTTTAACATTTTGAATACTAAAAATCAATTATTAGTTGATTGATTTGGTTAAATCTGAAATCAAGTTTTTTTTAAAAAGAATGTTTTGAATTAACGTTGATTATTGATCCATGAAGCTACAAAATCTCAAGTTCTAATGGATTCAAAACAAAAAAAAGGGGGACAACATTTGATTTCGTTATAGAACTCTAGACGTGGAGACAAAAGTAAAACCAACGAATAAACAGATGCCTCTGCACACTTTTATCATCCATCTTAGTACAACAACAAGCAAAGACGCAAGGCATAAATATAGCAAGAAACAGAACACAAATCCTAAAGCGCAGATACGATTTAAACTTGGTTGGTCTGTACCTTAACCGCCTTAAACGCCGGGTGAAGTAAACCGAGCTCGTCTTTCATCTCCAGCGGGTTGCTAGTCTCGTTCCGCACTCTCTTGACTTTGCGGCTAGCCAAAGATTTGTGAGTGAAACCATAGATTTGCAGAATCTGGTTATCTCCAAAGTTAAAGGCTCTGTCCATTTGTTTTAGACACCGTTCCACCGGGTAATCCCCAAATTTCCCGCACGGTTTGCAACCGACTAAGTGAGTCACCAATGGCCACCTGTGATCGCCTAGACCCGGGTGGTAGTTTTCTATCATTTCTTCATATCGGTCCACGAGAATCCCCCAGTAACCGTGAAGATAGTATCCGCTTTCTAGGTATACCTATAACAATGCAGCGGCTCAAATGAGAATACACCAAAACCACAAGATGCAACTCGCATTGTGATTTGTGATGAGAGATTCATCATTATGTGATGAAGAGACGTTATAAACCGACAAGATGCAACTCACATTGTGATTTATGAATACACATCCAATCTATTTGTGATCAAGAGACATTATAAAACCACAAGATGCAACTCACATTGTGACTTGTGAGCAAAAAAACGATATTTATGTAATTAAGAGATGCTATAAACCAACGAGATGCAACTCACATTGCGATTTATGAGCCAAAAAAAACGATCTTTCTGTAATCACTGTAGACTTAGAAGTATTGGTATGTAAAGTTGCCCAATTACTTTTTTTTTTTAAGAGACCAAACCAATGCTCAGATGGAATCAGTAAAATTTATGTTCTTACCTTATTTCCCCAAGTGTCTCGCTGAGTAGCCAACAGATAAACCATTGCAGACTGATCATCAGCTTCGAAAACCGGCCGGTCNATTGTGGGGGGGAGGAGATAGCGATAAGGGTTAAGGGTTTTAAGAAAGTTAACCCCTTTTTTGATAATTTGTGGACGATTTTAAGAATGAGAATTGCTCTCTCTCTTTGAAGAAGAGAGAATTGGGAGAGATAAGGTCAGTGAGCGAACAAAAAATGACTCTTTGCTTTGGGATTTTATCTTCTTCAGTCGTTTTATGAGGATGAAGAAGGAATGACCAAATTGCCCTCGGCTTAGTTGGTGAAGCACCAAGATTTCTTGTGTGCTCTACGAAACGCTGTCGTTTTAAATCAACAAATTTCTCAAGGCAAACAAAAAATTTATGACGTTTTTTGTTCTTTTTAATAATGAAGAGATAACAAAAAGAATAGTTTTTGTCGAAAAAAATTAATAATAATGAAGAGATAACAATTTGACTATTTGAGGCCAAATTTTAAATATTCTCGTATATTTACATTTTTGGAAAGTATTTAGTTTTTTGCTTTATTATGACGTCATTCTCCAAATATTTAAAATCTTCACCTATGGAAAATGTTCGATGGGATTCCTTAAAACTAGGGTTTTAGAGCAAGAACAATGGTAATTCTTATTTTAAGAACTTTTCTTAAGTTTTTAAGAACCAATTCATTATTATAATAATTTTTATTTGTTTAATATATATTAAAAGTTTTTATAAGAACTACCATTATTTTTGCTTTTAGAAGTCATGGGAATTAGGGTTTTTATAAATCTTCTCCCAAAAAAAAAAAGATACACAACAAAAATGAGAAAAGAGATAATATTTAAGATTTGGTTTTATAAAGAAGAAATCTTGTTTTTGTTGTTTTGTTGATTCTCTCATCAAGATTTGCTTGGCCACAAACTATTTCTCTTTTAAAAAAAAATTATTTCCACCATTATCTACGAATTATCTTGGATTTTTGTATCGTATCGATTCCATATATTAGGCCGGAATTACAGTTTTCACATGTCAATGGGCTTTTTCATAAGGCCTAATAATAGGCCGTATGGTCATATAAATATTTTTATATGATTTCCTGTATATTTTAAAATTAAAAAATATTCAGATACAACAAAATTGTAAAAAAGCCCCATCCTGAAAATGAATCTGACCACATGCCAAATTTTATTTTTGAATTGTACTCCAAACTACTCAAGCTTATGACTCTCGGACTCTGAACATTAATAATCTATATTCAATATGTTTTTAACATTTTGAATACTAAAAATCAATTATTAGTTCATTGATTTAGTTAAATCTGAAATCAAGTTTTTTGAAAAAGAATGTTCTTGAATTAACGTTGATTATCGATCCATGAAGCTACAAAATCTCAAGTTCTAATGGATTCCAACAGAAAAAAAAAAGGGACAACATTTGATTTCGTTATAGAACTCTAGACGTGGAGACAAAGTAAAACCAACGAATAAACAGATGCCTCTGCACAACACTTTTATCATCCATCTTAGTACAACAACAAGCAAAGACACAAGGCATAAATATAGCAAGAAACAGAACACAAATCCCTAAGCGCAGATCCGATTTAAACTTGATTGGTCTGTACCTTAACCGCCTTAAACGCCGGGTGAAGCAACCCGAGCTCGTCTTTCATCTCCAGCGGGTTGCTAGTCTCGTTCCGCACTCTCTTGACTTTGCGGCTAGCCAAAGATTTGTGAGTGAAACCATAGATTTGCAGAATCTGGTTATCTCCAAAGTTAAAGGCTCTGTCCATTTGTTTTAGACACCGTTCCACCGGGTAATCCCCAAATTTCCCGCACGGTTTGCAACCGACTAAGTGAGTCACCAATGGCCACCTGTGATCGCCTAGACCCGGGTGGTAGTTTTCTATCATTTCTTCATATCGGTCCACGAGAATCCCCCAGTAACCGTGAAGATAGTATCCGCTTTCTAGGTATACCTATAACAATGCAGCGGCTCAAATGAGAATACACCAAAACCACAAGATGCAACTCGCATTGTGATTTGTGATGAGAGATTCATCATTATGTGATGAAGAGACGTTATAAACCGACAAGATGCAACTCACATTGTGATTTATGAATACACATCCAATCTATTTGTGATCAAGAGACATTATAAAACCACAAGATGCAACTCACATTGTGACTTGTGAGCAAAAAAACGATATTTATGTAATTAAGAGATGCTATAAACCAACGAGATGCAACTCACATTGCGATTTATGAGCCAAAAAAAACGATCTTTCTGTAATCACTGTAGACTTAGAAGTATTGGTATGTAAAGTTGCCCAATTACTTTTTTTTTTTAAGAGACCAAACCAATGCTCAGATGGAATCAGTAAAATTTATGTTCTTACCTTATTTCCCCAAGTGTCTCGCTGAGTAGCCAACAGATAAACCATTGCAGACTGATCATCAGCTTCGAAAACCGGCCGGTCCTTGAGCTCTCGGGTCAAAACCTTACCTGCTTCCTCACGGATCTTTCCTTTCGGACCCATAGGAGCCCAAGTGTCAAGCAAATCAAGCGCCCATTGATTGTTTCTTAGCAAGAATCTCCCAGTGTTCAACCCAATCCAATTCTTCTGATCATAAACCATCTCATTCCATCCGTGCATCACCAGTTTGTAATCTTTATACCTCTCCCATGGAAGCTCAAACGCCATATCCGTGAACATAGCATCACTATCCATCCACCATAGAAACTCAATCTCTGGATGTGAAAGCAAAAGCTTCCTAATCAACGGAAGCTTTGCCCAAAAACCAGCCATTTCAGCATCGAGGAGAGCCATGTTGTAGAAGATCTCGATCCCGTGTAACCTACAGTAATCGATCTTGTTCTTGATCGATTTCAAGAGGTAGTGTTCTCCGACAGGATTCTCACACGGTTTCGGCGCCGAACCTGTCACCAAGAGGACACGTGGCTTGTTCGGTCCGATGAAATTGGGGAAACTAGGGTTCTTTGCTAACCAATCGGATCTCTGCTCATCCCAATCGGATATCTTAGGTCCGAGAGTGTAAGGTTTGTTCGGGTCGGGTTTCTCTTCTTCTCCTTCGTCAACGAATATCTTGTTGATGTCAAACGTCTCGTAGTTATTGCTCCCGCCGGAGTTTGCGCCGCCGCCGTCGCCGGAGGAAGAGGAATCTCCTCCGGTCTGTATTTCTTCTAGTACACGGTGAGGCTCTGCTCGTTTACGCGATGTGTGGAAATGTTGACGGATCTCGTCGAGATCTTGCTCCGGAGTTCCGAATTTACCAGCGCCGATTGTGCCTCGTAGGACGACAACGGTAAGAACGAGACAGAGAACCGTTACCTTCAAGTGGCGTAAAGCTCTTTGGATCTTCCGGCACCGGTAAGCTCCCAAACACCTCTCGATCATCTTCTCCAATCTTCTTCTTCTTCTTCGAGATTCCCTCTGTTTATTACGATCTAATCGGGGTATTTTAAGACAAGATCTGAGTTTCCATTAATGAAGATTCGAATTTGATAATTTCTTTCAGACACTACAAGAAGAGATTTTTGCGTTTGAACATGACAGTTAAGGTTGTCGAATTTCACTCGGTTGTGTCGGTGGTGGTGCTGTCTTAGTAGTGTTGTTGACACGTGGCGTAATATCAGGGTATGTGTGACTTGTGATCTATTAACCTGATCGTAGATGGAGCATGGATCTAGAAATCGGAGAGCGTTGAAAAGTCAGCTCATCAATACTCTTAGTTTTATAAATAGAAAAATGGTTGAAAACAAAAGGGAACAAAAATAGGAAAAGATTTTCAACTTGTTGGATACGTACGGTTAATTACTAATTAGAGAGGTTATTAGTAGAGTTTACCAAATGGCTTTTTGGATTTTTATTCTCTTCTGATATGTATACTTTTTTTTTTACCAATTCTGTTAACTTAAATATTTTGCCAAAATCTCCCTCACTTTCTCGTTCTTTTTTAATTCAATTATTTGCCAAATTCTCTTTCTATTTATATACATAACTAAAAAACGACAGTAGAAAGCAAAAGAAAATTTGTACATGCGACTGTTTGAATCTGTTATTAGTTATTTTATTTTGAATCGAAATTTTCAATATAATAAATGGCAGGTGGAAGAGTACAGCATGATGAAAATACATACATAAGAACAAATTTAATGATACTGAAGCAGAAAAATGTACTAAACTAACGAAAAGGATACTTGAATTGAAACACACTTGAAACAAGATCAGCAGCTAATGGAAATGCAAGGCGGGGACAAACACTCTCAGCAGACCAAAGATCATCTTAGCCCAGACCATCAGAAGAAAGCAGAGAGAAGAAAGATCAAACCCGAGGAGCCAAGCAAATCGCTGAACCCACAACAGAGCACGATCGCGAGCCACCACAGAGAACTAAGGAAGCAGAACGCCAGAGGAACAAGAACAAAATCCGGAAGACCCAAGACACCAAAACGAAAACTGATCCACCTCCACGACTTTCAGCACCCAACAATGACTTAGCATGAAGTGTTATTAGTTATTGCGCTTGTACAATACAATAAAAAAAACGAAATACATATAGTTTTTTCCAAATTCAGAACAAAAGAGTTAGTTATTACAATCGCAAATAAAATTCATATAATTTTATCTTCTACATTCTTTTGTTTAACATATCGCTATATTATTCATAAATTCTCTTATACATAAAATAATGTAACTTCATCTAAATTTCCATTTCAATTTATCAACATTCTGACTAACAAGCACATATTTCATAAATATATTAAATATCATTTAGCTACTCAGAATCAAGCTTGACATAGCTTTCTCAAGGTGATGGAGATTCTTCGTTTCTGATCAATTTCTTTTCCTTCCCATTCCTGAAACCCAATCTGCTTTCGATTAATCTCGTGTTTCCATCGATACCGAGCATCTCCAGACATGAGAATGAGAGATCCTGGGCTCAGCAAAACATCCACATCTTCATCTCCTTGCTTTTCCGCGGGACTGAACCGCATCACGCAAGGTGACTCCAGAGAGACAATGGCAATTCCATCTTCAAAACGCAGCAGATCAACATGTGCACAAATCCCCTGTTAAAAGATCATTTCATTGTCATCAAAATCTTGATTCAATGTCCGAACATGGAATTATCTGCTTTCACGCATTCTGAAACTCTCTTAAACTAATCCAATTGTAATGCTCCAAGAAACCTTAACAAGCTGTTACTCTATTGGTTCTTTTATAGCTTTTGCATTATCCACTGCTAACAGATCATCCAGTTTCTTGCAACCTTTAAACTACTCCATGAAACACTAACAAGATCGATTGGTTCTTCTAGTAAAGAAGTGAAAAGTGTTTACGTCAAAGTATCGTACCTCACCTGGTTGGTATAAATTGACGATGAGCTGGTCGAACAGAGGTTCTCTCCACAGTAAATCAGCAGGCAACACTGGAAGATCAACAGATTCAACAGCAGTCTCGCGTATGAGATCAGATAGTTCTGTTGCCCATGAAGGGAGATCACCAAATCTCATCGCCTTTCCTAAAAAAAAAAAAAAAAAAAAACAGAAGCTTTAGTTTCTAACTTCATGAAGCATCATCACACCCAAAAACCAAGAATCATAAAGAGTATTTTTACCACCCAGTTTTGATACGAAAACAACAGAAATAACCAGAATCCATACAATTTGGCTCATAGAATCCATACAACAGGAAAAGACGATCTTCAACTCAATCATACACTAAGTAAAGCGTATTTGGATCAATGTCTCATCAATGCAATAGAACAATCTCCATTGAAACAAGGGTTAAGAGAATGAAATCCAGTTGGAAGTGTGGAATCAGGAGTTCTAAAAAGATTACTGAGCTAGAGAGAAGCTAAAACGACCCTAACAAATGCCTTGGAGGAAAGAAGAGAAGCGCGATTTCGGGTTCTGGTACGAAATCAACGAAAGAGATGATTAGGGTTTAAGTACCTGGTTAATAGATTCTTCAACGAACCAACCTTCTGCAGAAATATAAAACGAAACAAAATTGAGCAGAACGATCAATAAGCAAACGGCATTAGAATTTGAAACCAGCCAAGGGTACTACCATTTAGAATGGCGGAGAGTAAATCAGACTGACGATGAATAGAGAGAAAGTTTCTACAGAGCCATAAACCATCGATAATCTCCACCCGCTCCCATACCGTCGAATCTCCGATCTCCGGAGTTTCCTTTTCCGGCGGATCTGCGAGTTGCTGTTCATCATCTGACGAATCGCCAAATGCTGCCTTCAAGTGCTGCTCTTCTTCACCGTCCATAATATTTTATTTGGGCTTTTCCTCTTCTTCTACTCGTCTGAAGAATTGATTGGGGTTGGGTTCAATCTGGTGGATTTAGAGAAGAATAAGTAGATTCGGAGTCTTTCTATTGAAAGGGCCTTCTGAAGAATGTTCTGTTTTCTTGATCGGCCGAGGTTCCTGGGTATCTTCTGTTCTGGTGGCTAGCTTGATGATCCGATCTAATCCTTCCGGCGATTTAGCCAAGGGTAAGATTCGGTGATACTTCGGGAGATTTGTCTTTTAGATCACCACAAAACCCACCCCCTACAGATTCAAAGCTTCGTACGGTTAACGAGTTGACTCGGTGCAAGTAGCTGTGACTCGAGCTGCGGTGACCCGGTGGAGGAGCTTTGGGGTGCTAATCTCTCCGGCGGGCACGTGTTTTCTTCCTTTATTTTTGGTTACACGTGTTATAATGATGTGTTCTAATGTTTGGGCCTGTTTGAATTTAGTTTTTTTTTCTCTTATATATCACTTGTACTCACTACTCAGCCCATTAAAGAGCTTTCCGACTAATGATGGATGGAATGGAAAGAAGAAAAAAAAACGATCAAATTACAAAAATGTCACGTGACGTATCATGCATGGATGTAGTTGCGTACACGTGCCTAAGACAACAACAACGGTTAGAGACGAACCGAAACCCCAAGTGTTTTGTACTTTTGTCCATCGAGATGTGTATAGTAAGTTAGTAACTAGTAAGCGAACCGGTTCGGTTCTTTCCCCGTTCCTGGTCATTTTGGTCAAACATTATTGATTTTCTAGACTTGGACTCGATATAAATGTGTGATTTATAATTGACTTTTTCTTTCCTTCATTTCTTCTTTTTTTTTTTTTTTTTTTTTTGCAACACAGTTCTGGTTGTTTATTGGTTTATAGTTTATTTCAGCAAAAAAATCAAAAAAAAATCAAAAAAAGTAAAGATTGGATGAGATTTTCTCCCAATAATCCTCCCCATAGCCCATAGTTACACATTCAAACCTATTTTCACGCAATTGAGTATATCTACGCATACAAAGATTTTGAAAATTAGGAAAACTAGATAATTCGTTGTTGATTAAACAAAACAAAAACTTTCATAATTGATAAATCACATTTATTATATAATCTGGTGCCGGAGTCAAAATCTCCATAGTGAGTCTGTGTGTTTGTTATGTGGTAAAGACTAAAGAGGTGAAGGGTTGACCCGCTAGAGTCAATCTCTCCCACACAAAACTACTTTCTGTATAACTAATTTAAAATTGTTTTTTTTTTCTTTTCCAAAAATTGTTTTTTTCACGTACATATATGTAATTTTGATAAAGTAGTACAGTATGTTTGGTCTAAAATGTGGAGGATATAAGTCGGTCAAGTTATTTTTATATTTGACCCGAATTGTAATTAACGCACACATACAATAAAGTTGCAGGTTTAGTTATAAATTGACCTTGCGAGTAATCATTTACATGAAATCTCTCTGATTTTTCGATTTCGCTTCTCTCTCTCTCTCTCTCTCTCTCTCCCCTTCTCCTATCTCTAATCTCTTCTCTTTCACCCTTTCTCTCTATCGGGAACCAAGCGGTTCTTCTTGGATCAAGGCGAAGGAAAGATAAAAGAGAGTTTGAGGAAATCGTGAGATATGGTTGAGACGAGACGTAGCTCCTCCGCTTCGAAGCGGTTCTGTTCTTCTTCTTCCCCTGAAGCGTCTTCATCGCCACGCCCCACCAAGAGATCTAAGGTCAAGATCGATGCCGCGGCTGCTGCTCTTGAACCCGTGCGTTGTTTCTTCTCTGAATCCGAGTTTTTTTTTTTTTTTTTTTAATATAGATTTGCTCTGGATTTTGAATCTGGGGTTTCTCTCCTCCGGAATTTTGAATCTGATTTTGATTTCTGAAAACACAGGCTGCGGCGGAACCGGCTGGGTCTTCATCAGCGAGCGAGGTTCCGATCGAAAATCAAGGACCGGCTTCGGGTCCTGGATCGGAATCTGGAGAGCCGGAACTAGGATTCTCTGATCCGCAAGCTATGGATACGGAGAAGCCCGTTACGACTGATGTGCCGGTGATGGAGAACTCTCCTGAAACCGACGCTAACCCTGAAGTCGAAGTCTTGGCCACATCTACCGTAGCAGGTTTCGCTGTTTTCCTGGTTTCTCCTTTAACAAAATACTTTAATTTCTAATGTGTTTTGGTGTGTCTGTGTGGATTTAGGTGAAGTGGTGGCTGATGCTGAGAAGTCCAAGGCGGGGAAGAAGCGGGCTAAAGCTCCATGGGCGAAGCTACTTTCTCAGTATCCTCAGGTCGGTCAAGTTACATCATGATCGCTTTTAATGTCTACAAGTCTGCGAATTGTCTCTTGAGGGTTTAGCTGTGTGCAATTCGTGTACTTTATTGATGAAAGATCTGGTCTTTCAGTTCATAGTAGACGAGTTTAGTTGCCTGCATGTCCACTTCTTTTGTTTTTTTTCCCGGCAATTGTATGGTCTGACTATGATCCTTTTGTTTCTGACTGTTTAGAGTTGTTTCTCTGCAATTTTCAGAACCCTCACCGTATCATGAGGGGCCCTGTGTTCACTGTTGGACGCCGGGGTTGTGATTTATCTATCAAAGACCAGTCTATGCCAAGCACCCTGTGTGAACTGAAGCAGTCTGAGGTAAGGACATCTGCTTGGCCCTATTCGGACTCGTCTCTTTAATGGCTTTAAGGAGAAAAGCCTTTTGCTTACATAGTGTTTGTGCAGAACGGAGGTCCATCAGTTGCATCCCTGGAGATTATAGGGAATGGGCTTCTTGTTCAGGTGAATGGCAAGTGTTACCAGAAAAGTACTTGTGTTCATCTGCGAGGTGGTGACGAGGTGATCTTCAGCATTTCTGGAAGACATGCTTACGTATCCTTTCTGGAGTTATTCTGCCAAATTCACTAGTTGGAAATTTATTTGATTCAATTTTATGTTTTATATAAGTAACAACGTCCTTGCCATTTAAATCCAGTGGTTTTTTCGTTAACTTTTCTTAACGAGTGTCTAGATATTTCAACCTCTTAAAGATGAAAACCTAGCTGCTCCTGACAAGGCTTCTTCATTGAGTATATGTGAAGCTCGGGGTGGCCCTATGAAAGGTGTTCATGTTGAGACAAGAGCAGGAGACTCCTCAGCTGTTGATGGGGCCTCCATATTGGCATCTCTGTCAAAGTACCGCAAATTCCATCTTCTACCACCAATTGCTAAATCTGCCAAAAGGCAGCAGAATCCGGAGGTTCCTGTGGTACCTTCTAGCTGCAATGATTGCATCTCAGATACTGACATGAACGATGCTGATAGTAACAATGATCATGCTGCTATTGCTTCTGTGGATAAAACTGCTGCTTCAACCTCTTGTACTGCCAATGAGAATCTCAATGCCGATGGCAGTGGATTGGATCCTTTTCAAGATGCTGATGGTGGAAATACTCCTGGTTCTGGTTATGAAATTAGACCAATCTTGCGCCTTCTTGGGGATCCTTCTTCATTTGATATAAGGGGCATCTCCAAATTGCTGGATGAACGGAGGGAAGTGAGAGAATTTCTTAGAGAATTTGACCTTTCATCTACTATATCGACTAGGCGCCAAGCTTTTAAGGATAGTCTGCGAGGGGGAGTACTCAATGCTCAAAACATAGATGTTTCTTTGGAGGACTTCCCATATTTTCTAAGGTTTGGTTGTTTTATATCATGTTAGATTTCTTCCACACATCTTGCTTTTGATGTTTTGATGATTTATATCCAAAACAAATTTCTGAATTGTCTCAGTGATACGACAAAAGATGTTTTGTTAGCATCGATGTATGTCCATATGAAGGGTGGAAGCAAGTTTGCAAAGTATGCATCCGACTTGTCTACAATGTGTCCCCGTATCTTGCTATCTGGACCAGCATGTATGAGGCTTTACTATTACTGTTTCTATATTTTTTTTTTTTTTTTTTGTCTCCATTCCTCTAGCCAATCTGAGACTCCTATTTCTAACCCAGTTTACCATATGTAATATTTTCAGGCTCTGAGATATATCAGGAAATGTTGGCAAAAGCGCTTGCGAAAAGTTTTGGGGCCAAATTGATGATCGTCGACTCTCTTTTGTTGCCTGGGGTAATCTTCTTTTTTCCCTCTTATTTTCTCTTTTGTGTAGCTTTTGATTATACACATCATTGCATCTTCATTCCATTGTTGTTTTATTTATTGAAATATTGTTTTGGTCATCTTGAACAAGAGGGTATTGAATCGTATGGTTGATTTTCGGTCCCAAATAGCTTAGATGCTATATTTTTGTTATAGTGCCCACTCTGCTATTTTTTTCAAGAGGCTCTTTGATCATTGATTTTGCTCTTTTCCTGGATGACTTCAGGGATCACCAGCCAGGGAAGCCGAATCTTCTAAAGAAGGTTCTAGGCGTGAAAGGCTGTCTATGCTTGCTAAACGAGCTGTTCAGGCTGCACAAGCATTGCAGCATAAGAAACCAACTTCAAGTGTCGATGCTGATATAACAGGTGGTTCAACATTAAGTTCTCAGGCTTTGCCGAAGCAGGAAGTGTCAACAGCAACTTCTAAAAGTTACACATTTAAATCAGGCATGATGGTTTTTGTCATCTGATTGTTCACTATCTTTGCTGTACCAGTCTTCCTGTGTTACTGAACGAGCAATTTTATCATTTTTAGGTGACCGAGTAAAGTTCGTAGGTCCTTTGTCTTCTGCAATTTCTTCTCTTCAAGGCTCAATTAGGTATTGTTTGTTATTTTTGAAGTCTAGAGCTGTAAATGTTTGTTGTATTCGAAATTCAGTTCTAACTTTCTCCCTGCTATTTAATATAGGGGACCAGCCATTGGTTACCAGGGAAAAGTAGTCCTTGCATTTGAAGACAACTGCTCTTCAAAAATTGGGATTAGATTCGATAAGCCTGTACCAGATGGCAATGATCTTGGTGGCCTCTGCGAAGAAGACCATGGTTTCTTCTGTGCAGGTAATTGGCGGGATGTTATTTTCAACTTTACCTCACTTGAAAAGGATAATTTTGTTAATATCATTATTTGTGTGTAGCTAACTCCCTTCGGTTAGATGGTTCTTCTAGTGTCGATGCTGATAAACTCGCAGTTAATGAAATCTTCGAGGTACTTTTTTACTCTTTTAAGTTATGGGAGAGTACTAATTTAGTCAGTTCTTATAGCTGCAGGATTGTTAACTTCTTGACTCATATCGTAGGTCGCAATTAGTGAGAGTGAAGGAGGGTCATTAATATTGTTTCTGAAAGATATTGAGAAATCTCTCGTGGGGAACAGTGATGTATATGCAACTTTGAAGAGCAAGCTCGAGAATTTACCAGAAAATATTGTTGTCATAGCCTCACAAACCCAGTTGGACAGCCGAAAGGAGAAAGTAGGAAACTTATTTAATCTTCTCCGTTTCTCTTTTGGTGTCTTCAAGTTGTTTTAACTTGCTTATATGGTTCTTTTCAGTCCCATCCTGGAGGTTTCTTGTTTACTAAGTTTGGCGGCAATCAGACGGCATTACTGGATCTTGCATTTCCGGTACGATGATCTGACTTATCTTAAGTTATTATTTTCACTTTTCGAAATTGCGCTGCATGTTGATTATTCTTTCGGAATGGTAAGGTTCACTGAAGTCATCTTGGATTTGGTATCTTTTGAGATGTTCAAACTGATTTTTATATCATCTGCAGGATAATTTTGGTAAACTGCACGATAGGAGCAAAGAAACGCCTAAATCAATGAAACAAATAACTCGGCTATTTCCTAACAAAGTCGCCATCCAGTTACCTCAGGTCTGAGACCTTTATTCATTTCTTCTTGTCTGGGTACATGTATTATTTTCTATTTCGTTTTCTCATGCTCTTACTGCATAATAGGATGAAGCTTTGCTCTTGGATTGGAAGGAGAAACTGGACCGTGATACAGAGCTTTTGAAGGTTCAGGCTAATATAACCAGCATCGTTGCGGTGAGCATCTTCTTATCAAGTCCTTTAGCAATCTAAGCGTTCCTGTTTTTTTATTTTTCTTTTGCTTATGTCTTTGTCAATGATGCCTACAGGTCCTCACCAAAAACCGTCTGGACTGCCCTGACCTTGAAACCTTGTGTATCAAAGATCAAACCCTTCCTTCTGAAAGTGGGCCTCTTTTACTTACCGGCTTTTATTATTTTCTTTCTGCTTTTATCAGCCGCTTGGTTGACTAACAAATTACTGTATGTGTTTCTAGGTGTTGAGAAAGTGGTTGGCTGGGCTTTGAGTCACCATCTTATGAATTGCTCAGAACCTACAGTCAAAGACAACAAACTTGTTATCTCAGCAGAAAGGTAAGCTTCCTTGTATAGATTGAAATAATGTAGCTAAATTACAGCTTGATAAATAACATATTGGTTTGTGTTGCAGCATCACTTATGGCCTGCAGATGTTACATGGTGTTCAGAACGAAAACAAGAGTCTAAAGAAATCCCTCAAGGTAATAATATTATGTAACTTTATCTCTTTCCTCTTAAATTACTTGGTAAGTTTTGGATCTAAGAGTTGTTTTGCCATGCTGTTTCAGGATGTTGTTACTGAGAACGAATTTGAGAAAAAACTCCTATCAGATGTCATTCCCCCTAGCGATATAGGTGTTTCGTTTGATGATATTGGGGCTCTAGAAAATGTGAAAGACACATTGAAGGAGTTGGTGATGCTTCCTCTTCAAAGACCCGAATTGTTTGTCAAAGGCCAGCTAACAAAGGTACCTTTCATCGCTTTACGTTTTCACATATGTTTGTTTCCATCTCTTTTCTGGACATCAATTATATAGATTACATTTTACTGCAGCCTACGAAAGGTATTCTGTTGTTTGGACCTCCTGGTACCGGGAAGACTATGCTGGCAAAGGCAGTAGCAACTGAAGCTGGTGCAAACTTCATCAATATCTCAATGTCCAGCATTACTTCAAAGGTAACTCTCCAACAGTGGTCTGAATTTTTTTCTATATGATTTTTTTAAAAGATTATAACTTGACCATTTAATATTTAATGCTTTGCAGTGGTTTGGTGAAGGAGAGAAGTATGTTAAAGCTGTCTTCTCTTTAGCGAGCAAGATCGCTCCAAGTGTCATTTTTGTTGATGAGGTATGTTTGAAGAGAGTAAAAAGCATTCTCTGTTTCTCCTCTCCTTTGAAGCCAAGCTTGTATGTACTTTCTCCATCTGATGCTTGTGGGGGAAAAAACATTATTTAGGTTGATAGCATGTTGGGAAGACGTGAAAATCCAGGGGAACATGAAGCTATGCGTAAGATGAAGAACGAATTCATGATAAACTGGGATGGTTTACGAACAAAGGATAGAGAACGAGTTCTGGTACTCGCTGCTACCAACAGACCATTTGACCTCGACGAAGCAGTTATTAGACGGCTTCCCCGCAGGTAAAGCAACCATTTTTTTTTTGTTTTCTACACGTTGCGTCTCTTATGAAGAATATTCCTCATGTTTTAGCCATTGCTGAGCCTCTGCTGCATACTTCTATGCAGATTGATGGTTAATCTTCCAGATGCCACAAACAGATCAAAGATCTTAAGCGTTATTCTTTCTAAAGAAGAAATAGCACCAGACGTTGATTTAGAAGCAATTGCAAATATGACAGATGGGTACTCAGGAAGTGACTTAAAGGTCTCTATTTCTTCTTCTTTTCTCTCTCTCTCTCTCTCCTTCAATCTTAATATCATTGCCTTGCAAATGCTCATATTCTCATTTGGTTGCAGAATCTTTGTGTAACTGCGGCACATCTTCCAATTCGAGAAATACTGGAGAAAGAAAAGAAGGTTTGGTTTCAACTTAACGCATTGCTTCGAATCGAAAGACAATTTATTTACTTGCAGAGCTCTTCCTTTTTTTATTCCGACTGTTGTTGTTACTCCAGGAAAAAACTACAGCTCAGGCTGAAAATCGTCCAACGCCTCCACTGTATAGCTGCACAGACATTCGTCCACTGACAATGACCGATTTCAAGGTTGCCCATGAACAGGTAGGTCAAAACAAAAAAAATGGTTTGGCATTGTATATATAGATTCCAAAAATGGGACTAAATGATCAAATACATGTGTAGGTGTGTGCGAGCGTGTCTTCAGACTCATCGAACATGAACGAGCTTCAGCAATGGAATGAGCTGTATGGAGAAGGAGGATCAAGGAAGAAGACGTCCTTGAGCTACTTCATGTAGAAGAGAGTGAGAGAGGAGATTATCTCATTTTGGTCCTTTTTAATTTATAAAATTTGTGTACAGAGAGTGTTGTTCGTTTCCTTGTCTAATTCATTTTCTTTCTCAACATAAGAAGAAGAAAATAAAACATTCGCTGTATAATCTTTTTAAGGACAGGTAAAAGATTCAAAATCTTGAAGATTTGATGATTTGTTGCCTCGATTACTAGTACCAAGATTTGCACAAAAGTGATTTGCTGTAAGCTAGGTTGTAGGATGAAGAGTTCATGAGCTTATGATCTATAATCTAGACAGCTCGTAACCAAAACCGAAGGAAAAACAAAAAAAAAACAAACTGTCTTTGGTTAAGACTTTAGCATAAATTCGGCTCATAAAATCTTGCCTTTGTAAACCCCAAAAAAATAGATATGGAAAGAAAAGAGACACGATGTAGAAGGAGAAGAAAACGAAATGGGAAAAAGAAGATAAGAATGAGAAGAAACTAGTCCCCATTTGGAAGACGAGGACTAATCACACAATTGCCGATAATTGAGAGTAGACCGGAATATATATAATCACTACTAGTCTTCTTCCATTGGAACTTGTGGCATGTCGAACAAGTCTTCTTTGATCGGCTTCTTGTTGATCGTAGAAGCTGATTGTGCATTATCATCCTTCTCTCCGCGGTTTCTGCTACTCTCAAGCTCTCTCTCAATTTCAGGAGTAATCTGCAATATGGTAAGGGAAAGGTATAAATAAGAGACGGTTTTAAGATTTTGATAAGACTAAGGGATACTTTTGGGGTCATACAAGTTTGTGGTTTTGCTTCTCAAGTAGACTTGTGAGACTCTTTTTATCTTCCTTTCTTAGTTCATGCTTGTACCTGCACAATAGCAGAGGTTAGCAGTGAGAGGCAAAGGCTGGCTACTATGTATGACTGAAAATGAACAACTCTTCTTCTTCCTTACAGTTGCACAAAGGCGAGAAGAGTTTGGTGCCAAATGACCGGCATAACTCTCGTCTCCTTATGAAATCTCAAGAAGTGAGCAGCGACCGCATCAATCGCCCCATAGGCCAGAGCATATTTCTTCTCCAAAATGACTTTTATGAAGTAACTGCACACACACACACACACACACACAAAGAAACAAACAAACAAAAACACAATGTAACCGAAGATAAAGGCACACATAGTATCTGAACAACACCTATATGTAAGTGTAAGGTTTACCTTGTTGTGCCACAAAACTTCATCTCCGCCAAACATGCCAAGGCAGTGCTGCAGTTAATATACATGAAAATGAGATTGTTCGTTCACTTTTTAGTTTGAATCTATCTGACAAAACTTTTCAGAAAAGAGGTAATCCTTGTTACCTTGAGAAATTTTCAGGGATAGAAACCTTTTGCATTACACTTGCAATAATCACGGCTTCGTTGACGGTGCATGTTCCAGACTGAAAGTACATTCAAGTTGCATAATAAAAGCGATACAAGGATCAGAAGAAGAAGCAAAAAAAAAGTTTAAAGCAGACAGCACCTTACACAGAGGGATTATGATTCCCCTGTAAAAACCCTCAGGCTTGAAGAGTGCCTTTTTCAAAGATTGGTAGAGACAAAAATGCAGCTTTTTGTGGTTCCTGATATCCTGTCTCACCCTAGGAAGAAGAAAAAGCTCATAGAAGCGCCTAGCTTTGCTGCTGGAGGCAAACATGTTTGTAGCCTTGTACATGGCATTAGGAGACCAATTCTCTGGTTCACTCAACTTCAATAAACCATCCCAGTTTTCAAGTCTAGTAACATAACTAAGTGCTTTCGGCATTTTCCCATGTGTGTACAAACTCATAAACTTCCCCAGCCTGCTTAGTTTTGGTGGTGGTTGTATATCAGAGACTAAAACTCAACAAGTAAAGAGATTATTATGCAATAAGGAGAAAGTGGAAAAAGAGAAGGTTACTTCCGATAACAGTCAGTTTCTGAAAGACAAGCAGAACCTGTAGCAACATCATCTTTATCTTCAAGATCCTTGATAGAATTAGTAACAGCCTTGGAGAGACGTTTTGCTATTGAAGCCCCATCCTTGTCAAATAATGCATCTAGTAATAGCTTGTCTGCTTCAGAACAGTCGTCGGCGATTTCCTTTCCATCGATAAACAATCTCAGTCACATAATTAACCACACAAAAAAAAGAAATCTAAAGCTAATGTTCAAACCTTACAAATAACGGTCAAATATAAAAAAAAAGGTAGAGAAAGAATCTCTCACTTGGTAATCAAGTTGGCTCTGAAAATCTTGGGATTGCTCATCAACATCATCGATAGAATCTTCCAGCCCATACACTGCCTGCTTGAAAAAGGCTCTCATGGGGATTTTCTCGGCGTTTTCTTCATCCTCGACCTCCCTTTGCTGCGCATACGCTTCCTTCAGGATCTTCTCCGTTAGCTGCACAAATCCACAGAACGAAATTACAAAACTTTTATAAACCCCATCAATTCCACATTAACCCACGAATTGTTATAAAACGGAATAATTTTGGCTCGAAATATCTCTCACCTTCCTGGGTTTGCCAACTTTCCTCGAGGAAACGGCGATGGAGGTAGCTTGAGAGTTTCGCTTAATTATCATTTGATATCAGACTGAGATTTTTAAGGGAATCGAAAGAGACTCGATTTTTTTTTTTTTAGTTTAGAGTAGACGCTAAATTGAGAGAATTGTAAGAAACCTCATATAACTCGCCTTAGACCTAATTACCAATTACGTTACGTGGCCCTAACGAATACTAATAACTGCCAAGACTGGCAGAATTTTGAAGACAAAGCCCAATGGGCTTAAGAATTAATAAAAAATGGTTTGACAAAAACACAGCATCCTTGCAGTTAGTATTTTGCTAATCGTCTTTGGCTTCTTTTTCTTTTAAAAGAGAATTGTTAGCAATTCTGTTTAGTCCTTAATTGTCTGTTTAGGAGGGTCATTCACGGATCCCAATACCTAGAAGAGAAGAAACCTGACGTTAATCTCACCGTTGAACTGTAATAGTACTAGTTTATTTTATTTCATCGTTTATTCCATCAGAGAACTGAAGACCATCTCCAACGCACATTTTCGTACGTGTCTTAAACTTAAAAAATATTAAAAAAGGAAGAATAGTAAATATTCGTGTCTACACGGAAGACACTGCAACATCCTTGACGTGGCAGATTGTAATTGAAAGGTAAAATATTGGTTTTATCCTTCTTTTTTTTCATCTATATTGGTTTTCAGGATGAAGATCTCAAATGCCACTCTCAATGAAAAATTGATCTTTTATGCCACTCAATGATCTAATGCCACTCGGGATCCACTCATTCATTTAACTTAATATGAAATTCCAAAGTTACCCTTACTGAAAATGAATAAAAAATAATTATAAATTATTTTTATAAAATTATATAAATAAAACGAAAATTTGTTTTAAAACGAAAATCAAACAAAAATAGAAAAATAGAAATCGTGATTTCATCACCTTCGTCGACCTCGTCTCCTTTTCATACCGACCTCGATCAGATCTATCTCGCCTCCGGTTACTCCTCCTCCTTCTGTGATTGTTTCATGTTAGTAGATTCTTCCTCTTCTACCATTGAAGCTTTAATATATGTGTTTTTCTTCTTCTTTAATGGTCTTATTTGGAGATTTCACAATTTAGAAATTATAGATGCAATTTGCTTGTTTCGGTATGCATATTAGGTTGGTAACCATGTTTTTGGGTAGATTAGGTCTTTGCTTCGATAATTTGTCGATTATGGCTGTTAAATTGTACTGATTCTTAGATAGATTAGAACCTAAAGTCGCAAAATCTGCAGATATAGTACAACTAGTGCAAATAGTACAACTAAGAGATATAGAACAAATGGTACAAATGGTACAACTAAGAGAAATATGACAACTCGTATAAATGGTACAACTGAGATATAGTGGACAACTTTACAAATGGTTGTAACTGCTGATTGAGTTTTTTTATTCTTTTCCTAGAAGACAATGAGCAGCACCGTTCCACAAAATATACATTTTGATTATGGAGAATATTATTCAAGACCGGAGAAGAATATCAATGGATTTCAAGAGAAGATCACATCTACGGTTTATCGTTCAAGACATCAACCATAGAGGAGATAACTTATTTGATGTTATTGGCGCCATACATTCAAACAAACAATATATTTTAGTATAACTTTGGATAAAAGATGTAATGTTTGTATTTGTAACTCATTTATGTTATTTTTTGTCGTGATACAACTAGGTTTAACTCATTTTGTGTGTAGTACAACTAAGTATAATTGAATTTTTCATAAGAAAAAAACGCAAAACAAAATTATTAATCAAATATCAAATTCATACAATATATAATAAATCTTTATTATTTTATGAGACATCTAAATTAGTTAATATTTTGTTTTTTTGTCACTAGATACATAACACCTTATTTTTACTTAAACTACCTTACATTTTTAAGGTTAATGTGTAAATAATAACATCATTGTTATGTGAAACAATTAAACAAAATATTTTAACTCATGTTATTATATGAAAGCATTGTAAATGTATTTTAATTAGCTATTATCACAAGTACAACTACAAAAATTTAAATTAAATCACAATTCAACTAATCAAATGTGAAAAGTATCAAAATAAAATTGTGCGCAATTTAGTACAACTCATAGCTTGAGTACAACTAATTGGCCAATTTGTAATTATTTTTTTTGATATATTTTTTGACGGCACCATGTGTTAAATGAGGTTTTTTTAGGTGACAACGCCATCATTTTTTTTAACAATTGTTTTTTTTTTTAATTCGTTTCAAAACTCAGTTGTTCGTAATACTACTACTACCATCTATTTCATACAAAAAGAAAAAAAAACACAAAACAAAGTTATTAACTCAATCTCTATTTCATACAATATATAATAAATTCTTATTCTTTTAAGAGATCTAAATTAACTATTTTTTTTTTGTCACTAGACACATAACATTTTATTTTTACTTAAACTACCTTATACTTTTATGGTTAATATGTAAATACTAACATCATTCTTATGTAAAACAAACAAACAAAGTATTTTAACAAATATTATTATATGAAAGTATAGTAAATGTATTTTAATTACCTACAATCTTAAGTACAACTACAAAAATTTAATTTAAATCACAGTTCAACTAATTAAACGTAAAAAGTGTCAAAATACAACTGTGTGACGTTTAGTACAACTAATAGTTTGAATACAACTATTTGGCCAATTTTTAATTGTTTTTTTTAGATGTGATTTTTGACGACGCCACGTGTCACATGAGATTTCTTTTTTTTTAATACATGTTATTATATGAAAGCATAGTAAATATATTTTAATCAGCTATTATCGTAAGTACAACTACAAAAAATTAATTTAAATTACGGTTCAACTAATTAAACTTAAAAAATGTCAAAATACAACTGTGTGCAGTTTAGTACAACTAATAGCTTGAGTACGACTATTTGACCAATTTTTTTTTCAGATATGGTTTTTGACGGCGCCATGTGTCACATGAGGTTTTTTGTTTTAACACATATTATTATATGAAAGTATAGTAAATGTATTTTAATTAGTTATTATCGTAAGTACAAGTACAAAAATTTAATTTAAATCACGGTTTAACTAGTTAAACGTAAAAAGTATCAAAATAAAATTGTGTGCAGTTTAGTACAACTAATAGCTTGAGTACAATTATTTGACGAAATTTTAATTTTTTTTTTAATACATATTATTATATGAAAGCATAGTAAATATATTTTAATTAGCTAGTATCGTAAGTACAACTAAAATTTTTTAATTTAAATCACGGTTCAACTAATTAAACGTAAAAAATATCAAAATACAATTGTGTGCAGTTTTGTACAACTAATAGCTTGAGTACGACTATTTGACCAATTTTTAATTGTTTTTTTTCCAATTTTGGTTTTTGACGGCGTCATGTGTCACATGAGGTTTTTTTGTTTTAACACATATTATTATATGAAAGTATAGTAAATGTATTTTAATTAGCTATTATCGTAAGTACAACTACAAAAAAATAATTTAATTCACAGTTCAACTAATTAAACGTAAAAAGTATCAAAATACAATTGTGTGCAGTTTAGTACAACTAATAGCTTGAGTACAATTATTTGACGAAATTTTAATTGTTTTTTTAATACATGTTATTATATGAAAGCATAGTAAATATATATTAATTAGCTAGTATCATAAGTACAACTAAAAAAATTAATTTAAATCACGGTTCAACTAATTAAACGTAAAAAATGTCAAAATACAACTATGTGCAGTTTTGTACAACTAATAGCTCGAGTACAACTATTTGACCAATTTTTAATTTTTTTTTCCAGATTTGGTTTTTGACGGCACCATGTGTCACATGAGATTTTTTTTAACACATGTTATTATATGAAAGCATAGTAAATATATTTTAATTAGCTATTATCGTAAGTACAACTACAAAAATTTAATTTAAATCACGGTTCAACTAATTAAACGTAAAAAATGTCAAAATACAACTGTGTGCATTTTTGTACAACTAATAGCTCGAATACGACTATTTGACCAATTGTTAATTATTTTTTTCCATATTTGGTTTTTGACGGCGCCATGTGACACATGAGGTTTTATTGTTTTAACACATATTATTATATAAAAGTATAGTAAATGTATTTTAATTAGCTATTATCGTAAGTACAACTACAAAAATTTAATTTAAATCACGGTTCAACCAATTAAACGTAAAAAAATGTCAAAATACAATTGTATGCAGTTTAGTACAACTAATAGCTTCTGTACAATTATTTGGCCAATTTTTAATTTTTTTTTTCAGATGTGGTTTTTGACGGCGCCATGTGTCACATGAAGTGTTTTTTTAAAATAATGTTATTCTATGAAAGCATAGTAAATATATTTTAATTAGCTAATATCGTAAGTACAACAACAAAAAAATAATTCAAAGTACGATTCAACTAATTAAACATAAAAAATATCAAAATACAACTGTGTGCAGTTTTGTACAACTAATAGCTTGAGTACAACTATTTGGCTAATTTTTAATTGTTTTTTTTTCAGATGTGGTTTTTGACGGCGTCATGTGTGTCCCATGAATTTTTGTTTATAAACATGTTATTATATGAAAGCATAGTAAATATATTTTAATTAGCTACTATGGTAGGTACAACTATACAAATTTAATTTAAATCACGGTTCAACTAACGTGAAAAATGTTAAAATATAATTGTGTGCAATTTAGTACAACTAATAACTTGAGTACAACTACTTAACCAATTTTTTGTGGAGTATGAATGTCAAAAAAAAAAAAATAGATCTGTCCAAATTTTATTGGATCTGGGCGGGTAACCCAAAATAATGAATGATTGGGTTGGTAAATATCAAAATTTATCAAGGATGGAAACGTATTTGATCAATTTTTCATTTAAAAAAAAATTAAAAAGAAATGATTTATTATAACAATGGCATTCGAGACTCTAGCATCCCAATTTGTGGCATTTGAGCCATTCTTCCCAGCTTCCCGTGTCTCTGTCTTCTTCATTTGCCCAAAATCTATCGATTAATCGATTTTGATGAATATTTGTGAAGGGGAAGCGTTGAATCTCGAATTATCACTACCGAATCTCATCTTCTTCGTTCAAATCTCAGGAGAAGGTTAAGGAAGGAGAGATCACTAGGGTATGCGATTTCTCATTTCTTCTTCTTGATTCTTCTTCTTCTCGGTTAGATCTTCGATTATTGTTTCAATTCTGAATCCGAAAATTGATTGATATTATTTGATTGTCAAAAATTTTAGCGTATTTTTTTTAAAAAAAACTAGCTTATCTAAATCTCGATTATACTAGCAAGCTTTGAATCTAAATCGATATATACTAGCAAGCTTTGAATCTCGATTATTTGATTGTCAAACTTTTTATTCGAATCCATATCTGTTAATGATCCCATGACGAAATTTTGAAGTTTGAATAAATACATAATTGATGAATATATCGATCAGTGTTACTCTGCAAGTATTAATGTATCTCTACACATGATTCCTGGGTGATTTTGATACACGAAAACCAGATTTTTGTCAGCTTCTAACTATGATGATCTGGACAGGTTAAGATGTTTCAAACAGAGGATTGTCCGGCCAAAGTTGCCTCGCAGCCTCAACGTCGTAACTACCCCAAGATATCATCTCGAGGGCCAGATCTTCCTCCTGGTTTTGAAGGGAATCTATGCAGATAAGCTGAATGTCTCAACCATTCCCCGGATCAAATGGAAACGACCTCCTAAGGTATTATTATACAAATCTAGAATTGTGGAAAGCCCTTTGAAGTTTCTTTCATTTTCTTATTTGTTCTTGGTTCTGTTTTTGGTCTTTCCATTGTATTATCACGATTCAGTGTTGAAAAGGAAACAAGTTTTTGATTATATTCATCATCACAATTCAAGAGTCTGAACTTATCATAAAAGTTCATGTTGTGTTGCTTTCCTTGCCTATATGTATTGATGAATCACATTGTTTCGTATCTTAAATTTTTCAGAGAATCATTGTGTGTTTGCTTCATGTCATCTGGCTTTTAGTGTTTTCCATTAAGAGATTTCTGATTTGTGATGCTGAGTCATGGCTTGCTTTGATCAAAGGGGCTGTTTTGGTTCTCTTTCTCTAAGTAATATGAGGTTTAATTAAGAACAAACGAAACCCATAGTTCTGTTTAGTTTTGGTGGAAAAGAAATATTCTCCTTACTTTGCTTGCATTTAGATTTGAGAAAAATCAGATCTTGGTACATTTTCTCACCAAACCTTGTGAATCCGAACCAGACCCAGAAAACTTCACTAGATTGTTTTCATTTTTCAATGTATTCTTACTATTTGATTGAAGAGAAACAGAGTTGAAAGAGTTGAAAGTAATTTGTAAAAAAGTTATACTTCAGTTTTTTCTATTTTTTAGAACCTCATAGAGTCTCTCCAATGGAAGTCTCAAAATTAAAAAAAAATGTAATGGAGGTCTTAACTTAAATTAATAATATAATTAATAATAAATTATGCTTAAGAACCTCAACATGGGGTTTACCATTGTGGATGCTCTAATAGTACTAGTTTATTTCATCGTTTATTTAAAGAGTTATGGTTCATTGTTGCCTATATTATTTTATGAGAGCGTCTTTGAGATTAACAAAGGCTTTTGAGTGGAGAGAGAAAGACTTTTGACGTGATTTAGCCTTCCATGTCCATTGTGTATGGAATCCCTCAGGAGTAAAACACCAGTCAGAGGTAAATCACTCTTACCGCTCTTTACACCATCTTAAGCTCCTCATAGGTCAAGTACCAGACTATTCTGATGGAAAATGCCGTCTTTGCGAAAGAAAGATAGAGGATGAATTGTTTTATCATTGTTCTTCCTGTAATTTCACCTTGGACATGCGCTGTGTTTTGAACCCACCACCACAGTCCCTCCTCGATTCGAAAGCTCATGATCACCAACTCACCCTTCTCCCAAGACTCGATTCTTTCACATGTAATGCTTGCGGGTTGAAGGGAGACCGAAGCCCTTACGTATGTTTCCATTGCGGCTTCACGATCCATCAAGACTGTCTTGCCCTTCCACGCACCATAAACATCAATCGGCATGATCACCGTGTTTCTCGCACTCCTGTTATTGGTGTTGTGAATTCTGCGTGTGGGGTTTGTCGCAAGAAGGTGGACTGGACCTGTGGGGGTTATTGTTGTCAGCGGTGTCATGGGTATGTCGTTCATTCGAAATGTGCTACCAGACGTGATGTCTGGAACGGGGAAGAGCTCGAAGGAGTACCCGAAGAAACAGATGATATAGAGCCATATGTGGTAATAGATGACAACACGATACAACATTTCAGCCACAAAAAGCATTACTTAAGACTCAACGCTAATGGTCCTCTCTGTGAGGACAGCAAGCATTGCAACGCATGTGCCCATCCCATCTATCTCGAATCCTTCTATGGCTGTATGGATTGTGACTTCCTTCTCCACCAAAACTGCGCTGGATTTGCTAGAAAGAAATGGCATATGCTACACAATGAACGACTTACTTTGGTGACAAGCCAGGAAAATTACTTTGAGTGCGATGCATGTTATAGATTTTCTAACGGTTTCGTGTACAAGCATCCGTATAAGAAACTAGACGTCCGGTGCGCTTCAGTTTCTGAGCCATTTGTCCATCCAAGTCATCCGCATCATCCCTTATATTGCATTTCCCCATATGAAAGAAGACTGTGCAATGGTTGCAACGAGTGGAGAGGTCATGCGCTCATATGCATTGAAGATGGTTGTGAATTTGCGGTGGACATCGAATGCGCTACTTTACCACAAGTGGTGAAGCATAGAGTTGACGATCATCCTCTCTCACTATGTTACGGCGAAAAGGCAAGTAGAAAATACTGGTGTGACATTTGTGAGAAAGAAATCAGTCCAAAGTCATGGTTCTACACGTGTAAAGACCACCGAGCTAGTTTGCATACAGGGTGTGTGCTCGGAGACCTTGCAGGGCTCATGCCAAGAAGCACAATAGAATATAGCGAGGTATCATATGAGGTGCTGCTCAACAATAGTGTATCTCGCCCATTTTGCTGTGAGTGTAAGTCACACTGCATATACCCTATCATCTTGAAGATGCTTGGGACCTCAGAGACATACATTTGCTCCAAGAGATGCATGGATATATATTTTAATTCGAGGTTGGCTCTTAAGTTTGGAATGGAGCTGCATTATTAAAACCAAAAGAAACGTAACAGAAACTATGAAGCCAAGCTTTGTTTTCTGTTTCTTTTATTCTTCGAGTTCATTTCCATTACGAATTTATTTCCTTTAATATTTAATTTCATATACAATGATCTTTCTGTTCCTGATGTTTTGAGCCATTTGTTTTCTGTAATATATCTTACTACTACCTTGAAAACAAAGAACACAACAACATCAGTCTTACTCTTGTTCTAAAATAACGTATAGAGATGGATATCAGACTGAGATCTTAGGGAAATCCAAAGAGCATTGACTTTTTTTTTCTTTTTTAGTTTAGACGCGATTAGACCTAATCAGTTACGTGGCCATAACGACTACTATATAACTATAAAAAAAAACGGGCAGAAATTTGAAGGCCAAGCCCAATGGACTTTTAGAAATTAACACAAATGGGTTGACCCTGAATAATGGGCCAAGCCCAATAGACTTTCAGAATTTCAAAAGGCAAAATGCCTGTTGCAGCTGCGTCGCACACTGGTAATTGGTAAACTCCCCAAACGCTAAAGCTTCTTCATTTATTTATCTCAGCTTCGATTTTGGCGGCAAACACACAGACCTAGGGGTTTTACTCTCTCTCTCTCTCTCCTCTCATTCCCAGACTACGGTCTCGATTTGATCGATTGATTTAGGGTTTGAATATGCAAGGAGATTCGACTCCGTCTCCGACGACTAGCTCTCCGCTGATAAGACCCATCAACAGGAGCGTGATTCACAGAATCTGCTCCGGACAAGTCATCTTGGACCTCTCCTCGGCTATCAAGGAGCTAGTCGAGAACAGTCTCGACGCCGGAGCGACCAGTATAGAGATTAACCTCCGAGACTACGGCGAAGACTACTTTCAGGTCATCGACAACGGCTGTGGCATTTCCCCAACCAATTTCAAGGTAATCTCCGACGAACCGTTGCCGATTTCAGATTCCTAATTGTTAAATCGGAGCTGTGTATATTCCGTTTCGGTGTCGGTATTCGTAAATCTTCCTTCTTTATGTGTAAATTCATGTCTCCGTTTCATCAATTTTTGTCCTTTTCGAGTAGTTACCCACTTTCTCTCTATGTATGTGCTTCAGGTTCTTGCACTTAAGCACCATACTTCTAAGTTGGAGGATTTCACGGATCTTCAGAGTTTGACTACGTTTGGTTTCAGAGGAGAAGCTCTAAGTTCTCTATGTGCCTTGGGCAATCTCACGGTGGAGACAAGAACCAAAAACGAGGCAGTGGCTACGCTCTTGACTTTTGATCATTCCGGTTTGCTGACCGCTGAGAAGAAGACTGCTCGCCAAATCGGTACCACTGTCACTGTGAGAAAGTTGTTCTTTAATTTACCTGTACGAAGCAAAGAGTTTAAACGCAATATACGCAAAGAATATGGGAAGCTTGTATCTTTATTGAACGTGAGTTTCTCACTGATTACTTTGATATATATTCACACTTGTTTGGATTATATTTGATAGAATTTTTTGGTTTCATGATACTTCAGTGATCACTCTCCTTATTATAGCTAAGCTACTTTGATAGACTTAATCTCTACTTTTTTTTATATATATCTACGCTCCATGTTGGAATGACATTGCGTTTCAATTTCTATCCTCAGTGTCGATGGTTACTAATTTTTATTGGCGTGATTCTTGTTGAACGCAAATTATCATAATGCTGGGAAGTATATTTACTATGCAGACACACTGTTTTAAGCTCAGTTTCTTATCCTAGGATCAGTATCTTTCAGCGATGACCAATGACTTCTTTAATGGTTTTCCTCCTGTTATTTTCCCTTGTGCAGGCATATGCACTTATTGCGAAAGGAGTGCGGTTTGTCTGCTCTAACACGACTGAGAAAACCCCAAAGTCTGTTGTCCTGAACACACAAGGGAGGGGTTCACTTAAAGATAACATTGTAACAGTATTCGGCATGAGCACCTTTACAAGTCTACAACCTGTAAGTATATGTATATCAGATGATTGTAGAGTTGAAGGGTTTCTTTCCAAGCCTGGACAAGGTACTGGGCGCAATATGGCAGATCGACAGTATTTCTTTATAAATGGTCGGCCTGTAGATATGCCGAAAGTCAGCAAATTGGTGAATGAGTTATATAAAGATACAAGTTCTCGGAAATATCCAGTCGCCATTCTGGATTTTATTGTGCCTGGTGGAGCATGTGATTTGAATGTCACGCCCGATAAAAGAAAGGTGTTCTTTTCTGACGAGACTTCTGTTATGGGTTCTCTGAGGGAAGGTCTGAACGAAATTTATTCCTCTAGTAATGCGTCTTATATTGTTAATAGGCTCGAGGAGAATCCAGATAAGGCTGGAGTTTCATCTCTTCAGAAGAAACCAAATCTCCGGTCAAGAGGGATTGTTCTGGATGTCGGTTCTAATACCAGCGATGGGGAAGCTGTTGGAAAGGAAGTCTCTCATTCAAGCGAGGCTGAGATCGATAATAGTTCGACATTAGAGAAGTTCAAATTTGACACTAAGGCACGTGGGACTAAGAAAGGGGAAGGTTCTTTACCAGTCCATGATGAGTCCCTATCTATAACTTACCTTAACAAGACAGCTAGCAAAGGTTTGCCTCACTTTGATGTGATTGAGAAAGTTACTGATGCAACTAAAGACTTGAGCAATCGCTCTAGCTTTGCCCAGTCAACTTTGAATACTTTTGTTACTGTGGGAAAAAGAAAACATGAAAACATAAGCACCATCCTCTCTGAAACACCTGTCTTCAGAAACCAAGCTCCTAGTTATCGTGTGGAGAAAAGTAAATTTGAAGTTCGCGCTTTGGGTGCAAGATGTCTGATGGGAGATGATCAAGTTGATGGTATGGTTGTCTCGAAGGATGATGTGACGCCAAACGAAACGGACTCTGAACTAGGAAATCGGATTTCTCCTGGAATCCATACTGATAACGTTGAAAAACACGAAAGAGTAAGTAGGCTTTGTAGTAAAATCTCTGTCTTGGTAGGTTGCTGAGTGTTTATGTTATTCAACCATGATTTCAACTACAGGTACACGAAAAAGCATTATGTTTTGAAGAACCAACATCAGATAACACATGCAACGAGGGGGATACGGAAAGGATTTCAGAGGACAATCCACGTTGCAGTCAGCCAGTGCGACCTGTTGCCACAGTGCAGGACTCCCCAGCTCATTCAACTGGTCCAGAAATGTTTTCCACATTACAATTTAGTTTTCAAAACCTCAGGAAGAGGAGGTTAGAAAGGCTGTCGAGATTACAGTCCACAGGTTATGTATCTAAATGTATGAACGCGCCAGGGCCTAAAAAGTATGATTTCTTTCCTTCTTCTTTTGTGTTTTCTGTATGCAGTCAGAGGAATGTGATGGTTTAAAAAATGATAAGTTACAGGTCCTTTGCCGCTGCAACATTAGAGTTATCTCAACCGGATGATGAAGAGCGAAAAGCAAGGGCTTTAGCTGCAGCTACTTCTGAGCTGGAAAGGCTTTTCCGAAAAGAGGATTTCAGGAGAATGCAGGTTGCTATCTTATTAACTAGTATCTCAGCACCGGAAGATTGATTCTTAGTGGTTTTCCATTCTGCTCTATCCTGGATTCTGTGGAGAAAGTTTTATACGTGTGTTCTGCGTGATAGGTTCTTGGGCAATTCAATCTTGGATTCATCATTGCAAAATTGGATCGAGATCTGTTCATTGTGGATCAGGTGAGTCTTTGTAAATGCATTCTTTCAGCATTTAGTCTTTGGTTGAGTTGTGGAAAAAAATGAAAGTTTCCATCATTTCAGAGTTTCTTCCCTTGTCTGAATTATGAATAAGACTATTGATTGGTTTTGTATGGGCAGCATGCTGCCGATGAGAAATTCAACTTCGAACACTTAGCAAGGTCAACTGTCCTGAACCAGCAACCCTTACTCCAGTGAGTAGCTTTGCGATCTTAATGTAGATGCTTGATTCCATTTCACTGCTATCACTTTCACAGGGTTCCATGTTACTTTGAGATAGTTGAACCCGGTAGTATCTCTCTTCCCCTACTATTCGTGTGACCCATATTTAATTCACTTTTTTTTCTGAAAGCCAGGCCTTTGACTTTGGAGCTCTCTGCAGAAGAAGAAGTTACAATATTAATGCACATGGATATAATCAGGTGAAGGAACACCGTTATTTAAACTTGCAAAATTTTATTGTTTTCAGCATAGGTTTAGAGATTTTAAATTTTAATATTGTTTAACTACTTTCTAGGGAGAATGGCTTTCTTCTAGAGGAGAATCCGAGTGCTCCTCCCGGACGACACTTTAGACTGAGAGCGGTTCCCTACAGCAAGAAAATCACCTTCGGGGTCGAAGGTACCTTGTTTCCTTACTTCTGTTGCATCAAATGTTTTGCTGCATCGCATCGCATGTTCTTGTTTACTCAAATCGTTTTGTGCAGATCTTAAAGACCTAATCTCAACCCTGGGAGATAACCACGGGGAATGTTCGGTTATCAGTAGCTACAGAACCAGCAAAACAGATTCGGTTTGTCCATCGCGAGTCCGTGCAATGCTAGCATCTAGAGCATGCAGATCGTCTGTGATGATCGGAGATCCACTCAGAAAAAACGAGATGCAGAAGGTAACCAGTAAACAATGTCCCCTTCTTCTTTAATAACTGAAGATGAAAATCAATCTCTACTAAATTCAACTGGAAAGATTAAGAAAAATAAATGCTCTTCACAATTCTTTTGCATGTGTTAAATGTCTCGATTCATCTTCTGTTTCAAAGACTGACAAAAAACAAATCTAAAGCTTGTTTTGGTCTCTCGGGGATTATGTGCAGATAGTAGAACACTTGGCAGATCTGGAATCTCCTTGGAATTGTCCGCACGGACGACCAACGATGCGTCATCTTGTGGACTTGACAACTTTACTCACATTACCTGATGACGACAATGATGATGATGCAGCCATCTCGTTGACATGAACTCAAATGTCTTGACGTATTTATTACATGTGAGAATCCTTTTAACTAAACACTCGATCATGGGGGAAAAAAAAGGAACTCGATTATAACTACAATTTGTAAATATAAAATGTAACCCTAGTCTGTATATGATATTCTTGGTCGGTTGTTACAATCTTACACCTACAGTTAGCTATGTATGATGATGACTTATAGAAATTATAAATCATACAAGAATATCGAAACCAGTAATAATATCTAAAACCATAAACTCCCTCTACTCTTTAAAAAATGATAATATACCCAAATCATTCAAATGAAATTGAACTTTTTATGCGGTTTGATTTGATTGCTGTTTTGGTCTGTAGGATTGGTATAAGAAATTTGTTTTTTTTTTTCAAAGTGTATGAGAAATTCTAGAATAAATTATTTTTCTTTAAAACTTCTCGTAATAAATTTGAATACGCTAAAGGATTTTTTTGTTTCTGTTTTTATTATGTAAAGAAAAAGAAAAAAAAGATTTTAACCTAAAATTTTGGGTGAAGTCCCTGCATCTGAAATCTGTCTACTCCAACCCTAAATTGAAACCGTTCATCTTAACCGTTGAATTGTTAATAAGCCCAGCCTTTTTATCTGTAACCGTTGATTCTTCATGACCCACCTAAGTCATGTACATTAGCTCGTAGACGATAAGCGCTTCGAGTACTATAACACAATCTATGTGGAGCAACTAAAGAGAAGAACTTCTCTATCGATCAAAGCAAGTAAAAATCTAATCTTTCCGTCACCGTTTGAGGTTTCTCTTGTCTAGGGTTCTTCTACAAGCTTCCACTAAACATGAGGTAATTAGGAATCCTTTTTTCACCACTCTTTCTTATTGGAATCTCTGCCTAACTCTTCCGTTTGGTGAATCGTGCTTCTCGGATTCATTCATGTGTTGATTTTTTTTTTTGCTTCGTTCACTTCAATTATTCATGGGTTTATCTTGGAAACTTGGTTTCTTTATAGTATCGGTGGATTCAGGGCTACGCTTTCATTGGATTCCTGAGGAATGGGGGAATTTTTTTTAGGGTTTTAATTGGGGTCTAGGGTTTATTGCGTTGGGTCCGGAGGTTCTCTTTACACTGTCGCCATCGATTGTATATGAATTTGTTTGCATCAGTCTCCTCTTGTTTTAAGCCTGAAGCTTAGAGCAGTTGGATATAGGGTTTTGTGTTTACGTTTGTGTGTATAAATTTGATTTTTTCTTTTGTTCAAGTTGCAGACATATTGGTATAAATAAAGTTTCAGTTTACGGTATAGAAACAAATGACCGTTACTTGTTTGGTGTCTTAGATGTGTATGTTTGGTGTTTCTCTTTTGCTATGTTTGCTATGCTTTTGGTCTTGAAAGTGATTGCTTTTCATGTGTTTTTCAGTCGTCATCCCGAAGTGAAGTGGGCCGAGACTACGGACAAGATTTTCCTCACCGTAGTATTGGCAGATTCTAAGGACGCAAAAGTTAATCTAGACCCAGAAGGAGTCTTTGATTTCTCTGCAAAAGCTGGTCCAGAAAACCATGTTTATGAACTGAAACTCGAACTTCACGATAAAGTCAATGTTGAGGTGAGATTCGTGGACTAACCTGGTCTTATTGTTTCATATGTTGCCTGTAAGGTTGTAAATCTTGAACCTTTTCTCCATTTCAGGAAAGCAAAATCAACATTGGAGTAAGAAGCATAGTCTGCATAATAGAGAAAGCAGAGCCAGCAAGGTGGGATAAGCTACTCCGTGAAGGGAAAGCGCCACACTATGTCAAGGTGGATTGGGACAAGTGGGTAGATGAGGACGACGAAGGCAGCGCTGGTTAGCATTCATTTTAAAGCTTGTATATCTACTTTTATGTACACTCTCTGCACTTTATATCAGGTTTTGGAGGTGCTAACTCGTTTTCGTTTTGTTTTGATTTAGGTGCCGGAGAAATGGATATGGGTGGAATGGATTTCTCGGTTTGTTTCTAGCTTGTGAATGTTGTTAATCGTCTGCTTCATATATATAGATCTAGCTTTGAGAACTGACTCCATGGTTGATTATTGCTTCTTGCAGAACTTTGGTGGACCCGGTGGAATGGGTGGAATGGCCGGACTTGAAGGACTTGGCGGCATGGGAGGCATGGGAGGCATGGGAGGCATGGGAGGCATGATGGGAGGCATGGGTGGCATGATGGGAGGCATGGGAGGCATGGGAGGCATGGGTGGCATGATGGGAGGCATGGGTGGCATGGGTGATTTGGGTGGAGTGGAAGAGTTTGAAAACAGTGATGATGAAGGTAAGGGTTATAAAGAATTTTCTAGTTTATGTTTGGTCACATCTTCTTGATGAACTGAGAGCATTTTGCCAAGTTGAATTACTTTTGTTATTCAAGTATCTCATATTGCATTTAAGATGTTGAGTAGTCAGTCTTAGGAATACTTTTTTTCAGTCTGTGTGTTTCTCTGTTTCGCCATTAATTGTATACATTGATGAAATGCTTTTTATAATTGCAGAAGAAACCGCAAAATCAGGAGACAAGACAGATGAAGCCGTTAAGGATGAAGCGAAACCAGTAGAACAAACAACATCTGTCAAGGAAGACAAGTGAAGGCTCTCTTCTAGATATGAAACAATATGATATTATTTAGCTTTCATGTTTATGGAACCTTTTTTACTTGCTTCTCTTTTAAATGGTGTCACTCTGTTTTTGCTTTTAAGGATTTGTTTTCGGTTTAAGTATCTGCTGCATCTGTTGTGGTTGCATGGGTTCCAAGTGTTCTAGGACTTGCAATTTTTGGCATTGACAGAGAGTTTGAGAGGAAACCTATTTCTATGTCTATTGCTGAGACAATTCCACCAATCCCTTTTATAATTTGAGGACAATATTTCCAAATTAATCGGTAATGATGATTTTTAACCGAAAATATAATGTGCTAAAGCAACAAACTGTATTTGTTTAAATTAAATTGAACACAGAAAATTCGATTACAAAACAAAACGAACAAAATAAGATGTTCTTTGACGACAAAAAGAAAGAAAGAATAAGATGTTCTTTTGTAACTTTTCCAATTCGCTGTCTTCATAAACGGGCTTATACATGCCCACAAAATAGCCTGAAATATTTGTCATCAACAGACCTCTCGATCCACAAGCATGTGTGACATAGATATGGCCTACTGTGAATATATATATCGTCAAACAATGTGAACAGTTTAATCATTTTGGGTATCAATATTCTATACTTCCATCACAAAACATGTTTAACACAGTAACTCCAACGGACTAATAAAGAAAAAAGAATGTGCTCAATTGTTGGTACCGGATCTCCCCTAATCGATTTGAGCTAATTTTTCGAAGGCCCATTATCTTTACAAGCCCAGGAAGATTCACTTAGTTTTGAATGGTCAACAAAAATATCTCACAATTATTTTAAGGTTCAATTTGGTGCAAGGCTAAAAGATTTGAAAAAATTAAGTAATAGACTATGAGAATTTTAAATCAGTAGAATGGAAGGATGCCAAATGATAAAAAAATGGGAAAGTTATTCAGATATTATATAAATTAGGTGATATGATCAATTACATACAAATTTTTTTTTTATTACTATCATATTTCGCCTATATTTTTCATACACATCGTGTCCTTGTTACATGTTATAGGAAAAACGTAATTACAAGGAATGCCATTATTTTTTAATTCCACATCAGAAAAAATGCGCCGCCACATTAGAAATCGCTGACGTGTATTAATGAACTCAGCCGTAAAGCGCTACACGGACGGTTGAGTTACGGTATGTTACGGTTGATTTAAGGAAAATGACTGAGTTATGAGCTAACGGCTGACTTACGTGTATAACCCAGCCTGGTGTTTCGACTGACTTAATGAAATATGTCTGAGTAAAGAGAAACCGGCTGACTTACGAGCATAACCCAGCCATAAGTTACGGCTGAGTTATAGCCCGATGGTTGATATGTCAAAATTTGGCTGAGTTATTGTTTCGACACGGCTGAATTAACTTTCTCCGCCTGGCTGAGTTATTGTTTCGTTACGGCTAATTTTCGTGTAAGTGTCATAAATCAGCCGTAATGAGCTGGGTTATCGAAAAACTCGGCCTAATTACGGCTGATTTAGTAGCGAAAGATTAATTACCACAATAGCATGCTTTAACGGCTGACTTATTAAACGATACGGCTGAGGTAAAGATTTTCAGTTGAGTTACGACATTAAACGGCTGAATTTGGCAGACGTTTTTTCATTTTTTAATTACTGTAATAGTATTCATGTTACGACTGACTTAAAGTTTTGTTTGATGGCTGGTTTAAGACAGTTGATTTACGTGTTCGTTTGGTGGCTTACTTGCCACTTCATCAATTAAAAAACGACGTCGGATGCATATTTCCATGTCATCATCAATAGAGAAATACGAAACGTCGTCTTAGTCTTCCTCGTCGTCGTTGTTCTTCACATCAACCGGGATATCCAGAGCTTAAATTTTGAACATCCAATTCGTCATCATCTTCCTCGTTCTTCTTCATTTTCGTTCATCATTCTCGAAGCAACACGCATGTTCTTGATGTAAACAAGTTGGGCATAATGCGAAAACATGTATTTTCTTTTCCCTATTTGCTAATGGCGAACATGACTGTTGGTTTATGTGTTTTATGTTTATGTAAAGCATTATAACTCAGCCGCGAAACCCTATTTTGTTAATCTACGCAACCTTTCATCTTCCATGAAGTATTATAACTCAGCCGTGAAGTATAATAACTCTGCCGTGAAGTATAATAACTCTGCCGTAAACTTACACGAACAAGTTTGTTCGTGAAAAAAGGAGAGATTTTTAGTAATGGAAACGAAGAGTCCCCACTCGAGTTCGTGAAAAAGGAGATGCGACGGGATAAGAGAAGCGGCCGGAAGAGACGATACGACGGTGGAATTAGAGTTCTACTTCGGAATCGCCGAGAGAGAGGGAGAGGTTTCGCCGAGAGAGAGGTTTCGCTAACTGTTGTTAATGACGTGGATTTATTTTTTTTATCTTAATGAGGTGGATTAAACTAATTTTTGGTTAATTATTTTTTAATTAAAAAAAATCTCAAATTAATCAAAAATGTTAATTGTAATTGCACAATGGCATAAAATATCTTAGTAATTTTTAGAAAATGTATAATATGCTAGTAATATTTCAACCTTTGTGTAATATATGAGTAATTCTTTCTAAAAAAATTGACAATGAAATTACGCACTCTGCCATCATCTATGCGCGTGAGTTGCCATAAATGGGGGATAGCTTTGGTCTGGATTTGTTTATCATTAAATGAAGGAAAACCGCGTGAAAGAGTATGCATATTCGATAAATAACATCTATGTTAAGAAATAAATAACATCTATGTTAGGACGATACGTTACACCTTCAAAATTTAACTTAAACTGTTATTGTTATTCGTGTATATTGCTTTGATATGTTTTCATTTGACTCTTACTAATCGTAGATACTGAAAATTGAACGCAATTATTATATGTATATATATATATATCTATAATATGATATATATGTACCTTTTTATATAGTATTATTGTCTTTTTGTCTATTAACACGTTATAAGAATATATAAAACACGTTATAAAAATATATAACGCGATTCAAAAAAATAATTCATCATTTAATTTTTTTATATCTATATTTTTCATATAAAGTCGTTGTATAAGTAATACCAAAACACATATCTAATCCAATTGAAGGCGAGAAATGAAATCTGAGGGAACCAAAAAACCAAATCCAAAATAAAAATCAGCAACAAATCTTCTTTTAAAGACTACCTCTCCATGTATAACAAAAATTAGCAACAAATTTTCTTAATAGAAGCATCCATGGATGATGGGCGAAAACAATTTTGGTGAGCGAAGGTACGATCAGCGACAAAGATTGGGCCAGACGGTGGTGGATAGAGCGGACATAAATGCTGAGATCACCTAGACCTTGTAGGAGCCACCAGAGATTTAGAGATTGCAATAAAAAAAAATATACAGAAGAGGAGAATGAAAAAAAAAAAAAAAAAAAAAAAGTAGGAAGAATGAGCGTGAGGGTAATATAGACCGAAAGTATGGTTAATTATTTTCATGTTGACACCTCTAAAATGCTTTTGCCAACTACTCAATTGACTACCGGTCTTCAGCCATCTACTTAATTATCTCTTATTTTAATCACTATCATTGATTCTTTATTCCATTGAAGATGAACCATATCCTTTTAAGTTATTGCTATTTACAATTTGACAGGTGTAGTTTCTATTAAGGGCTCTAAACTCAACCAAATCCATCTGCTATGAAGTAACAAAGATGAAACTGAATATCATTTCCTATGGAAACCATTACATTAATTTCTTGAACGTAGAGAGCTCAAACCTTAACCAGACACAAAACACAAATGATCACATTTCCTACAAACATCAAACAATCCACAGCAATTTGGTAAAAGATTCATATTTTCAGAGAGAAAAAAGACCTTAGAAGAAGAATCAAAGACCTTTGATCTCTCAAGTGTAGAGAGGCAAAGCTGTCCAAGCACCAGAGACATGTCCATTCTCACAGACGTAAGCTCTCACAACTGGTTCACCATCGTCGTGAAACCCAAATACTCTTCTCAAGCAAAACGACGAATGCAGATCCCAGGTCTCGTCGCTCAAACAGAAGGCGCACTTCAACCCTGAGACCTTACTCCGGTTACCGTCGTTTATCGTTCTCCAGACTCGAGACCTTTTGAAATCCTTGAAAACGCCTCTGAACAACATGTAGTTCCTTTTCTCTTCGACGTGGATGCATCCAGGCCAATTGCATATGTACAGACAATCTCCGCGAAATCTGCTCGCTAGCAGCTTGTTGCCTTGTTCTCGGCTGAGATTCCAGGCGCCGGAAGCTAGATGAGATCCTAGAGACCGGCAAATCTTCCGTCGTTTCCTCGCCGGAAGATCGCGTCCGGGTCTGACCTCGGACGTTTCGATTTCCTCTTGTTCCTCGGCGGATTCTTCGGGAGGAGCGGAAAGAGTATCGGTGTAGAGATCGTCATAGAGAGACCAAAACGAAGACGTTTCTAGAGTAGATCCGATTGGTTTCGTGACTTCGCCGTCGTCGCGAGCCGGATCCGTCGGTGTAGGTTCCGGATCGAGTCTATGGAGGCCTTCATCGGGGCCGAGCTCACGTTCTAGACCGAAGTCGGAGTTTTCGAGGAGAATTCCGGCGTGGAAGAGGCCAGGACAGCAGACGGCGAGTTTGTAGAGAGAAGCCCAACCGCCGGGAGGAGGAGGAGACGAATCCGGGGCGGATGAAGATGAAGAAGCGGAGGCGGCGGAGGGAGAAGGGAGGAGATCTGAGGTGACGGTGGGGATCGCGGAGTAGCACTGTGTTTTACAGCAAACGTCCCGTACAATCGAGGAGAATTTGGTGCAGACGCATGCGAGACGAGCCCAGTTTCTTGGATCGTCTTGGAGCTTGAAGAAGATGTTGTACACAACGTCTTCTGGTACGAAAGAGAAGCCAGATTCCGCCATGGATACTTGTCTCTCTCTCTCTCTCAACCTCTGATATAAATGGCGGCCCTTTCTTATCCAATCTTCTCTTCGCTTAGTTTTATGGAATTTTTAATAACCACTATAAAATTCTAAATTTTTATACCGTTTATGGATTTATCTGGTTCGAGTAAACCGGAATTATTTAAATTCTTTTTGGAGCCTAGGGGTGGGCAAAAAACCATAACCAAAAAAACCAAACCGAACCAAACCGAAAAAGTGATATGATTTGGTTATGGTTAAATTTAAAAAATCATTTGGTTATTATTTTTTAAAAATTTTGGTTTAGATTTGGTTTGGTTAAAAACCGTCAAACCGAATGGTTTTTATGGTCTCAGAACTAAAATTTAAATAATTTATATTTTCTTATTTTCTTAGTTTAGTTTATGTCCATATTTTATTATTAGGTTTAATTATCTTTATAATTTATTAAGTATTAAACTTATAAATTTAAATATAATATTTAAAAAAATATCTACATATAAATATTTAAAATATAATATTTACAAATACAAACTATGAATAGAAATATTTGTTTTTTACTTTTTGTTTTTTTATAGACTTGGTTTTATTGATGATTTAAATTTATTTCCTATGATTTGGATTTTATTCTTTTAACTTTTAGTTTTGTTTCACTCATATCTATTAAGTTTTTCGTAATAATATAATTCCGAAAAAACCGAAACCGAACCATACCAAACCGAACCAAGTTACATATGGGTTTTAATTTTTATAAAACCGAAAAACCGAAAACCGAAGAAAACCGAACCATACCAAACCGAAATATATATGGTTTTTATATGGCTTGAATTTTTATAAAACCGATAAACCGTAAAACCGAAAAACCGAATCGAAACCAAACCGAAAACCGAAGTGCCAGTTTTTTACTATTTTAAAATAACGATCTTCCATAATGAGTTAAAGAAACTAACAGACCATTCTATCATTTATGGCAATAAGACTAACGTCGTCAATTGTGTTACTGAATTCGAAATGACATCGAGACAGTAACGATTTACCTATTAATATATACAAATTGGAAGTAGGGTAATTTTTTTATGACATTTACGATATTAAAATTATTTCCTGATTTGTTATGACATTTATGTTAACATAATATATGGAGGCTAGTTTTTTAAAAATATTACTTAATTTGATTTAAATGTTTAGTAAGACTTAATGCGTTTGATAATAATATAATATGTCAACGAATAACAATATATACATTTTATAATTATCAAAAATTTAGTAAAATTTATAGACACATACATTAATATTCTAAACCAACCCATATGGAAAATTCGAAATTCTAAACTCTAAACCCCAACCTCCAAACCCTAAACCCTTCTTAAGGATTGGTGAACCCAAAAGGGTTAGTGTAAAAAAATTATAACTTAATCCTATACCTCAAACCCCAAACCCTAAACCATAAAATCTAAATCCTAAACCCCCCTTAAGGATTGATGAACCCAAACTAATTATAACTTAATCCTAAACCGCAAACCCTAAACTATAAAATCTAAATCTTAAACCCCCCTTAAGGATTGATGAACCCAAACTAATTATAACTTAATCCTAAACCGCAAACCCTAAACTATAAAATCTAAACAATAAACCTCCCTAAAAAATTGGTGAACCCAAACTAATTAATAAAACTAAATTATAAAATATATATATACATGTGTATCTTCTTCATAAATCAAAATCCAAGATTTTTTTTTTTTTTTGGTTTATTCAAAACCCACACAAAATTAGCTTTTAAAAATCTCAAATAGCAAACAAAAATAAGTCTCAACAGGATCGGAAGCAAAAAAAAAATATAAATCTCTAACTCTTCGTTCATCTCCTTTGTGGTTTCACCAAATTGAAGAATTTGATCTTCTCAGCTTTCGCATGAATTCATGGAACATAGAGAGATGTGTCAGAAAAGAAATATCGAATATTTGTCATTATCATAATTTTTACCCCTAAAAGCATAGGGTGAAGAGCTATTTTCTTCGTTTTTATAAACCATTGAGGTTTGAATGTCCATAACCGGCTCAGTTCATCAGGCTCAATCCGTGGTCTAGTCTCGGCGTGAAGATCAAGTCCTATTAGAGATAGGATTTCCTTTTCCTAATACCAATAGGATTAGTAGAAGTTTTCCTATTCCTTGTATGAGTAGTAAAAGGACAATTTCCTTTTCTCTCCTTGATGTAACCACTATATAAAGAGACCATTGGTCCTC